>CM051262.1:55039967-55234967 GCA_027921565.1 Artemia sinica | reverse complement strand
TGCTTGGAAATCCGGCGCCCCCTTCATAGAAATGTCTCTTACCCCAAAGAAACATCTTCCATGGAAATATTCTCCAGAGTAATTCCCTCCTCTAGCCCCCCCCCCCAGAAAAAATCCTTCCTGAAAATGGTTGTATACTTCCCAATAACCAATAAATAATGCTGGCAAGTCCGGCGCCCCCTTCATGGCAACTTCCCTTCCCCCATGAAAACTTCCCTCATGAACAGATCCTCCAACATAACCACCGACCCACCCTTCCCTCCCACTACCAGAAAAAAAACCTCCTGAAAACTTCTGTATACTTCCCAATAACCAATACTATATGTTAACATTGGGTAAAGTTCATAACTTTTAGCCCTCCCTCTGGGAACTTCAGGAGATTAAGTCACCCTAAAAGACATATTTATCATATTTTCGACCATGCTGAACAAAATGGCTATCTCAAATTTTGATCGGGTGACTTTGGGAAAAAAATAAGCGTGGGAGGGGGCCTAGTTGCCCTCCATTTTTTTTGGTCACTTAAAAAGGGAACTAGAACTTTTAATTTCCGTTCCAATGAGCCCTCCCACGATATTCTAGGACCACTGGGTCAATACGATCAGCCCTGGGAAAAAAAAAAATTTGGTTGGTACGCGTTGTAAGGTACTGATTGCCACAATCTTCCCTGGCTATAGCCTAGTGCACAACTGGCGCTAAAATTTGTTCTTCCGAACAAATGGTTGCCATAATTTTGCGTACTACAGACAGCAATTCTTGGTGTGCGATTGGGGACATAACGGCACTCCCTCGCGATGTGCCCAGGTCAATTACAAATATAGCATCTTATTATTGCAGGGTTATTTTCATAACTAAATTGTTTGACAGGCTGAAAACGTACTGTTTTTTGCCTAGCGGGTTCTTGCGTTTTATTTATTTTTGGCACTGGGGAGTTATCCCTTGAAAAGAAATTGGGAGACGCCTGATCGCCCTTGAAGTTAGGCTCTAGTTTGAATCGCCTAGGATATTTATTTATGCTTTACTGTGATTAGCCACCATTGTATCAACTTCGATCAATCGATCTACCTCCTGAACTGCAAGATCCAACGTCTGAATATTTTTGGATATTACTATTCTATATAGTTTTGGGGGTAGCCCTTGCAAAAAGGTATTTAGTATGATTTTTTCATACAGTTCTCCTGAACCTTTTCCGTATTTTGCCTCTACTGAAATGCGTATATTATCAAGATATTCTCTTATGTTTTGCGAATGGTCAAAGCATACCGTGTTTTAATTTATTTGTGGAACTGGTTTCGATAAATCTATTTTTAAATGCCGTTAATAATTTCTCCACTGTATTTATTGGCAAACTGGCGTCATCAGCTACAGTTTTTTCAATTTGCTTTAGAAAGGTTAAGGCATGGCCTTTTAATCTTAATAGAAGCATGTCGACTAACGTTTCTAGCTCTGTTTTTGTTAATTCTACGAACTGGCCAATTGGATATTAAATTCGTCGATATCTGATTGTCCATTGTACTGCGGAATTGATTTTGCTATTTCTATATTTTTCACGACCAACTTTTGCGCCATTAATAGTTCGCTTAATTCTTCTGAAATTTTTTTTTGCGTTTGAATAACTCAAAATAAATTTATTTTTTCACTTAACCTATTTTGGGGGAGGCTATTATCTCCTATGAGATATTTTAAAGGGTTTTCCTGTAATAGATTAGCGGTTATAGGCCTAATCACTTTTTTTATATGTCTTTATCTCTCCAATTATTAAATTTAAATTACAAAGTTTATAGCCCTAATTAGTTCGCCTGATTTTCTCCAATTTCCGACTGCGCCATGTGTAGCGATAACAACTTATGACTATATGTTGATTGTGGTAATAAAGATTGACTGCGTCAAACGTAATACTACTTTAAGTCTGTGAACTTACACCTTATAAGTTCTCCGATAGCGCCACTTAGAGCACTAAGGACTGTGCCATACGTAATATAATGATTTAAAGCGGTGTACCGATCGCGCCAGTTCTTCCGGGGTGATTTTTCTTAGGCTACTTAATAGGCTAGGCAAGCTATAAAAATAATGAGATAATTAAGTTTATGATCGCGCCACAGCAATGGGGAGTAAAGTAAATTTATGACCGTGCCACCCTCAATCATTGAGAGAAAATAAAATGTGTAGCTGTATAAATGTAACCTCTTTTCCTTGAGCTATCTGGAGATCAGATCCCTGGGAACGTACTTTGGAGACATAGGAACTAATTACCTGTCGCGCGACTAGATACAGACATATAAAATAGACAAGTAGAAAAGCAATAGTTTTATTATGACTTACATATTTAGGTGTACAGCAGTGATTCACTTCAAATGACAACGACAAAGGCAAGGATAAATTGGCTCTCAAAGATAATGTTGATTGCAATAGAGACAATCCATAATTGAAACGAAAAACAGTTTTTTTCACTATATCACACAAATAGAACTCCTACGCATTACTAGCTTTTTTCACGATTGGCCCAAGTCCTGTGGAGGGGGCTGCTCTTTTGTAATTATGTTCGCAAACTCACTACATTATGTGAACTGTTCGTCCAATAATTTGTTTTAAGTATTTCTGATGATTCTAATGTTCACACTCTCTTATAAATTAGACTTCCTAAGAAACATTGTATTTAGTAGTTTTTTTTATTACCAATCTTCTCGGCGAAATTCAAAACCATCTCTCGTGATTAGTGCCGAGTTTTGGTTGGAAATAAAAGGCAGTTTTTCTTTATGCTGATTAAGAATTCAGACTCTTGGAAACGGTATTTGAACTCAATTAGGAGACGTTTAATTTCTGTCGGAATTATCTTTAGAAAAAAGGAATTTTATTTTTTGTATTTTAAATATATCACATTTTACTCACGGTACAGAACTTTGAATCTATAATGCCAAAAAAGAAAGCTACACAGGGATAATATAAGACATATTAAAAAAGAGGATCACCAAGCAAAGTGTCAGAGCTTATCAGTACGTGAGAAGACAAAAAAACTACTAGATTCAAATTATACTTAATAAAAGGCTTTGCGGCTATTAGTACTACTACTACGATGATTAAAACTGGTACTACTGAAACTAAGGGTAAAACAGTGAAATCTACAGGGAATTTTGAAGAGGATAATGAACCAAATGGAAACTCGCTATGTGGATGCAGGCTATGAAAAGACCACAACAGCTATATCTTAGTAATACCCTAGAATATTGAAGTGAAACTGTCATTGTATGAAAAGGGGTAGTTTGAACAAACCAAAGATTACGATATGTATACTACCCCAACGACTACTAATGCTACAATTCAGGCGTTAGGTGTTAAAAATATATTTTCACAAAATGTTTGGGGGGAGGAGTATCTTAACAGAAAATATAATACGTTATAGTACGCAAGCTGTCTCATGGTCGTATTAGAATGAATTCAAGAACAGCTTATAGTATTAGATTGAAACTTTCAGAGCATGTGGGGGGGGATGGTATGTTAAGCTATAAAAATGCAGTATATACACAATACAAGTAGTAGTAGTACTACAACACTTTTCAAGAGAATAACATTTAGATTTTCGCACTATTCACTAAGTTTATAGCAATAATTTGTGAAATCGTCATGATAGGCCTTAAGCTTGTTTCATTCAGTACCTGACGAAACATGTTTTTATCAGACATATTTTGGATAGTATATCTATATCCTCAGTATATCTTTTGGATAGTATATCTTTTTGATAGTATATCTATATTGGATAGTATATCTATAGTTGTATAGTATATCCACATTAAGCTGGGACTATCCCTGTAACTCGTTTATGAAATTTGGGTTATTAAGGGTCGGGGTTTGCCCATTACTAATTTGCTAAGGATTCAAACTGGGATAGTATTAAAAAGGGTAGATTATTACTCTGATTGATCGGTTTTTATTTTACGTTAGTATATCCACTAACTTATCCACTAATAAAAAAAAAAATAGTGTCGCTATTAAAAAGATGTTTTCCCCTCAAAATAAACACAAAATTGCTGCGATGAACAACATTCGTCAATAGCATCATGAGTAATTTTTATTGCCGCTGTTTTCACGCAGGATTTTGATTCACCCAGTCTTTACTGACAAAAAAATTCTAAGTTGAAAGAGCGTGGTTAAAATCGATCAGGAGGAGTACTAATACTACTGTTCCTGCTGTTAACACTAATATTACTAAGGATAATGGTATTAATTTGGACGGTTAGGGAGTGTTGAAGGGAATGATAGCCTAAATTAAATCACAAGCGCGTGCAGGTTATCAACAGGACGTATCAGAAATATCTTGCAAATGGCTTAAAGGATTATTTTGAAACTATCAGGGGATGAGGAGGGGATGCTTTTCTAAACCAAAAAAGTGTAATGTGAGTGCCATTACTGTTTACTTCTAATACAGTACTGTTATTATTAATGCTACTCTTATTGCTTCTGCTATTAGTTCTGCTTGGGAAAAAAGGGTATAGGGTATATCCGGCATGCAAAAAGTGAGGTAGCCTGATAGCCATGCTAGTTGGCAGTTTTCATGGCCTAGTGAAAGTTGTTCACAGATTTTGTCAGAAAATGCCAGTGCTTCCAATATAAAGGGCTGTCAAAAATGTTGGGCATAATTTTGCTATTGAGTTCATTGTATAAATAGCAGTGCCATTGTACACCTATATATTAAGGTCCAGTTAATATTTATCTGAGGGGCAGTTGTCATAAAAAAACTAACAAGAGAGGAAAGATCAAAAGTTGATTTGAGGCTATTCAAAATGCAAATTTGGTTTTATTATTGACTTGAATTTCCAACAATTTCATTACGTAAAGAATTTGGTGGCTATTTATAGTGTCCTTATTTTTAAGGGATTCACAATAAGAATGGTTTTATTTTTCATTTATTATTTCCTTTCCTCTCTTAGCTTTATAAGTAGCCCCTCTCCCCCTTCCCAGGGGGAAGGAGCTTGTCAGTTTTTTTAAAGATTTTTTTTCGAAGAAGCCGCTATGAAAACCGTAGAACTGATGACCTTTATAGGTTACCTATAATATACTTTTATAGGTAACTCAACAACCAATAATTTAAAATGTCGAATAATTTTAATAATAAACAAATTAAAGCCTAGCATAGGGTTTTAACTGTGCCACAGTACAAGCACTTCTTTCAATTCCTATTTGTAAACAAAATGTTTGGATTAGTGTGCAATTTAATCAACCAATTTCTGATTTTTTTTTAACAGTTTACTGCCAATTATTGGTTGTGTTTTATTTTTGATACAGAAATCGGGAATTTTTTGGTCACTTAAAAAGGGCACTAGAACTTTTAATTTCCTTTCGAATGAGCCCTTTCACGATATTCTAGGACTACTGGATTGAAACGATCACCCCTGGGAAAAAAAAATAATAATGATAAAACTAAACACGCATCCATGATCTTTCTTCTGGCAAAAAAGTACAAAATTTCACATTTTTACAGATAGGAGCTTGAAACCTCTATAGTAGGGTTCTCTGATATACTGAATTTAATGGTGAACTTTTTATTAAAGTTCTATGACTTTAGGGGGTTGTTTTCCTTTTTTTTAAACATAAAATTTTTTCAGGCAAGTAACTTGTGATGAGTAAGACTAAACTTGATGAAACCTATATATTCGAATGCAGCATAAAACTCTGATTCTTCTGATGTATCTATTGGTATCAAAAATCCGTTTTTTAGAGTTTCGGTTACTATTAAGCCGCTGAACAAAATGGCAATCTCAAATTTTTGATTGGATGTGTTTGGGGGAATTATGGGCATGGAGGGGGGGGCTAGTTGCCCTCTAATCCCTTTTGACTTTAAAAGGGCACTAGTACTTTGAATTTCCAATTGAATGAGTCTTTTTTGAAGTTTCTACTGCAACGCCTTCTATAAAAAAAAACCTTATATGCCCCAGGGCATAACTTACAACCCTTGCCCTTAAGGCTGTGGGGGAATGTCATCCTCAAAAACATAATTTCTATCTGGAAATCAACTACGCTGAACAAAATTTTGATTGGATGCGTTCGCGGGAATGATGGGCGTGGGGGGGGGGCTAGTTGCCTTCCAATCACTTGCGACTATTCAAAAGGACACTAGCCCTTTGAATTTCCAATCGAATAAGCCTTTTATGAAGTTTCAACGACAAAACCTTCTATAAAAGCCTTATATGCCCCCAAGGCATAATTTATAACCCTTGCTCTGAAGGCTGTGGGGGAGTGTTCTCCTCAAAAACATAATTTCTATCTGGAAATCAACTACACTGAACAAAATGGCTATCTCAAAATTGTGATTGAATGTGTTTCGGGAAATGGTGGGCGTTGAAGGTATGTTAGTTGCCTTACAATCACTTTCGACTATTAAAAGGACACAAGGCGCTGTATTTTCCAATTATATGAGCCCTTTTCGAAGTTTCTACAACAACTTCTTCGATACGAAGCACCCTGCTCAAAAGGAAAAAAGAATAAATGATACATTCTGCCAACATCATTCTTATATGCCCTCTGGGCATAATTTAAAACCCTTGTCCCGAGGAATGTGGAGGAGTATCCTCCTCAAAAACACATTTTCTATCTGGAAGTTAACTACGCTGAACAAATAGTCATTTCAAATTTTGATTGGATGTGTATTTGGGGGAATGATGGGGGTAGAGAGGTGCTAGTTGCCCTCCAATCTCTTGCGACTATTAAAAAGGGCACTAGTCACTCCAATTTCCAATCGAATGAGCCTTTTTCGAAGTTTCTACGAAAACTTCTTCGATAGGAAGTGCTCGGGTATGAAGAAAAAAATAAATAATACATTGTGCCACAATCGTTCTTTACTTAGGAGCCTAGGTAAACAGCAATATAGTCACAATGTATTTTTTTTAGGGGGGAGAGGTTAGACCAGGGCATTTCGTATCGAAGAAGTTGTAGAAGCTTCAGAAGGGGCAGATTCAATCGGAAAATGAAACAGCTTGTGGCTTTTTTAATAGTCGAAAATGATTAGAGGTCAACTAACCCCGTCCCACGCCCACCCACTCTCCCAACACATCCAATGAAAATTATTAGATAGCCATTTTCTTCAGTATAGTTAAAGGTCTGGGAATTAAGTCTTTGAGGATGACAACCCCCCACAACCTTAATGGCAAGGGTGGTAAGTTATGCCCTAGGGGAATTTAAGTTTCTTCTTGGAAGCACTGTCGTAGAAACTTCAAAACAGACTCATTGGACTGGAAATTGAGAGGGCTAGTGCCCTCTTTAATAAGTGACCGGAGGGCAAATGCCCCCCACGCCCATCATATCCCCAAATACTTCCAATCAAAATATTTAGATAGCATTTTCGTTGAACGTAGTTAAAAGGTCCAGAAATTATGTATTTGAGGATAACAACCTCCCACAGCTCCAGGGCAAGGGTTGTAAGTTATGCCCTGAGGGCTTATATAGGTTTTTTTAATAGAAAGTGTTGTCGTAGAATCTTCAAAAAGGTCACATTCGAATGGAAATGGAGAGGACTAGTGCCCTTTTTAGAAAACTTCTACAATGGGAATCTCTGATTGTTCTGTGCTTAGTGACTGTGGAAGGTACCTGAAAGGGTGCTTTTTTATGCCGAAATATTCCAGCTGTCATTCAGCCTTCAGATAAATACATAATTAGTTCTAAGGGGGAGAAAAGGGGAGGTTGTATAGTGAAGAATCGGGAAAAAGCTTGTAAAACAAAATTGCGAAAAACTGAAGACTTATACATATTTTCTATTAGCAAATAAGTACAAATTTTATTTATGGAGTGTGTCAACATTTATTTTAGCTATGCCAATTACGAACACAATATCTTTTGTTTAGAATATAAGCAGGTTGATTTATTTTAGTTTTACAGGAAGATTATCTTTCTTTCTGTTCAAAGTCGCCCTTGTTTTACTCGTGATTCCAATAGTTAAATTTGAGTTAAAAATAATAGTCTGCCAGACCCTAGGACTCATTTACTTAATGAAATGATATATGTGGTGCCATTGATGGTGCCTATAGATGCTGTTATAGATGGTGCTATTTTTTCGTGAATTTGTTCAAAATTATTGCTGTTCTTTTTCTAGGTGGCATAGTAATAGGCATGGGCCTCCTCACTGGAGTGTTGATTGTCACAAAGTTTTTTTTTTAAGATAAAGAAGAAATTTTACGAAGTTTTTTTTAAGATAAGAAGAAATTAATTAAATAATAGGATAGAATTATTGGATCTGAACAAATATTGGATGGTCAGGAGATAGTGAATGTGGCAATTTCTCGGCTTCAGACCCTTTTAAACTATCGTGACCATGGCTGAGGACAAGGCCGTTATCTATTTCTTATCTTATGAAGCAGTGCTGGTTCTTATGGACTGACGAGATACACATACTGTGCCAACGATTGACTGATACAGGTAAAATAATTGGAATCACCATTGTTGCTTCTTGGGCATTAATTTCAATGAGGTTAGTCTTTCTCTTTACAAGAAACTGCTCCATTATCGAAGATCCCCCATCTGCTCTGTTTCACTTGTTCTGAACTTAACAGCTCCTTCGAGCAAAAAAAAAAAAAAAAATCTAGGGCAATGTTTATGGAACTCCGGACTCGGTAGTCTTCTTCATTATATCAGTCACTTCCTGAAGTAGACTATCTACAACTGTTATCTTTTCTTGCTCTGATGTTCCAAGTTTTTTCCTTTTGCTTTCCAGTTCTTCTATTTCTTTCTTTTTTGTCGTGGACCTCCTGCAACTTCCACTTGTTTTCCTCTTCAGAAGCTACTGTCTCCTCCTCAGATAGCTCTACTTTTTTCTTTTCATCCATGCATCGTTGATACCGATACCGAGACCGTACGGAACTTGCAAGATTCAACAGCTCTTTTGTAATAGCAAACAGTTCTAGTTTTCCTCTTTACTACCTTAACTTGGCATATACAATGAGTCTTGCAAACAGGGCGCGTTCAGACATTAACGCTGGCCTTCACCAAGAATCCTAACAGAACGCGAAAATCCACACTCAACATCTGCGCTGTCGCTTGGCAGCGCAGATGTTGAGAGTGGATTTCTTTTTGTCAGCACTAAACTTGTTCCAAATGCTTTTGTTGACGCATGGTCCGTCAATTCCAAGAGTGATCAGCTTTTCAAGTGGCAACTGATTCTGCCCAGTGGCTGACATAATCTTCTTGTACAGGTTATCGCTTCTCGCGTGACCAATAAAACTTGTGCATAAATGTCAGCTCTGGATTTCGTTTCGTTACCATACCGAACACGTAGCTCTTTCATGCCACCGTTGTTGGTTGTCTCGTCATATTCTAGCACAAAATATGACTGAATATACTTCACAAGCATTTGCTTACAGTAAGGATGCAGCGCATCGGTGATCAGTTACGTGAGTTTCTTCACACATATGGACATTCCGTCGGGGATCTTAGTGGGGAACATAGCATGGAAGGTTGCGACAAATTTCCCCTAAATACTGTAAATGGAGTAGTGTGGTAGTAGTAGTTGTGTTAGCTGCAGTAGCATTGGTAGCATGCAAACATTGCCTTTTTGATAATCTCCCTTATCATTTCCTAAATCTCCTAAATTAATGTACTCACTTATTCCTTCGGTACACCCTTTTGACAATCCGTACTCATAATATGTTTTGACTAGTTCAACACTCCCTCAACATTGTCTGAAAGGCTCACCTACATGCCTTTCGTCTTTATCGAAAGTAAAGCTCAAACATGCATACCTCTCTCAAAAAAAAGTATATTATGTGTGAAAAATAACATGTGAAAAAACTATGTGAAAAAACAGAAAATGATAATAAAATATTACTATTCAACTATGAAGACGTATAGAGTTGAAGAAGCCGGTTTCAAGCATATCTTCAAATCGTTTGATTGTATTTTCTCATAAGTTCGGCGACAGCTATAGTAGGATTTCTATGCACAAACTATTGATAAGCTTTGAACTGTGTGTCCGAATCGGATATCTTAGTAGATATTTTACGAAACGGAAGAAAGCGCAGCGGATTTTCAATTTATCAGCATTAGTAAGGATTATCCAGAGGGGTGCAATGTAGAGTATGTGGGAGAGAAAAACAGAGTTGTACAGCGTTGCAAAATACGATTGAAACGAATCTTAGCAGAGGCTATGGAAGCATATGAACTTGGTATTCGCCGTTTGATGCCCTCCACCAGACGATCCCAGGATGCCATTTTTTCAGATTTTCTCAGGATTTGTTTTTTTTCTGCAGGATACTGTGAAAGTAAGGAATCAAAGAATAAGGCTCATGATCCAGGGGCTCTTCAGTTTCAACTCCATATTCATTCATTCGCTTTTCGGTATGTATCAAGCGCTTAATACAGGCATCGCAAAGCATATTTGCAAAATAATCATCATAGTCGTAAATGATCTTCTTTATTTCTTCTCTGCAGTGATTGAGTTCTTTCAAAACAATTCTGTGAAAATGTTTCTGGAGATATTTCAATTTCATTTGATCTCCTTTTCCTCTGTTTAAACATAGTCTCCCCCTACCATGGTCAAAGTATGGTCTCTCACTGCCTGTCCCAAAACCCTGACCGTCCATGTCTTGAGTTCTTTTTTTCAATATTATTATTGTATGATTGCTTTTGACTAGATGCCCTTTGCTTCACAATATTTTCAAAGAAAGAAATCATAGAATAAGGCTCATGATCCTGAAAATCTTCAGTCTATGCTTAGTGGTTATTCATTCTCATTTCTGTATGCATCATGTTCTTGATACATGCATCGCGAAGCCAATTTGCAATATATGGGTCACTGTAGATGATCTCCTTTAATTCTTCTCTGCAGTGATTGAGCTCTTTCAAATCAAGTCTATATCGATGTTTAATTTCAGCAATAAATGCTTTCTTAGTAAATCTGTACTCTGCTATTTCAATCTTTGGACTTGATTCTTCTTCTATTTGCTTGTCTGACATCATCGGTTCCTTTATAGCATCTTTTGCAATACTTTGTGGTTCTTTAGTGGGTTCATATGACTTCTGGAACGTAAATATATGATTTCAATTTTTCTAGATTTTTCCTGGAGTTGCCTAAATTGCAGGAGATAGAGAAAGTAAGGAATCAAAGAATAAGGCTCATGATCCAGGGGTTCTTCACTTTCAACTCCATATTCATTCATTCGCTTTTTGGTATGTATCAAGTGCTTGATACAGGCATCGCAAAGTATATTTGCTAAGAAAAGATCATAGTAGTATATGATCTTCTTTATTTCTTCTCTGCAGTGATTGAGCTCTTTCAAATCAAGTCTATATCGATGTTTAATTTCAGCAATAAATGCTTTCTTAGTAAATCTGTACTCTGCTATTTCAATCTTTGGACTTGATTCTTCTTCTATTTGCTTGTCTGACACCATCGGTTCCTTTATAACATCTTTTACAATACTTTGTGGTTCTTGAGTGGGTTCATATTAATCTGGTAAGTAAATAAATTCTTTGTATTTTGCTCTAGATTTTTCCTGGAGTTGCCTAAATTGCAGGAGATTGAGAAAGTAAGGAATCTTAGAATAAGGCTCATGATCCAAGGGCTCTTCAGTTTCAACTCAGTATTTATTCATTCGCTTTTCGGTACGTATCAAGCGCTTAATAGAGGCATCGTCAAGAAGATTTGCATAATATTCATCATATTCGTATATGATCTTCTTCATTACTTTTCTGTAGAATTTGATTTTTTTCAGAACTATTCTGTGAAAACGTTTCATGATATTATTCAATTTCGTTTGATCTCCTTTTCCTCTGTTTAAACATTGTCTTCCCCTACCATGGCCAAAGTATGGCCTTTCACTGCCTGTCCTAAACCCTGACCGTCCTTGGCTTGAGTTTTTTTCAATGTATGATTGCTTTTCATTGCGAAACCATGAGCGAAGAAATTCTAGAATATCCGAGCCTTCGAAATCGATGATAAATTGTAATGCTATTCTGTAGTGTTTGAGCTCTTTTAAATCATCTCTATATCGATATTTAATTTCAGCAATAAATGCTTTCATAGTAAATCTGTACTCTGCGATTTCAATCTTTGGACTTGATTCTTCTTCTATTTGCTTGTCTGACACCATCGGTTCCTTTATAACATCTTTTATAATACTTTGCGGTTCTTGAGTGGGTCAGCTGACTTTAATGGAGAAGGTATTGATGTGTCGATACATGCTGGAGCAACCATCAATTTTGACAGAACTTGTTGGCTCACACTGGACTCTACGCTTGACGAGATGCAAGTGGAAGAATATAGTCCCAGCCGATTGGAAACTACTTTTGCTGTAGGAAGGATTGACGATACATTGTAAGTATTGTGATATAGATTCTGTTGAATGTCATTTTTTACAGGCTGTGAATTCTTTTCAACGTCTGATTGCTTCGAAGTAAAAATATCAAGTTTAATATCATCCTTTATTTGAGTAAGTTCCTTTGAAGCTGGAGCAGTTACAGTCTTATCCTCATTACCTATCTTGAATTCACTCTTCTCATTAGGAGGAGAGTTCCTATCTTCTCTTGAATCTGCTTTTGATTTTCCATATTTTCTAATTCCACGCCAAATTGATATTCCAGCACTTACGACACAAGTGCCAATGACAAATCCTTTAATGATATTCATAACTTCTTAGATACTTTCTTTCAACTAAATGATATTGCAGTTGGAAGCACAAGTTATATATCCAAAATGACGTCATAATTGTTGCCAGCAAAGAGGTTTTATATAAGAATTTATGTTATTGCTTTATGACTAAAATGACGTCACACTGACAGTAAATTTTTTAAATGACGTAACACTTTTGCATAATGTATGCAAAAGAGGAATACAGATTAAAAATGCCAAATATACCTGATAGTTGCGTCAATGATTCTCGAACGAATGTTTTTCAAAGAAAGTCATATTTTCAAACAGAGAGTCAAAATAAATATTGGTAATACATTCGTTAAATTTGTTATTCTATTGAGACTCAGAAACACAAGTGTATACATTCAGTTACGTTACGTTTAGTCATAGTTGAGTTATGTTGTTGATTGATACCAAGGTCCTTCATAAAGAGCCAGATCTATATTTGTCTCGGGGGGGGGGAGGGGGGAAGAAATTTGAAATTAGAAATTTTGATACATCTCTTTGTTCAAAAATAGTCCAAGAATCATATAATAAGACTTATTAAGTTAACAGAATCCCCCGGAGACTGAGGGCAAGGGTTATACGTTATGCCCCAGGAGCATATGATTTTTATGGAATGGATGGTCGTGTACCCCCTAGAACAAATAATGGGCTACTAGTCTCCGCATAGGACCAAGAACAGTGATCATGGACCAGAGATATCAGATTTGCTAGCCTATGAAAATATGTAACATATAGTCAACAATTTTATTGCAAAAGCTTAAAAACAACAACGGATCTTACAACATTTCAAAACTTAGCGATAGACTTGGAAAAATTTTAAATAAACCCAATCTCTCTGTTTCTTTCAAAAGTGATTAAAAAGTTTAACATTTTTTCAAGTCAGGAAAACATAAAACTGACCATGTACTAGGTAATGGTGTCTACAGAGTCTCGTGTACATGTGGGAAATTTTTAATTGGTAGAACCCATCAACAACTTGGTGAACGTTTGCATGAACACAAAATTTCAGCAGATAAGTCCCTGAGATTGGAAAATAAGACTGACAACTTTGATTCCGCCTTGACCCTGCTTATATTTGAAAATCCTAAGCATTTTATTTCTTTTTGAGGCTGTAACTTTAATATCTACTGTAAATAGCCTAACGAAATCTTTTAAAGACGTAATTGAGATAAAGAAAATTAATAAACTGAAATTTGGCTAAAATAGAGAAACCGGAGACATTAAATTTAAACCCAAACGATAACAATTTAATCCTAATATGGGGTTCACACGGCGTCAATAAAGTAAATAAGGTTTGTCATGGAAGCATGAACTATAAAGTTTGTCCCGCTCACACAAGGATTTCATCTTTTTGAGTTAACAGCAGTTTTTCATAAAAAGTAACTGAAATACTCAGACATGGAGCTGAGAAAACCATGTTTTTTAATCATTTTTTCCTTTTAACAGTAAATAAATATATTTCTAGTTTCTTTTACCAAGCTAAATATTTAAACAATTATACACGATTATATTTGTAGAAACTAATTTGTATGTTGTTTATTTGAAATTTTCCACAAGTCTTCTGCGATTGGTTGAACTTCGCGGATTTTCTTGAAAAAGTTAAATAAAGTTTAACTTCTTTCCGACTGCAATAAAGTCAACAAAGTTATGCAAGGAAAACGGTTTATTAAATTTGCGGACAGCTTTATTAGCTTTATTGACGGCTTGGGAGCCCCGCTTAAAAGATTCAATTAGTATTTGCTCTCAGTCAAATTTAAGAGAACCTTTTTGCATATCTAATCATAACCGAAATTGCAGACGAGCAAAAAGTATTGCAAGGCAAAACATTCTTGCTCAATCTTTCGGTAAATCCCTTTTCATTGATTTCGGCTTTGTATTTCATTCAGTGTATGTTCGCATCTTGTCGAGTAAACTCCAAAAGGTTAGATTTTGTTGTTTTTCTTTTTTGTTTACCACTGAGGACGACTTGGTGGAGATCCTTGTGAAAATACTTGCTTGTTCTTCGTCTTCATGCTTAACCACTGGCTGATAAAATCTTCATTTTCTCACCCATTTTTTATTTTATTTCTCATCATTATTTTCCTTTCCTCTCTCAGCTTCAAGTGCTATTGGGGGAGGGTTGTCATCCTCAAAGACATAATTTTTCAACCTTTCATTTACATTGAACAAAATGGCCATATCAAAATGTTGATTGGAAATGATTGAGGAAATGATGAGTGTTTTGGGGGGGGGCAATTTTTCCTCCGACTACTTTCGACTATTAAAAAGGTCAATAGCCCACTCAGTTATCATACTCAGGGGTTATCATACTCAGAAACATAATTTTCGGACCCTTCAACTACGTTCAATAAAATTACCATATCAAAATGTTCATTGGGGGTGTTTCAGAAAATAACGGGCAGGGGGGGCATTCGCTCTCCCGTCACTCTTGACAACTAATAAGGGCGCTAGCCCTCTCAATTTCTCAATTTCAATTCCAACTTTTATCTTGCACCCCCTTTTGAGGACCATCAAATAATATTAATAAATCAAAAGAAGAAAAGAAGGAGATGGATAACTTACCAACGGCAATAGCAGCAGGAGCTGGTCGCGAGCCAGCTCGTGACTCTCGCACTTTTTTTATCTAGCCTTCTCAACTCTTCTTCCTTTCGCTCCTTTTCCTTTTGATAACCCCAAAATGATAACCCCGAAATGCTAACTAGTTTCTGGGGAGAATTTGTAATGAACTCTTTGTCATGGTTGAAGCATTAGCTGCAGCCTAGTAAAGAGGGAACCATAGCTTATAGTAACTAAAAGTTTAAAATGTTAAAACAGTCTTTTTTTCTTATTTTTTTCCCGGCCTAGCGGGTTACTAGAACATCATAGGGAGATGCTTAAGAGCTCATTCAAAAACTATTTCACATACGTAAGTGGTTTACATAAATTCCGCCGTCTGCAAGTGCCAGATGGCACGAAAAATGGCACTTTTTATGCCATTTCTCAAGGGATGATGGATAATTTTATGCTAATTTAATAGTTTGTTTGCATTTCGACCATTCACCCCCAGTCCCTAATAGTCTCCCATAACGTTACGCTATATAAAAAAAAACATAATAATTGATGAAAACTGATTCAAACACAAAAAAGGAAAAAAAGGAAATATCATTCACTGATTCTTTCTTAATATTATAAGGCAAGAATTCTATCTTTTTTCGGTTATTTTTTTTTACACGGCCTAGGTACTATATAGGACGAATAGAGGGGGTTGGGGACCAAATACCAAAACACAATCAAAACCATAAAAATGAGCATAAAATTAGCAATCGAAAAATGTCTCTCTTTTTGTTCTAGCATGTCTCTTTTGGAGAGCCGCTATTTTAAGACCATTACCAAAAACATTTACTAGGTTGTTCTCAAAGAGGAGATTCGAATTGAAATTTTAGTCCTCCTTATCTCCACTCCCTCCAAATCCTCTCCTTGAGAACAACCTTAGTTTTTTCCAACTTAAACCAAGAAGCAACATTAGGCTATAACTCAAAACAAACAAAAATCATTCCGTATATAAAGGGGTTGCCCCCTCCTAAATAACTTGTTCCTTACGCTATAGTTTTTAGCGCTTGTGAAAAGACTTCCTTTTCTAATTAAACGGCTCTTGTGTTTCAGGAGTTGTTCTTAAGAAATAGGGACAGGTTCAGGTTCAGGTTCATTTATTATTCAATCTTACATAATGACACTAAATATATACAGATATCTGGCAGTGAGACAAGCTCGTTTTGCACAGATAAAAAAAGAAAAAACAATAAAGAAATATACGGATTTTCATTCAAAATGGTAGACTTCACAAACAAATATAAATAAATCAATAAACGTAAGGTTAATTACTCACCACATCACGGCAGACACCCACCCGACGATACATAAACAACTCTCAACCAGCAATGGGACAAGAAGAAGGATATCAAGATCCGAGAGAGATCGAAAAATAAGAAGAGAAAAAAAAAATAATGAAAATATTATTTGACTAATAAATGTCCAAAAGGAATGATTTTATTTTATTTTTTAAAATTCCGATCGACACATCAAAATCAAAAATAGATTCATATTGGTTCCACGCGGCGACCACACTATTTCGTAGAGAAAAACCGGGACCTCTCTGAAATTATCAACGGCTGGCGTAGTTTGCGTATGCTGCGAGCTAGATGAGAAGATGGGGGAGCAACTGGGAACAAATCAAAAGAAAAGAAATAACTGGGCAGTGACAGGAGATTATGATTAACCTTGAATAATATCGAGTTAAAAGTAACTGCAAGTTCAACAGGAAGAATATTCAATAAACAATATAAACTCTTTGTAGAAGACTTACTGGGGAAAGACGCTGGGGAAGGAAGATAACTTTTTAAAATACGAAGCGCCTTATTTTGTTGCCTCTGAAGCGGAATTAAATGGGATCTGAAAGTATTCAAGTAAATAAGTGGGCAGTAATTTAGATAAGAATGAACAAGAGCGAAATAAATAGAACGCATAGCTTCGAGCGGCAAAATGAATTTCATACGTTGCATAATACCCACGTTCCTTCCAAGCTTCAATCTTATACCATTTATATGCGGCTTCCAACTCAAATTTGAGTCAACCAGCACACAAAGGTAACGAATAATTTCAACACGTGATATATCCATACCTGAAACAGATGACTTAATCAACTTCAGACATGGAAGTGCGTTTGACGTACGCGAAAATACCATAAACTTTGTTTTAGAAGTGTTCAGAGCTAGCCTATTTGCCGTAAACCATGCTACTAGTCTATCGAATACTAGACTTAAATTATGTTTGACACGATCTTCATCGATTCCAGAGACACTACAGGCTGTGTCATCTGCGAAGAGAACGGTCAGCCCTAGGTCCTCAACTGAATTACTAATATCGTTAACATAAATTAGAAACAACAGAGGGCCGAGAATTGAACCTTGGGGCACTCCAACTTTATTTGACTGGTTCGAAGACGTTGATATAACTTCGCCCCCATCAATACACTGGACTCTATCGCTTAAATATGACAATATTATCGATTTAGCCGGACCACATATACCACAATTAGACAATTTTTCATTTAAAATCATGTGACAAATAGTGTCAAACGCTTTCCGTATATCCACGAATATAGAAGCTGGAATTTCACCCTTATCCAAGGTATCATGAATAAACTGGGTTACTGCCAAAATAGCATGCTCTGTAGAATGTCCTTTTCGAAACCCGAATTGGGACTTACTGAAAAAACTATTCTTGTCAAGAAAATTTACAATCCTCACGTACAAACAACGTTCAATAATTTTTCCGAAAGCAGATAGAATAGATATGGGCCTATAGTTGGACGGATCTTTTATATCTCCCCCTTTGGGTAGTGCAATGACACGGGCGGACTTCATACATGAAGGGAAGATACCATTCTTAAAACAAAGATTAATTATGTGCACAAGAAAATTTACTATACTAGGCATAATCGATTTAAGCAAGTTCGTAGAAGATCCGTCGATTCCTTCTGAGTGTCCATTTTTGAGTTGATGAAGTACAAGCATCAATTCAGCAGACGAGACTGGAGTGAGGAATATGGATCGGTCAGTAGAAGAGGGTAGAAAACTTTTGAAATCAGCAGAATTTGGCGTTGATTTTTGGGATGCCTCTTCCGACGTCTTTTCACCTATTTTAGCGAAGTGCGTGTTGAGCATGTTGGCGACGTTAAGTTTTCCTTTAACAGCTGTATCACCACCTGGGGGCATCATTTCGTCCGGAAAAGAATTCAACTTTTTTTTTGCCGATACAATCGTTTATTAATGTCCATACCTTCTTAGGAGATCCATGCGCGCCATTGAATGCCTTCAAATAGTAGAGCTGTTTAGCAGACCTGAGAGCTTTGGTTAAGCAATTTCTGTAAGCTTTAAAAAAGGCTTGATTTGTTTCATCTGGATTCGATAGATATATTTTATACAGCCTGTTCTTTGATTGGATCGACCTTAGTAGTCCTCGTGTAACCCAAGGCTTTTTAGATCTGTTGTAACGTCTTAGACGGGTTGAAGACATCGGACAAGCCACATTAAGTGCTGTGGTAAATTCGTTGACAAAATACTGTGAAGCTTGATTTACATCCTCGCAGTCTAAGCACGGAGAGGGGTCAATTTTAAGCAGCAGTTCATTCAACCGCTGAACAGATGTAGCATCAAGCCTTCTAGTTGTTTTGATCGGAGTCGCCGTTTGTCGCCCAGTTTTTATCTCCATCAAAAGCATAAAGTGGTCTGACGTGTCATCGATAATAACATGACACGAATCAAATTTCATATTCAGAAAAATATTGTCGATTACCGTTGCTGTCGAGCTTACAACTCGAGTTGGAATACGACAAGCTGGGAGAAGCCCCAGCGAAAGACAAAGTGTCAGAAAATCAACAGCCGAAGGCGAATATTGTGTAGATGAAAGATCATGACCAGCATTACTTATATCAATATTAAAATCCCCAATGTACATAATCTTCCGACTTCGCTCGATTGTGATCGAAGAAAACGCTTCCAGCTTACTTATGAAATGTTGCACCGAAGAGCTAGGTGGTCTGTAAAACAAACAACACAACACTTTTTCATTACCAAAATCAAGCTCGACAACCAAAAATTCAAACAACATTTCTTCATACATAGAATCAAAATCCGAAACAATCCTGTAAGTAATATCATTATGAATAAAAAAACCAAGGCCTCCTCTCGATCTGTCATTCCTAGTCTTAGAAATAAAATTGTAACCGTTAATATTCGCTAGGTGACTAGTTGACTCATTTAAGAAAGTCTCACATACAGCTAATACATCAACTCGGTAGCATGGAAGGAACGAAGATAAATGGTCCAAACTACTCATCAACCCGCAACAGTTTAAACTCGCCAGCCTCACACTACCAGGAGAAACATGTCCGTTAATCTCATTAGGGAGTAAATATTTGTTAATAGGGAGGGATCTAATAGAAATATCATATTCATCATCCGAAAAACCCACAATCTGCAGAAATTTTTATTAAATCTAATGGGTCTCTCTCAAAATCTCTCAACCTACTCGATGTCCCATCACCAGTAGAATTAATCTAATCATTTTGACTTACCAAACCGTCTGGTGGGAGTCTGTAGTGATGCGGTAATAAATCATCAACCAAACCTTGATGTGGAAGAGTACGGCACGTCTTGTGAAATATCTGATCTTCAACTGAAAAAAAACACACGAAGCAAAAACAGAACCTGATTTCTAGGCCTATGGAAAATAGAAAAAAAGAATAGCGACGATGAAGCATAATCTGGCATGGCAGACTTAACAAGTCGAAGTCGCATTGAGCACTGAACACAATAAGAAAGAAAAAAACAACGAAAAGAAAAAAACCAACACTGACTAGTGGTCATTTTCCCAATCATGACACACACCAACAAAATGAACTTGTTTCATCTCTCGATCGCGGACGTATTTCATTAAACAAATAAAACAAATAATGGTCCGCGTATACACTACAAACAAACTAATTAATCTTTTCCCAGTCAGAAGAATCACTTTTTTTCACTTCTAGCCATAAATTAATACCCATATGACGCACTCTGGATGAAACGATATGTTTCGACTCTTTCATTTCTTGTGCTTTCGAGAGTAGGGAGTTTCGAATCATGTTGAGAGCAGGGGGCAGGTCTGTAGAGATTATAATCCCACTACCTTTTAGCTTTTTAACATTGTTCATGATCGACTGGACATCACTCTCCGAGCTTAGTGAAATAAATACGGGGGACTCCTTGCGTCGGCTATTTTGCTTGCTGCGCCTATTTGTGATGTTTGCAGCCCGTGAAGAAATCCGATAGCACTTAGTCATAGATATGTCACTAGTTACACCCAGCTTTTCGCTAACTAATTTAATGACGCTATCTTCAACTTTCTTGTTAGGCTCTTCTGCCGGTAAACCATGCACAATAAGGTTAAGACGGCGATCTTTCACGTCGATAAGTAGTAGCTGTTTTTCCAGGGCCTGGTACTTGTCGACATACTCGTCGATAGTTTTCTCAAAGTTATTAAGCCTCACATCTCGGTCGGCAGCCTCCGTTCTCAGCGACGCGATCTCAGAAGTAATTCCGTCAAGCTTATTATTTAATTCTGTCTGCGTAGCAATAATAGAATCCAGTTTTCCGCTCAAAACTTTTCTGAACTCGTCGAACGATTTTTGCGTAACATTAGCCATGATAAATCTCGATTATAAATCTACAGTCATATTATAAATACAGTCAAACTTTAACATAAAGAGCAAGGTATTGAGGAGGGGCGCAATCCCTTCATATACGGAATGATTTCTGTTCGTTTTGAGTTTTAATGTTGTTCCTTTCTTTCAGTTAAAAAAATTGTTTTTTTTTAAATTTCTGATCTTTTTTTTTCAAATAATGCCGGTAAATCTGGCCACCCTCGTGTAAAAATTTCCTCCCCTCAGGGAACAATCCTCCTTGGGTTCTTCCAACATAAAATACAGTTCTTCCAACGTAAAATACATATCCCTGTAAAATTCCTTTCGAGCATTACCATCATGACTGAAGATTTCCCCCCCTCCCGTGTAAAATTTCTTGCAAAAGATGAAAAATTCTCCATGTTTTTTTTTGTCATTTGAAAAAAAAAACTAATTTCAAATTGTTTTTTCCGATCATTACGGATATCCCTCCTTCCGTGGAAATGTTTTCCGTTTAGTAGCATTATTATTACATTATTTATGTTTACTTGCAAAAATAATATTAAATATAACAGTACTCGCAAGTTCAATTTTTCTCTCCAAATGATTTCTATGGTAAAACTATTACTGGGGATACAAAATTTTGCATGCGGCCGATGGGCGATTTAATATGGCCTGCAAAAATTAATTTGTTTGGCCACCTGACATGACCCATTTTATCAATGCTCGTCTTGTTAGTAATTAGGCCCGTTTTTTAGCACTAAGATTTTACACCTAAGATCTTACATCTTTCTGCAAAGATTATCGTTTTTCAACTCATCTTTGTTCTAAGACCTTACAGCTCACTGATGTTAGCAAAAAGTGTGAAGACCGCCACTGTTTTGCAATATAGAACAACGATGAGAGAACTTTGATGATCAACTTATCGACGCCGTTATTACACAAGTCTGTCCAACGTTTCGGGATGAGCAACGTAAAAAACGTAATAAACAAAACTTCCGTCTAGGCTGTCTTATTTCATCGGAATTTATAACTTAATAAGGGAATAATGGCTGAAAGTAAGTTATTTCTAGATGAAATAATTTTTCAAATACATTATTTTTACTGTGCAATATATTTTAATTGGATTCCGAAGCTTAAATGAAATTTTAGAACATTTTTAGTCATGTATAGGAACAAACCATTAAATTCTCCATTCAATGCCCTTCTAACAGGAGGGAAATTGGAGACTATTGATACGGGTACGATTTTTTTTTTTGGTAAAAGTATTTTTTCCAATATTATAGTCTAACAAAAAAAAGTTCCTTGCATTCTTGACTCGACGGAATCAAGTTTCATCTTTGATTGATTGAAAGGAACCTAACCGTACCCTTACCCCCCCCCCCCACCCTCTAATGAAAAAAATATACT
The DNA here is from genome assembly GCA_027921565.1 of Artemia sinica. Taxonomy (NCBI): domain Eukaryota; kingdom Metazoa; phylum Arthropoda; class Branchiopoda; order Anostraca; family Artemiidae; genus Artemia; species Artemia sinica. Next base: position 55,212,744 of record CM051262.1, on the reverse strand, counting down.
TAGCCCAAATCACAGTTTATAGAATTATCCAGTAAGTTTATCGCAGATCATTTCTGGTCTTCATTCTCGGAGCAAACAAAAAGCTCCTCCCACTTATTCATGGTTTAGCGGGTTAGTCTGTATGCGTCAATCGATGAGAAATGGTTCGAAATTGTATCATTCATAATTGTGAAAGCAGAAAAAAACTTGGTGAGCCAGCCAAGTGGTTTGCAAGTGTCCCATCTCACAGATATGACTTAATTTATATACAAATTATGACTTAATCTATTATTTAAAAACAGTGGACTCAACTGATTGGCCTATGTAGGATTTTATAAAAAAAGGGGGTTATTTTTTCTTCTAATAACTGGTGGAATAGGTGTGATGGTTTCAGGGGCGGATCCAGGATTTTTTTACGTGCGGGCGCAAAATAGGTTGATCCGACAAACTTACGTTAGGAGCAAGTTTAATTAATGCAAACTTGCGTTAATTAGGTAAATTACGCTACTTTATACTTCTATAGGGGGGCACCCCTCGCCCCCCCCCTCTGAATCCGCCATTGGATGGTTTATCATTTTTTTTTCACGTCGTGATGTTTATTTTCTACGATATTTATTTTCTAGATAAGACTACTTTCGTTTTCAATCAATGTTTTCGTATGAAATGGGCAGACCTTTCCTGAACTTTAAACGATAAACACCTCTGTTTGAAAATCTTTGCACTGTGAACTTAGATAGCGACAAGGGTTCCTGATTGAGACCAATTTTAGGACTTGGGTTCGAATTATTGGTTGCTGTGGTAAAAGTTGCCACAATAGCCCTATCCAAGAAAATACCAAACGTCTGTTAAGAAGTGTTTTTCGTAAAATTCTTAGGGAATTTTCAGAAAATTGAAGGACATCACATATTTTAGTGGCAGATCCAAAATTTTACGGGGCTTTACGCTAGAAAAGCTCCTATATATAGAATATTCTTCCAGTTTGTATATATACAAAGTTTGTGTATATACAGTTTATTTATATATATATATATATATATATATATATATATATATATATATATATATATATATATATATATATATATATATATATATATATATATATATATATATATATATATATATATATATATATATATATATATATATATATATATATATATATATATATATATATATATATATATATATATATATATATCGGCGCGCGTACAAACAGCTCCTCTCATTTGATCTGCCGTTAGCGGTCCAACTACCCTGGAAAACGTATTTTGGCAGAAACTTTCTCAAAATGACTTTATATATATATATATATATATATATATATATATATATATATATATATATATATATATATATATATATATATATATATATATATATATATATATATATATATATATATATATATATATATATATATATATATATATATATATATATATATATATATATATATATATATATATATATATATATATATATATATATATATATATATATATATATATATATATATATATATATAATATATACTATAGTCTATCTTGAATCATTGCAGAAATCATCAATTTGGCATTGCACTTTGTATCGACGATTCATGCTTTAACTCAAGCTAACGATTCCTGTTTCTAACATTTCGCCACGAGACCAAACCTATCTCTCCTTCAGAATATCCAATTGGCCTTAGACATAAAAAGATAAAGTTACGGGAAAGTGTTTAAACTGTTTTTCAATCCTGCTTATCAGGACTGTAATAAAAGAAAGGTCACGAAGGTTAGGTCATTATCAAGCATTATCAAATGACTCTAACCATTTCCTTATTATTCAATTAACATGTTTTGTTAAAAGGCGGCTAAATAAATAGTACTCCTGCATACAAAATTTATTATAGCCACGGAGAGTTCAAGTAACAGTTCGTGGAAACGAACTGTAAGTAAGGAGCAACTCGGCCCAATAATAAATGAAACTCTAAAAAATGGGTTCTGTTAACAACAGATATATAAAAAAGAATTGGCTTTTTATGCTGACTCCAAATATGTAAAATTCAGTATTTTTAAGGTTACCCTTTAAAAGCTACGAACCTGAGAGAATTTTCGAAAAAGGGAGGAAAACACCCCAAAAAAGTCAAGTGATCTAAGTGAAAATCATACCATAAGATTCAGCATACCAGAGAACCCTAATGTACAGACTTCAAGCTCCTGTCTATAAAACGGTGGATTTTTTTTTTGCCAGAAGAAAGATCACGGATGCATGTTTATTTGTTTTCCCAAGGAGTGATTGTTCCCAAGGACCCAATTTTCTAGTGACCTAGAAAATTGGGAGAGAGCTTATTCAAACAGAAATCAAAAGTTCTAGTGTCTTTTTCAAATTACCAAAAAGATTGGAGGGCGCCTAACTCGCCCCCAATGCTCATCCCCCCCCCAAAGACATCCAATCAAAACTTCAAGATGACCATTTGATTCAGCATAGTTGAAAGGTCCAGTAAATATGTTTTTGGTGATGAAATGACTCTCCATAGTCACCGGGAAAGGGCTGTAAGTTACGAAATATGCCCATATTGTTCACATATAATATTTGTTATTGGAAAATATACGGAAATTTTTCGGGGTAATTTTCTACGGGGAGGGGTGGGATTTTCCACGGGGAGAATTTTCTGTGGGGAGGAAAGTTTCTGGAGGAATTTTCTAGGAGAAATGTTTCACGTGAGAGTGGGAGCAAAGGGTAATTCCTGGTATGATTTGGAAAACAGTCGAAAATTTAATAAATTTTTTTTTTCAACTGAAAGTTTTTTTCTTCCTCAACCTCGCTCTTTACGCTAAAGTTTGACATTTTGTCCTGGTTCTTTAGGAAAGCCTACTCAAACACAAGGGCCGTTGATTTTGAATGAGGATTATTTAAAAAAAAAAAACTTCAGCGTAAAGAGCGACAGTTTAGGTAGGGGCATCCGCCTCATATACAGAATAATTTATGTTGTTTTGAGTTTTAATGTTCCTCCTTACTTTCAGTCGAAAAAAAATATAATCGTTGTTTATGGGAGAAACTGGATTACATAGTGCAATCGCTTTCAGAATCGAGAAAACTTTCTGGATTACGTTCTAGATTCTTTATAAAAACCTCGATTCTCCCTGTTCCAATTCATGTCCCGTTCTGGGGCGCCCGCGGGGAACGCCCTAGATTTTGAAAAATAACTTTTTGGTATTTTCATTGAAAGAAAATCAAAAAAAAAAAAAGAAAACAGCAAAATTGCATTCACCCCTGTATTTTGAGAAGTACATTTTTTTGTGTTTATTAAAAAATTCTTACTCCCCCTAAAGTTTCGTGAATTTGCTCCCCTGGTGTTGTGATTACTTTGTACCTCAGTTGAATAGTCGTATTCAATTTTATCAGTTAGAGTACACTATTTCAGTTTTTGGAAATAAACCTTACCTTGAATATGATGTTGGTCGTCAGGGCTGTCGGTTTGCAATTAGTTGTTTTAGTGTATCCTAATACTGATCTGTCGTTTTGAAAATATTTTTTTTCTAGTATATGTGGAACGCTCCACTCTGTAGACCAATATCTAAATCTGAAGCTAATTGATATTGCAGTTACTGATCCAGATAAACATCCACATATGGTAAGTTAACATATCATTTTATTAATATTGCTCTTCATCTCATTTTGGATAATTAATTTCTTTGAAAATACAACTTTTCTCTGTCTCTTAAAGATAAAAATTTTTATTGGAAGCCTGTTGTTATTTTTACTTTGTAATAGATGTATGCTTAATTTGTGTCGTTCTGAACTAAGAGGAGAGGGGGCTATGCAGCCTTTGTGGCCCTCTAAGGGGACCAAAAAAGTTGATTGAGAGCAACATCTAATAATGAACACGCCTGTTCTACAAACAACTTTTAAAAGTAAGATATACGAATGACATTAGAGCAACATATGATTTAATGTAATACTGGGAATCGACTAGATTTCATTTTCCCTAAAGTGTCAACATAGAAGTTTCAACAATTTCTCAGAAATACTTTCAGTAAACATCAACATTACATAGCTGAATATTTCATCGTCCATTGTTAAACTGATCTAGGTTCTAACTAGGCTCAGTGTTGAAAAGAACATCCCCTAGCAAGAACTGATAGAGCTATGCAGATTTACAGATATTTTTAGAAGTTCTGGATACAGTATTGGCGTTCCTCTCAGAAAATCAGGAAGTTTGAAAAGATCTTAAGGCTTTTATGACAGAATCATTCATTAATCTTTTCACTAGGGCCGTTTGTAAGTTCGATAAGGCTATGCAATACCAGTTTCTTTTTTAATGCTCTGCTTCATTGGCTAATATACTGGTTTTAAGTACACCGGCAAATAAGCATCTATCACTGGAATCAACTTCGAGAGCTGAAGAGCATCTATAGAGTGGCTTTTGAACTCAAAGCAAAGTCTGTCTGTAAAAAAAACTCCCTTTACATAGCGTCCTTAGGCAATTCTATTATTCCAGCAATGTCACTTTTGCCTATAGCCTGCATGATCGAAAAATTGCTTAATTGGAAATTAGCTTACCGTTCATGTTTACTCTTGCAGACAATTCAGAATCTTAGGAATTTTGCGAAAGGTTTTCAGTAAGGCCGCATTCCCAAAAAAAATTCTTTTGTTTTCTGGAAAATTTTCTCAAGACATTTGTTATTTTCAATATCTATAATGTCGTCTTGCGTAGCTGCGATAAGACTGGTAATTTTTGGGAAACCCGTTCTACCGCTTGCCATAGTTAGTGGCTTTCTATAAGTTAATACAATTTAATGCGCATCCTTTTATCCACGATAAAATCCTTCATTTTTTGAAGAAAAAAGATATAACTTGTTTCAAACTCATAATTCAGTAGTCCAACACAAGGTAGACATAGCAATGAATGTAACCTGAGGTTCACGAGGCTCAATTGTCTTAATTTAGGCTAAAAAGTGACCACTCCACTTTTGGGATTATCTTCGCGCACACCTTGCACATGTTAAAATGTACCGTATACTATATATGGGTTTAGGCAAGATGCTTCTAATAGTGTACCTTGTGTTTTGATCTGACCCTTTTTTTTTAGGAGTTCAGGCTATTTTATTTATTACTATGAGATGTGATAGTCATTTACTAGGTTGCTAGCTATCGCTGCTACTCTAATATTTTAATATCTCAGTTGCGCTACATTTCGTTCTTTACAGCTGCAACCATGATTACTATAATTGCATCATCCTGCACATGGTCGTTATTTACTGTGAAAGATATAACTAACTTCTTAAAAGATGCTTGTACTATATTTTTATATCTCTTACTTGATTGTAACAGATTGATTTGAACTTCTATCTATCTTCTCCAAAGGAGAGACCTACAGTAATATATAATTTTATGTATAGTAATGCTTAACGAAATATGTTTTTCAAAGATAATTACAAACAGGAAACCTTTGGCTTTTTCTTATTTGGAATAGTAGGAGACGAATATGAGAGATTAGACAGCTAACTAAGTCAAATATGACATAATAACCCAGAAAAGCAACTCTTCAAAAGACGCTTGTATTATCTGAACTCTTAGCCGTGGTTTGTTCTTTACTTAGTTTCAGCTATCTATATATAATGAGCAATATCGATCCCTTATATAACACTTTTTACGTCATATATGGTTATAATCTACGATTGTGACGACATTCATCATCTAGTGTATGGAAATGTAGTTTTTTTTTTAAGTTGATTGTATTAAAGAGAATTTTTTTAAATTACGAAAGGCACTAGATGTGGCAATTTCATTTAAAATGAAGCATTAAATAGCTCTCTACTAGGGGTCGGCACCGTTTCCGTTTCTGTTTTTCTTCCACCGTTTTTCTCCGTTTTCTGTTCTATTTTTTTAGAAAACGGAAAAAAACAGACAACAAGTAGCCGTTTTTGTTTTCTGTTCTGTTTTTTTCTTATCGTTTTTGCTGTTTGTTTTTCTTATACCCCGTTTTTCTTCATTTTCCGTGTTTTTGGTTGCGAATATAATCATATTATATTCTTGTGACTTTTATTGGATTTAGACACTTGCCATGTATAGAAACACATAATCTTAGTCCATTCATCAGAAAGGACACGAATGTTCGATTTAACAGCACCCTTACTATGATAGAAATGTATTGTATCCGTAAAGAACCACTGCGCAATTTCTTCAACCGTAGCCTTCATGACACTAAAATCAGAGAGCTCGAACTTAACAACAATGAGTGGTCCGTTGTGGAAGCTGTCATTGAGGTTCTTCGCCCGTTCAAACAGGCAACGGTGATAACTAGTGGGTATAATTATATTTCGGCAAGCAAAGTTGTGCTTTGAGAAGCACAAATTAAAGTTAATAATCGAAGTTAATAATTGAGAAATGCCTGAGTTGTCAAACACCTTTGGTCCTCAGTGTTATAGATTATGAGCATCAAGAGTTCGATTCTGTTGATTGAAGAGCTTTAGTGAAGGTTTTATCCTTGTATGGTATGCCAGACAAATACATTAAATTGATTAGTGCTATGTACGAGAATAACACTGTTGCGGTTAAGGTAGGAAATGAGGTTAGCAGCTGGTTTTGTATTCAATCAGGAGTTAAGCAGGGTTGCGTTCTATCCCCCTTTATATGGATTATTTTGATGGACTTTGTCATAAGGAGCACAGGAAAGGCAATGGGAGACCACGGAATCAAATGGGGAGGAAAAAGAATCCTGGACTTAGATTATGCTGATGATTCAAGCATCCTAGAGGGAAGTGTGAGCAAAATGAATGAGCTTCTAGAGGTTTTGCGAGTTCAGGGTACTAGAATAGGTCTAAAAATTAATGTTAAGAAGACTAAGTCACTAATGCTTGGAATAAGCGAAGATGAAAAGGTGACGTTGGGTAATGAAAAGATTGATCAGGTGGGCAGCTTCACTTACCTTGGTAAGTATTATTAGTAAAGATGGTGGGAGCAGTGAAGATGTTAAAAGTAGAATAGTCAAGGCTCAGGGTTTTTTTTTCACAGTTAAAAAGAGTTTGGAAGAATAGGAAGATAAGTATGCAGACCAAGATTAGAATATTAGAAGCTACAGTGATGACAGTTATCAAATATGGATCTGAAGCATGGGCGCTTCGAAAAGAGTATGAAGATTTGCTAGATATTTTCCAGAGAAATTGCCTAAGGATTGTTCTAGGTACCGGGCTGACTGACCCTATTTCAAACAATAGGCTGTGCGAAAAATGTGGTTCGATACCGCTCTCTAGGGCTATAATGAAAAAAAGGTTGAGGTGGCTAGGCACGTTGTGCGGATGAAGGATGACATATTGCCGAGGATTGTTCTTTTCGGCCAACCGTCTTGGGCTGAACGGAAAGCAGGCCGTCGTTCAAAAATGAACGATATAGACAGAGATTCAGCTCGTCAGTCCGTCTCTTCATTTCTCCAGCAGTTCATTTCCAAGAAGAGAAATACAGAAGAACCCCTTCAAATTCAATTGAACTCTGCATCTTTCCCAATTGACGTCACTCCTATCAAGACAAAGATTAACGGAAATGGATCATCGACTCCACATCAAGAAGACAGCTTGTTTGCTAAGTTTGTCGGTACGACTGGGATTTGGATAAACTCTTCAAATCAAAATGTAACAATGTAAGCACTGCCCACGCAGCGGCAAATATTATTAGGGCATATGAAGAGAGAGTTCCAGAGTTCTTGACTGAATGACGTAGATCAGGAAAAAAATAATGCTGATCCGCTAGAATTTTGGACTGACTTTGTTTTAGACTTACCCAGAGTTAGTGAAATTACTTGTATGAATCTTGCAGTGCCTGCAACTTCAGTACCACGTGAGAGTGCATTTAATATTGCTGGGTACTTTAATCGAAAGCAGTGCTCACGAATGACTGCCAAGTCACTTGAACTTCGATCCCCCCCCCGATCGTTTCTAAGGGATAAGTTTTGATTTATGTGGCCATTTTGAATGTTTGGTCTTTTTTTATATTTGATCCTTTTTATTTATCAATGTTTGTCAACATTCCTTTTATTCTCACAAGCCTAAAAAACTGAAAAAAAAACAGAAATATCTGTTAAAAAGACCGTTAAAAAGAAAAATTCGGCCGGGTTCTTGTTTTTCTAAAGAAAATGGAAAAAAAGAAATGGAATTCCGTTTTTTCCCCTCGTTTCTGTTAAAATCTGTTTCTGTTCCGTTTTTTAATTGCCATTTTTACCGTTTCTATTTTAGCCGAAAACAGAAACGGTGCCGACCCTACTCTCTACGATGTTCCAGCGCCAAGCTAGCTTGGGGAAAAAAAACAACGGAAAAAACCTGTCGTTGATGTCAAATACCCTGATAATGAGCAATTTCTTTGTTTTTCAAGTCAATGGATTTTCTTTTTTGTTCAAGCCAAGGGTATGTAAGTTTCCTTTATAGGGGTATCAGACAAGGCGGTTCTAATGGCATACTTTGTAGTTCAATATGACACTGTTTTTAGAATTTATGGGCTGTTTTATTTCTTAGTATGGGGCGTGACTGTCTCTTACTAGGTTGCCGCTACCGCAGTAACCCTGATGACGCATATGAAAATACACAAGAAACATAGCAGAGTATAAAATACCGAATGTAAAATGCAAAGGCGTTTTCAGCAGTTTCAATACCTAGAGGACAGAAACGTGAATTAACAATTGCTCAAAATGAACAAACTGGACCTTCAAATGAGACAAGATCAAGAGGACGACCTAAAAATGTAAATTCAGAATGGGTGAGAACGAACAAGCTAGACTATCAAATGTGACAAGAACAATCCAAGCTGCTAAGGCAAAGGGCATTGAAAAATATCTGAAGTGAAAATAAACGAAAAGGAAGAACAAAAAAATATGCGGTTAGAATACTTGCGTAAACTACAATTACAATGAGTTAAAAACAAAAGTGAAGAACAAAAAAATATACAATTAAATGATAAGCGGCAGAAATAATTACAATAGGTCAAAAAAAAAAAAAAAAAAAAAAAGTGGTTACTGAAAAATGTCTGAAATAATGATACGCTAAATTGAGGAACAAAGAAATATACGGTCAAAAAATAAGCAGAAGCGGGAATTACGAGGCAAAACGCGAAAAGTGAAGAACAAAAAAAAGAGGTTGCAAGACATACAACAACGAGGATCAGAACGAATAGAAAATAAAAGTAAAGAACAAAGAAATATGTTGTTAGAAGACATGTGACAGCAAGAACGAAGAGGTTGCAAGACCTCTTCAAGCAAGTGGAGCTTTTTGGAGAGCAAGTGACGTCCTGTAACAGGCCTAACCAATCCATTTTGAACTTGTAGAGGTGGCAATGCAATTGCATCGTTTGCGGCTTCGTAGGTTTGTACTGGGTTTTGCACCACAGTTTGTTGGCGTCAAAGATTGCGATGACGTTGTTCTTCTAAATAATAATATTTCTTTCTTCTTCATTTTCATTTTGGATTCGTTCTGATCCTCGCTTTCACTTTTCTTCTAATAGCACAATTCTTTTGTTTTTTCACTTTCATTTCTGACACGTTCTGATACCCGCTTTCGCGTTTCTGCTAACCACACAATTCTTTGCTCTTCACTTTTATTTTTAACACGTTCAGATTCTCTCTGTCGCTTGTAATTCTCGCTGCCGCTTGTCTTCTATTTGCATTTTTTTTCGTTCTTGCTGTCACATATCTTCTAACAATATATTTCTCTGTTCTTTACTTTCATTTTTGATTCGTTCTGATCCTCGTTGTCGCATGTTTTGCAACCGCATTTTTTTTCGTCACTTTCGCATTTTGCCTCGTTGTAATTCCCGCTTCCACTTATCCTTTGACCACATATTTGTTCCTCAATTTCGTTTATCGTTACTTCGTTTTCCTATTTTTTAATTATCTTTGAAAAAACATGTCTCATTAACCATTACTATATACAAAATTAAATATTACTATAGGTCTCTCATCTGGAGCAGAAGGATAGAAGTTCAAGTCAACCTTTTATAATCTAGTAAGAGATGTAATAATATAATACAAGCATCTTTTAGGAAGTTAGTTACATCTTTCACGGTAAATAACGACCATGTGCAGGATGATGCAAAACACTTATCTTTTGACAAGATAATATAACACAAACTTGGAGTATTAGTAGAAGTCAAAAATCGGACTGGAACCTAAAGCCGTTATTTGCCGTAACTCTATTTCAGCAATCTAATATAAGGTATGAATGTAAAGCAACGAAAGACTTAAAGCTTTTATGGTCCCCATCACACATTGGGACTAAAGACAACAAAATAGCTGAAACAGGAGCAACGCGTGTTTTGCTAAGGTATAATTCCTTGACTTGACATTTATCCTTTGCCACAGGTTGGGATTGGACCCGCAAACCTCTGATCAAGAGGCACTTGTTCATCCAGCGTACTGTGACAAGGTATTTAGTAATTTGATTTTTCTGCATATCTGTGTATGTACTTTGGATAAAAGGGATTGTAATGGCCATTTTTGACAATTTTCAATTGATTTTTTTAATTATAATTTTACGAAAATATTTAATAATCAGAGGGCCCCGCGAAAAATTCCAATCGGGCCCGGCACCTAGTCGACCCGGGCCTGAACGGAAGAAGCCACATAGCGTAAAATTAAACACCGCACAGCTGGGTTAAAAAACTGATGTCTCACACATGACATAATATAGATTTAAAACAGGAAACGCTGAATGTCTTTTCTCATTCTTTCTATTTCTTAAGGTCAACTTGATTTTCTAATCTTATTATTTACTCACAACCTTTGGTTCAAACTGCTTTTGAACCTATCATAAGAGTATTTATGTATTCAATATGGACGCATTTAAATAGTGACATAACGTTTAAAAAAAAAAATCACATTTCTCTTTGGTACAATATCAAAGAAGGTCACAAATTAGGAAGTGAGTCTCGAATGGCGTGATTCATCAGTAAAAGAACATGGCAACTTATACACAATTTCGAGCAATTTTTTTTTTTTAATTAAGGTACGTTTAGACAGATTATGGCCGATTTTAAGACGCAAACTCGATTAAGCAAATTCTTTATGAGAACTCCACCTGCTATGTCTGACGTAGAACCGATTTTGAAAAGTCTTCCTGTAGAAGTAGTATGACAAATTCAATTAAATCTTATAACAAACGATTGAATACTTTCAAGAAGTTCAGAAGGTTCTTTTAAATCAACTAACACGACCATACATATTGACAACATACCAAGGGGTTAGGACGAAATCTGTAGGCTAGCATCATCCGTTTTCTATAAACGTCAAACTCATCGTCATTGGTAGAAAGCTCTCCTGGCTTCTCCATTCCCAGTCCGTGAGAATCCGACGTCGCGCTCCTACAAAATAATCAGAAATTGACCAAAGAACGAGATGACAACAAAATTACGTCAATACTTGAGCAAGAGGCTGCACGTAGTCTAAGCCTTTAAGGCTCGGCCGATTAGTGCACCTTGGAAAAACAAAAATGAGAAAAAATCTTTCCTTTTTAATCGCATGAAAAGATTCAACACCTTTGCATTTTGTCCACCTAACAATAATTACAGGCGACTTTCAAGCTTTTCTAACTATAAAAAGAAATAAAATTATTTTGCTACAAAATACTATTTTTATCACTCAGAGGCTGTACATTTCTGATCATTTCAATCAATTCTCAAAACAGGGATGCCAAAAACTTAATTATTTTTTCTTAATTTAAAGCAGAGACGGTATCCTATCATGGTGGTATGCAGAGAGGGGGGGGTAGGGAGCTATTATATTTAATTGATAATACTTCGTTTTTTTTTTTGAAAGCAGGGATGCCAATAAGTTAATTATTTTTTTTTGAATTTAAAGCAAGAGACGGTATCCTATCAAGATGGTATCCAGAGGGGGGGGGGCATAGGGCGTTATTATATTTAAATTATAGTGCTTTGATTTTTTTTTTTTATTATTGAAAGCAGGGACGCCGAAGTTTTTTTTTTTTTTTAATTTAAAGTAGAGACGGCAATACTTCCCTAGCCCCCCCCCCCCCTTGTATACCACCTTGATAGAATACCGTCTCTACTTTAAATTAAAAAAAAAAACTTTTTGGCGTCCCTGCTTTCAATATTATCATTTAAATACAATACTTCCCTAGCCCCCCCCCCTTTTGATATCACCTTGATAGGATACCGTCTCTGCTTTAAATTAAAAAAATAATCAACTTTTTGGCATCAACTGCTTAAAAATCAGCTGCTTAGCAATCAACTGCTTAAAAAAATAAATAAATTTGAGATATTATCATTTAAATATAATACCTCCCTACCCCCCCCCCCTTTGGATACCACCTTGATAGAAAGTTCGAACAAGTTAAATGGTTGAGAGCTGGCACATTGATTGGAAATTAACTTCCATTTCCCTTCAGTACTGAGGTGGGTCATCCACCTTTCGTCATTAGGAACTGATGCTTAATTATTTTTTAAGGTGAAAATTTAAGTTATCCTATTTAAAATGATTATAAATGATTGTGGAAAAAATTGGTAGGACACAAGTGGATGTGTTTTTGCGTTTTTATATGTATGTCTGCTTGCAATTGTATGTTCTTTTGTGCATTGTAAATATTGTTTTATATTTTATGAATGGTATATTTCAACAGTTGGATAATGTTTTGAAATATGAATCAACACATGAAAATTAATATGTAAATTAAAAGAAGAAGCCAAGCAAAAATACTCCGCACAACATATTTATCCAACCCCTATGATAATTTAAAAATTAACAAGATCTTCGTGAGTTATACTTGATGTATTTTTGTTTTGTTATTAAAACCCGTTTTTAATACAAGGAAGGCTTTTTAGGAATCTAAAAGGGCAAAAAAAAAACCCGATCAACATCAAAGTCGCCATTTTTCAACTGTTTTAAGGGTGACAAAGCAGATATTGGCAAAGGGCATTATGAAAAAATAAAGCTTCTAAGTTCAAACTTATATTCAAAGTTTTTTACCCAGATAACTGACAAATTTGGTGATACGGTATTTGAAGTTTTGTATGCAGAAGGCCAAATGCTCCACGAAAAAAATTACTAATTTTGATAATTATTTATGTTAAGAATACATAGCTAATATATACTTCAACTATTATGCAAGGGTTCTGAAACGACACAGCCATTTCGTTTCTACCAGATTTCTACTTCTCTTGATGAATAACAAAGAAGACCAGTTTCCAGCCAGCGACTTGTGAAGTTTTGAACTCATGAATAGGCTCGAATTTGATGTAAATTTAAGCGGTGATTTGAGAAAGACTGATGAAACCATTAATGTTTGCGGTCAACATTGATCGCCGCCGGCGGTGCGCCGCTGACATCTTACCGGTGGCTCGGCGCGCTGTTTTTGACCCCGCCACCACCGGTCTTCCCTCATCGGCGCGGCACCGGGGTCTAATTCAAACCCAGTTATTTTGTGGGATTTTATTTTTGTATTAGTTTTAAATTTCAGTTCATAAGTTCGTAAGTTTACCAACAGATAAATAGATTAAACAACACTTACGTGCTGGAGAAAACCTATGAAGGTTTGCGATCACGAGAAAATCAACGTAACTACCCACCGATTAACTCGACTGTTTACTTAGACCTCAACTATTTAATCAAGACTATTATAAATAAACCAAAAATAAATAAACTATAACCTATACATACATAAGAAAATAATAGATAAATAAATAAATAACTAAATTAGAAATTATTATAGATAAATAAAATATATAAGAAAAATAATAATTACAAACCCAGTCTCCATCACTCATCAAAACTCAAATTCCCCTCCCTTCCCTCGCCCTTCCAACCCCACCTTAGCCCCTGCCCACTATATGTATTTAGATGAAATCATTGAAACGATTAGTCGTTTCAACAAAAAGAATTTTATCTAGCCACCTTGACCATAACACGTGACAAGACAAAGAAGATGAGCCAAAAAAAAAAAAAAAAACCCAATTTACAATTCCTTAGAATAAAGAAAGAACGGCCAGTGCCCCAGAATAGGGACGAGACTTCCCCGTCGGTCCAGAGCCTTAAAAGGGCCCGATTCTCAAGAAGGTGGGAGGACATCTCCTTAAAAAGAATCAAAAGTTAAAAATAATATAAATACAGAAAATACCTGGTTAAAATTTAGGGAATGGTAAAAGAAAAGGTTATGAAAAGTTGATATACTATTAAATATACATAAAAAAAAAAGTATGGACTGCAGAAAATCTAATAGTATGCTGGCCCCAGCCTCGAAAAGCTATTGTTTTAAAAAATAAAGTTGATATACTATTAAATAATGTAAATACAGAAAATACTTGGTTAAAATTTAGGGAATGGTAAAAGAAAAGTTATGAAAAGTTGATATACTATTAAATAATGTAAATACAGAAAATACTTGGTTAAAATTTAGGGAATGGTAAAAGAAAAGGTTATGAAAAGTTGATATACTATTAAATATAGATAAAAAAAAAAAGTATGGACTGCAGAAAATCTAATAGTATGTTAGTTAAGGGCCCGATTCTCAAGAAGGTGGGAGGACATCTCCTTAAAAAGAACCAAAAGTTAAAATAATATAAATACAGAAAATACTTGGTTAAAATTTAGGGAATGGTAAAAGAAAAGGTTATGAAAAGTTGATATACTATTAAATATAGATAAAAAAAAAGTATGGACTGCAGAAAATCTAATAGTATGTTAGTTAAGGGCCCGATTCTCAAGAAGGTGGGAGGACATCTCCTTAAAAAGAACCAAAAGTTAAAAAATACAAATACAGAAAATACTTGGTTAAAATTTAGGGAATGGTAAAAGAAAAGGTTATGAAAAGTTAAAATAATACAAATACAGAAAATACTTGGTTAAAATTTAGGGAATAGTAAAAGAAAAGGTTATGAAAAGTTGATATACTATTAAATATAGATAAAAAAAAAAGTATGGACTGCAGAAAATCTAATAGTATGTTAGTTAAGGGCCCGATTCTCAAGAAGGTGGGAGGACATCTCCTTAAAAAGAACCAAAAGTTAAAATAATATAAATACAGAAAATACCTGGTTAAAATTTAGGGAATGGTAAAAGAAAAGGTTATGAAAAGTTGATATACTATTAAATATACATAAAAAAAAAAAAGTATGGACTGCAGAAAATCTAATAGTATGCTGGCCCCAGCCTCGAAAAGCTATTGTTTTAAAAAATAAAGTTGATATATATTAATAATGTAAATACAGAAAATACTTGGTTAAAATTTAGGGAATGGTAAAAGAAAAGGTTATGAAAAGTTGATATACTATTAAATAATGTAAATACAGAAAATACTTGGTTAAAATTTAGGGAATGGTAAAGAAAAGGTTATGAAAAGTTGATATACTATTAAATATAGATAAAAAAAAAAGTATGGACTGCAGAAAATCTAATAGTATGTTAGTTAAGGGCCCGATTCTCAAGAAGGTGGGAGGACATCTCCTTAAAAAGAACCAAAAGTTAAAATAATATAAATACAGAAAATACTTGGTTAAAATTTAGGGAATGGTAAAAGAAAAGGTTATGAAAAGTTGATATACTATTAAATATAGATAAAAAAAAGTATGGACTGCAGAAAATCTAATAGTATGTTAGTTAAGGGCCCGATTCTCAAGAAGGTGGGAGGACATCTCCTTAAAAAGAACCAAAAGTTAAAATAATACAAATACAGAAAATACTTGGTTAAAATTTAGGGAATGGTAAAAGAAAAGGTTATGAAAAGTTAAAATAATACAAATACAGAAAATACTTGGTTAAAATTTAGGGAATAGTAAAAGAAAAGTTATGAAAAGTTGATATACTATTAAATATAGATAAAAAAAAAGTATGGACTGCAGAAAATCTAATAGTATGTTAGTTAAGGGCCCGATTCTCAAGAAGGTGGGAGGACATCTCCTTAAAAAGAACCAAAAGTTAAAATAATACAAATACAGAAAATACTTGGTTAAAATTTAGGGAATGGTAAAAGAAAAGGTTATGAAAAGTTGATGTACTATTAAATATAGATAAAAAAAAAAGTATGGACTGCAGAAAATCTAATAGTATGTTAGTTAAGGGCCCGATTCTCAAGAAGGTGGGAGGACATCTCCTTAAAAAGAACCAAAAGTTAAAATAATATAAAATACAGAAAATACTTGGTTAAAATTTAGGGAATGGTAAAAGAAAAAAGGTTATGAAAAGGTTATGTGCATACTACTGCCACTGCAAGTCCACCTCCTACTACTACTATTGCTATAACTAAGGCTAAGCGTATTATGAAGAAACTTTCGGGGTATATTGAAGGGGATATTAAACTATATTGAAACTCATTATGTGCATTCAGGTTGTCAAAAGGGCGTTTCAGCAATATCTCAGTAGCGGCTAAGAGAATTAAGCTCAAAGTTTCAGGACCGTTTGAGGGGGATATCTAATTAACCAAAAGGCACTACGCGTATACAACTACAACAGCTACTACTACTATTACTACTGTTACTAATACTACTACTACTACTACTACGACTACTACAGCAACTAACGCTAAGGGTTTTAAGGATACACTTTCCAAAAGTGCTGAACTAAATCAAAACACACTATGCGCATAGAAGTTGTCAGAAGAGCGCGTCCGTAATATCTCAGGAACGGCTTAGAGTATTAAGTTGAAACTTTCGAGGGATGTTGAACTAACCAAAAGACAGTGCGCGGATACTTACTACTACTACTTCTGATTACTACTGATTACTGATTCTGGTTACTACTACTGATGTTACTACTACTACTACAACTGCTACTACTACTTCTCGGGATATTAAAAAAAAAACCAAAATAGGTGAAACTTTTATGGAATGTTGAGGGGGATCTTGAAAAACCAAAATACAGTATGTGTCTACTACTGCTACGACTGTGACTACGTGTAACTGCGACTGCGAATACTTGCAACCGTGACAACTTACGACTATGACTACTTGCGTATGTAACTAATTGCAACGGCTACTACATGAAACTGCGACTGTTTATGACTAAGACTGCTTATGACTACGACAACTTGCGTTTACGACTGCTTATGACTGCCACTACGACGGCAACCACTGGCCACAGCAACTCCTTGCGATTGCGAGTACCCGCGAGTACTTGCGACTGCAAATAGTGGCGATTAAAAACACTGGTGAATATGACTGCGACTACTGGCGACTGCGATTACTACTAATAATAATAATGCAATTGCAACTGCGACTCCTACTGCTATATCTTCTGCTAAGACTGCTGATATTGTTGTTACTACAACTACTAACTAGTTAACTAAATCAAAAGAGTTTAAGCGCATAAAGGTTTTCAAAATAAAAGTATATGATAATAGGTTGAGACTTTCAGAACAGTTAAGGGGGATATCCAACTAAATAAAATACACTCTGTGTATTTCAGAGTGCCAATACAATATCCCAGGAACAGCTAACGTTATTAATTAGGAACTTTCAGGACATGTTGTTGAGGATATTTAATCAAATCAAAAAAAAGGCCCATTGAAGTAAAAAAAAAAAAAAAAAAAAAAAAAAAAAAAAAAAAAAAAAAAAAAAAAAAAAAAAAAAAAAAAAAAAAAAACTACGTGCATTCAGCTTGTCAAAATTGCGTATCTACAATATCTTAGGAATTTCTAAGGGTATTAAGTTAAATCTTCCAGGACAGGCTGAGGGGGATGTTGAGTTGAACCAAAACACACTATGTTCTGTGTTATTTAATGTTTTGATTTTTAATTTCAATTTATGGTTTATACTTTCTACTTTTGCTTTTCGATTCAATCATTTTCATAGTTATCAATTGTTTCTTTACTTATTTTTGACTCGCGCAATACTTATGATTCTTGTTCTGGAACGCAAATTCGGCTATTCCTTTTTATAGCTTGTGATAGTTCAGTAAGGCACAAGTGACGTTCTGGTCTTTAAAAGACATGGGGGGGGCTGTTTCTGTTCGTTTTAGGTTTTAATTATTTATTGATAATTATTTGTGTTCGTTTTACTATCCTTAGAAGAAAAGTTTTAAAATTAATTACTGTCATTTGCTACAAAACATTATACATTAAGATTTCATTCTTAGGATAAAAATCATTCAAAAGTAAAGAAAGATTACAGTAACTGTAAAGACAAAATACTTACGCTCAGAAGACTTTTGATCAAGTCATTATGGATGGTACGAGCTGAACGAATTCCCAAAAGCAAAGAGAAATGCCCTAAAGAGAATCAATACTGAATTGATTCCAGCTATAATACCAAACACGATCAGGTAGTATTTTGTAACATCATCCAGATCAACAAAGTGAAAACCTCCGTCCTGTTCCGAGAAATCGTTCAAAGAAAAATGTTGTAAACAGAGCCATAGAGGCTATGATTCGGGAACGAGAGGATTGGAACGAACTGGCACAGAAGTCCTATTACTTTTGGCACTGACCCAATGGGCAAGCCAATAGTCAGCTACATGTCTTGAAGCTTGCATGAGGACACGGGCTAACATCGTGAATAATGTTAGTTTAATACCAGCATTGTTAAAGTATGTCATCCATATGTTAAAAGAAACGCCATCAGCAGCGCGATCCTCCTCTTCTAGATTATCTGCTTCAATTTCAGGGTTCATCGAAGCAGAAGATTCCTCAAGATCATTAGGTACTTTCTGGAGGGATGGAGATGGAGGTGTAATAATTGTTTGACAAGCCGGTATAACTTCTCCTGGGGTTCCTGCAAAGATATATAGCTTGAGTACAAAAACAAAAAAAAAAAAACAAGACCGCAGGAAAAAAAAAAAACGTATCTCATTATTATATATATATATATATATATATATATATATATATATATATATATATATATATATATATATATATATATATATATTTATATATATATATATATATATATATATATATATATATATATATATATATAAATATATATATATATATATATATATATATATATATATATATATATATATATATATATATATTATATATATATATATATATATATATATATATATTATATATATATATATATATATATATATATATATATATATATATATATATATATATATATATATATATATATATATATATATATATATATATATATATATATATATATATATATATATATATATATATATATATATATATATATATATATAACAACCTTGAAATACTACGAAACAGTAAAACTTATATTTTTATAAAAAAAAAAAACAATAGAAATGCTAATAAAACTGACTGAAAATAAAACAAAAAAGAACAAAAAAGAACAAGAACGTCTATGACGATACGTCATAAAAATTGTCCAGCTTTAAATAACCATAATATACCCCAAGATAAACCTAATTTCCAAATGAACTATCAAGGCCACCAAGAGCCCTTTCTAGACCAAGGACAAAACATTTCTGCCGACATTCCTCCACCCTTGTATGGCATCTTCAAATCGAAACAAAATTTTGCTGTAAAAGAAAGACACCCTTAACTAATACACATTACTTGGTGTTTTCTAAAAAAAACTGAGCAGTTCATCTTCTGTTCTGAACTGATTAAAACAGTAAACAAAAGTTACCATCACTGTTTTAAAAAAAATATATTTATTAGGCTTTCAGAGTTGCGTCCAGTTTAACTGCATTCCAGTCCTGTATTCCAATCTGGACAGGTCCTAGTTTGCTGATTTTCTTGCTGAGTATTATTTTTTATACTTTCTTCTGATCAACTGTATTGTATCGGATTAACAACACTTCCTGACTACTAAGGTCTTTGCGGTGGCCCTACAGTGTGTATCTACAGCTGGGTTCGAACTCTGGGTCCCGTATTACAAAGCTAAGATCAAACCCCCACTACGTCATCACAGGACTATTTTTCATCAACAGTGGGTGCATGATAGCCATTTTAAACCCCCAATAAATTTTTGAATGTAGCCTAGGGCTTTATCCAGGCATTAGAAGGGAAGGGTAATGGGAGGGGGGAAGATGATGGGATGCAGTTAACCTGGAAGTAACTAAAAAAATTGGTATATATAACTTTAAAAATGTAAGGAAGTAAGAATTTTGTTATGATTGTGTTTAGTTCAGAATTTTGTTATTGTAGTGCTTATTTCAGAAGAGGGCCAAAACTGCACTGTTGCCAAACAGAATATATTGAATCTTGAAACCGCAATTAAAAGAAATTTAAAGCAATTACGAATAAACATAGCAAAGAGTTGAAGTGTGAGAAATCGCACGGTTATGTAATATGATGCAGTTAAAAAAAAGAACATCAATCAACTATATGGAATATCCGTTACCTCTATTCCAGGCACACATGCAAGGATTGGTTTCGGGGAAGGTGGAGGGGGTTTCGAAATATATCAATTATGTGAAAATATAAAGAATTATCTACTCAATATTTTGGAAGGAGCACATGCCCCCTGGATGCGGGACTTCCTGTTTAAATACGAAAGGAGTCACATCTAGTTCAAAAATAATTAACTGTGATTGATTATGCATAATTTTATAATAAAAAAATTAGAATGCTTATTAATAAAAATTATCCGAATCTGGAGGTTCTGATGTCTCAAATCATGGGCCAGGTTAGGATAAATTTGTACATACGGTGTTTAAAAGACACATAAAAAAATTTAAAAACGCGTTAAAAAAAACTGTTGAGTGAGAAAAAATATAGATTTATAGCTGGTTCAGAAATGGTAAACATATTTCGATCAATCTTAGTATTAAAATATTATTTTGAAAACACATTCATGGAAATTTGAAAAAAAAGCCTGAAATCCCACTAAAATGGCGTCGGATTAGAACAGAAAGAAATCATTGGAATCTCCATTTCCAGATATCCTGTACAGGAAAGCTATAGCCCACTACCTTGAACAACGAGGGAAATTTCTTTTTGCATACTTAGCACTTACGTGTCTTGATTTTTTATTCTGTTTTTTTTTTTCCTTCTCTTTCTTCACCTGTAGCGGGGCACTGGAACATCATAGAAAGCTGTTTAAGGGCTCATTTAAAAGTAAATTGCTATATCTAATGCCTTTTTAAGTATTAAACAGATGCTATTAAAATAGAATGTAATTGTTTACAAAAACTGCATTTTCATATACAAGATGATGTAACACAATTATATTTTTTATAAAAGAAAATGATATCATAAATATAATATAACACACGAATCTTTTGAAAAGTTGCTTCTCAGGGATATAATGTCATATTTGAGAGACTCTGCTGCCTGATTTCCTGGGACTTGTTCTTTGCTAGATCCAGTTAAGAAAAAGCCGAAGAGTTTTGCGTTTACTTTCATACATATAAAGGCTGCAACTACAGTTGCTACTTCAGTTGCGGAGGAAAATCTTCGATGGTTTGTCGTGTCGACGCGTAACACATTCTCTTGTGTAATTTTGTTCCTTAATCTGTCATAATATTAGAACGGGCAATAATCAGAATGTTCAACAGTTACGAAAAAAAAAATGCTTTTTGAATGTATCAACTACAATACTGCTTAAATGTGAGGATTAGGTAGCTGATAAAATAAAATGTGTTTTCACCGAATTGGAATTTGTCATTAGATACTAATTTTGATAAAGATGAAGCTTTGAGAGGTGAAAACGAGATCAGCGAAGGCTCTGTTGATGGCTGCAATATGACCTGCAAAGGATCATGGGAAGGCAGTGGAAGATGAATTTATCTCAGGAGTTCTAGCGTATTCAGATTGTAAAATATCAACAGATGAAAAATGTAATATAGTTTAAAGCCTAAGTCTTATGAAAAAATTATCTACGACAGATGATTCCAAATATACCAGATATTCCAAATATATAAAAAAATTCCAAATATATAAAAATTCCAAATATTCCAAATATGGTGTGGTAATCACCATAGACAAGGTTACAGGTACAATAGGCCGGTGGTACCAAACCAGTACTATTAACGAAAACCCTAACACTATTAATGCCATCAACTGGAATATCTATAAGGATATCTTCCTTATAACTTGTCTAAAATGATGCCTGCAGGAGAGATTCTCATCAAGAAGAATATCTAGAAAACGAACATAAAGATCACCAGGTCTACAAAGATAACCACTTGAAAGATAAATTTTCCGAAAGTTGGGGGCAAGCCTCAGCAGACACATATCTAAGAGGGGGAGGAGGACAGCCTGTCCTTGGCGCTGGTTCCTAGGGGAGACTGGCTAGTATGGCACTTTTTGCACTCATCAAATAAAATTCGAGCCTTAATTTTCCAGCTCCGAAACGCACGAACGTTTAGCAGTGAAGAGTAGGCAATGCTTGGTTTGGGGAGCGATAGGGACAGAAGAGGGAACTGTTGGAATGACAGAGTGCGGTCCCCTCCCCTAGAAACGCCTATAAGTAACCTTGCTCGTAGAAAACAGTTTTGCGCATCCGTTTCAGATGAGAACCTTCCAAAGTTGGTTAGAATGTTATGACACCCGTATAAAGTGCCATTCTGAGGTTTAAACGCCAAGGCAATATATTTGTGGGTATTGTATTCGGGACTTTCATATTTAGTAAACACATCTTTTAATTATTTTTCATTTGTCAACTTCAATCATAGTATAGTGTTTCCAACACTATTAAGTATTAGTATTAATTTCCGGCTTTAACATTTCTGTGAATAGTGTAGTTGAAGTAAATTGGAATTTTTTAATATAATAATTAGAAAGACGTTAACTATTTTTTGTGTCCTTTCTTGTTGATTCTTCCTTTTCCAAAAGAGCCCCAAATTAAAGGAAGCATAGTTTGTTATGTGCAGAGGGAAAGACCAGTAGAGCTTTTAACACATGTTTTTGTTTTTAGGTATAAACTCGCCTCTTTTGTACTTTCACATCGTCTTTAATGTTGCAATATTTGTTTCGCATTTATTTATGTTTGCTAAAACATTTATAGTGAAGACTATATTTATGTGCTTATTGGAAGTTTCAAATTTTAACAGTTCAAGCACTATTCAGTGGGACAAATAAAGGCTCATTGTCGTCATATCGACGGTTAAATATTGTACGAACTGTTTAATTTACTTATTTCAAGAACATCATGAATAGGAAAAATCATTTTTTAGTACATACTCAGGAGGAAAAAATAGAGGTTGAAAATGAAAAAAAAAAAACTTAACTCTCATAGTTTATGTCATACGCTGCCTAAGTAAAGAACGATGTTGGCACAAGGTATTATTTTTTTTTCTTTACACCAGGGCACTTCGTATCGAAGGTTTTGTCGAAGAATCTTCGAAAAGGGCCCATTCGACTGGAAATTGGAGTGGCTTGTGCCCTTTTTAATAGTCTAAAGTCATTGGAAGGCAACTAACACCCCTTCTACGCCCACCATTTCCCCAAACACATCCAATCAAAATTTTGAGATAGCCATTTCGTTCAGCGTAGTTGATTTTCAGATAGAAATTATGTTTTTGAGAAGGACACTCCCCAAAAACCCTCAGGGCAAGGGTTGTAAGTTATGCCCTAGGGGCACACAAGGTTTTTATAGAAAGCGTTGTCGTAGAAACTTCAAAAAGAACTCATTTGATTGGAAATTCAAAGGGCTAGTGCCCTTTTTAATAGTCGAAAGTGATGAGAGGGCAACTAACCCCCCTCTAACGCCCACCTTTTCCCCAAATACATCAAATCAAAATTTTGAGATAGCCATTTTTTTCAACGTAGTTGAAAGTTCTGAAAATTAGGTCTTTGAGGATTACAACCTCCCCACAGCCCTCAAGGCAAGGGTTATAAGTTACGCCCTGGAGGCATAATAGGTTTTTATAGAAAGCGTTGTCGTAGAAACTTCAAAATGGGCTCATTCGATTGGAAATTGAAATGGCTAGTGCCCTTTTTAACAGTCGAAAGTGATTGGAAGGCAACTAACACCCCTTCCACGCCGACCATTTTCCTAGAATCATCCAATCAAAATTTTTAGATGGCCATTTTGTTCAATGTAGTTGAAAGTTTTGGAAATTATATCTTTGAGCAGGAAACTCCCCCCAGAGTCTTCAGGGCAAGGGTTATAAATTATGCCCTGGGGGAAAATAAAGTTTTTATTGAAAGCTTTGTGGTAGAAAACTTCAAAAAGGCTCATTCGATTGGAAATTCAAAGGGCTAGTGCTCTTTTTAATAATCGAAAGTGATTGGAGGGCAACTAACCCCCTTCTTAGGCCCACCTTTTCCCCAAACACATCCAATAAAATTTGAGATAGCCATTTTGTTTCAACGTAGTTGAAAATATTGGAAATTAGGTCTTTAAGGATGACAACCCCCCCCCCCCCCCCCCCCACCACCACCACAACCCTCAGGGCAAGGGTTGTAAGTTCTGCCCTGGGGCACAAAAGGCTTTTATAGAAATCGTTGTCGTAGAAACGTAGGAAAATGAAATGGCTAGTGCCCTTTTTAATAATCAAAAGTAATTTGAGGGCAACTAACCCCCCTCTCACGCCCACCATTTCTACAAACACGTACAATCAAAATTTTGAGACAGCCATTTTTTTCAACGTAGTTGAAAGTTCTGGAAATTAGGTCTTTGAGGATGACAACCCCCCCCACAGCCCTCAGGGTAATGGTTGTAAGTTATGCCCAGGGGGCATATGAAGTTTTTATAGAAGGAGTTGTCGTAGAAACTTCAAAAAGGGCTCATTCGATTTGAAATTGAAAAGGCTAGAGCCTTTTTTACAGTAGAAGGTGATTGAAGAACAACTAGCCTCCCTCTCACGCCCACCATTTCCCCAAACACATCCAATCAAAATTTTAGATATTCATTCTGTTCAACGTAGTTGAAAGTTCTGAAAATTAGGTCTTTGAGGATGACAACCTCCCCCCCCCCCCTACAACCCTCAGGACAAGGGTTGTAAGTTCTGCCCTGGGGGCATATATTGTTTTTATAGAAAGTGTTGTCGCAGAAACTTCAAAAAGGGCTCATTTGACTGGAAACTGAAAGGGCTGAAATTGAAACTTTGATTGAAACAAATTCAATCAAAGTTTTGAGATAGTCATTTTGCTAAACATAGTTGAAAGTTCTGGAAATTATGCATTTCAGGATGACAAACTCCAGAGAGCCCCCAGGGCATAGGTTGTAAGTTATGCCTTGGGGGCATATAAGGTTTTTATAGATAGCATAGTTGTAGAAACTTAAAAAGGGGCTCATTCAACTGGAAACTGAGAGATCTGGTTCCCATTTTTAATAATCGAAAGTGATTAGGGTAACTTACCCCCCTCTCTCACGCTCACCATTTCCCCAAACACATCAAATCAAATTTTCAGACAGCCATTTTGTTCAACATAGTTGAAAGGTCTGAAAATTATGTCTTTGAGGATGACAACCGTCCCCTCATAGCCCTCAGGACAAGGGTCGTAATTTATGCTTTGGGGCATTTAACGTTTTTATAGAAATTTTTGTCGTAGAATCTTCAAAAAGGGCTCATTTGATTGGAAATTCAGAGGACTAGTGCCTTTTTTAGTAGTCAAAAGTGATCAAAGGGCAAATGTCTCCCTCCACCCCAATCATTTCCTCAAACACTTCCAATCAAAA
Source organism: Artemia sinica (assembly GCA_027921565.1). Taxonomy (NCBI): domain Eukaryota; kingdom Metazoa; phylum Arthropoda; class Branchiopoda; order Anostraca; family Artemiidae; genus Artemia; species Artemia sinica. Next base: position 55,187,277 of record CM051262.1, on the reverse strand, counting down.
TTTCGACACAGCCATTTCGTTAAGCCTATTAGAAAGGTATGGAAATTATGTCTTTGATGATGAAAAATCCCCCCAGCCTTCAGGGCAAGGGTTGTAAGTTTTGCCCTAGGGATATATAGGGTTTTAATAGAAAGTGTGGTCATATAAACTTCAAAGGGGGCTCATTGGATTGGTAATCAGATGCTCTTATGCCCTTTTAAGAGTCAAAGTGATCAGAGGGCAGCTACTTTCTCCCCCTACAAACACGTCATATTGTCCCGAAATCCGTCTAATACAAATTTCGAAATGGCCATTCTATTCAAAATAGTCTAAATATCATATAACAAGGCTTTTGGGGTTAAAACAAACCCCAGAGACTAGAGGTAAGGGTTGTAAGTTATGCCCAGAGAGTATTAAAGGTTTTTATGGAAGGGATGGTTGTTTAACTTCAGAAGAGGCTCACTCTTTCTCCCTGAAAAAGACTATGTCAACATAAAACAAACGGAAATTAATCAAAAAAACTTTTTGCAGAAAACGAGTTTTTCAAAAAAAAGTAAAGAACTCCATTAAACCAAAAATGAACAAAAATAGAATTAAATAATCTACCAAGCATACAACTATCATAAATCAGTATCAATATATAAAATGAAACCCAAAACAAACAGAAATTAAAACGAGTCAAACTCAAAACGAGCAGAAATTAATCTGAGTAGAGTTCTAAACCCTATGATTTCTAAGAGCCAGAATATAATTTGTACTTTACTGAAAAAAAGTCTTTTAAATGTTTTCACCTTTATAACTTTAAGAAATCAAAATTAATTAAGATTTTAAGGAATAAATATCAGCTTATGTGTATTAAACTGACAATGCACATTTTTTTTCAGTAAATTCATTTGATTTTTTTTTTTCAGTAAAGTACAAATTATATTCTGGCTTTTAGAACGCATAGGGTTTAGAAACCCTACTCAGATTAATTTCTGCTCGTTTTTGGTTTGACTTATTTTAATTTCCGTTTGTTTTGGGTTTCATTTATTTATTTATACTGATTTGTGGTAGTTGGTACGCTTTGTAGATTATTTAATTCTATTTTTGTTCATCTTTGGTTTAATGGAGTTCTTTACTTTTTTTTGAAAAATTTATTTTGTGCAAAAAAGTTTATGATTAATACTAGAAAATAAGCGGTTGAAGTTGGTGTATGAACCGTACTAACCGTTGCTATTAATACCTCATAATATTTTATCCGCTATATACGGAAACAGTCTATAAGACGACTATCCGAACGTGACAATCCCTTGATGATGTACTTTACTATGCAAAGATCAGCTGCTTCTAATGAAGGAAGCTTTAGCAAATTAAAGTTAATTAGAAGTATCTTAAAAATAAGGCGGCTGAACAGCATTTGATGAACTTGAATATAATCCAAATAGAACACGATATGGCTTGGAAGCTTTCACATGAGTACATTATAAAAGACATTTACTTCCAAAATAGCACGTGAAGTTAAGTTTTAGTTTAAAGGATAACATTGATTTTATATAATCTAAATCGTAAATGTACTGTGCCACCAATAAAAAGGTTGTTTTGTGCAATCTTTAGAGTTTTTCTTGTAGTTTGTTGTACGTATTAGGATTTATATAAAGGAAATGTAGTAATAACAAGAAAATCATTAAATAAATGTACAATAAATAAATATAATCTTAACCATAATCTTAACCACAGAGTAACCATAAATAGTAAAATAACCATAATGTAGTATCGATAATAGGTTTTTACCAGAGATCACCAAATACCATTCTTGCTCCAGGCACCAGATCCGTCCCTGAGCCTTAGAAATACGCGAGAAAATAAGGGAGCTTGACTTGGCCAAATTAAATGCCAGGAAATTAGAATCAAACCAGAGAATTCCTCTCTCTATCAAATAATCAATGGCATACGGATCTCAGGCTCCGTTCTGACAGTAGTGCCAAGGGTACTGTCATCAGCGAAGGCCACAAGAATTTCGTCATCAGTTAATGGAGATCTACATTTGTGGGCAGAGAAAAGGTTAGGGGTGACATAGACGACAACAAACTGCTTGGTTTTGGTTCATAGCCTTAAAATTAAGACTATGTACACAAACTAAGAAAATATCATAAAAAATATCATCAAATTATACTAGACTTATACGAACCTTGCATTTCAATTTTGCCTCTTTCCATTACCACGACCCAATCCGCATTCTGAAGCCAATGTGACTGATGTGTGGCAAGAACAATTGTCTTTCCAGAAAGAAAACCATGCCAACAGGATGTAACTATATGGCGTCCGACATGGGCATCGACTGCAGACAGGACATCGTCGAATATGTACACTTCGGACTCCTAAAAAAAATTGATATTGCATGATTTTGTTGAAAGAAATTTCAATATTGAAAGCAAAAAAAAAAAAGCAAAAAAAAACATTGGAAGCAAAAACAAAACAAATGATCGTTCAAATTCAAATTCAAAAAAAAAAATCAGAGGATACAATATGCTTTACTAAATGAATACAGATCCTATGGTCTCTATCAAAATGCCAGTATCCTGAGGGGTTACCGCTATCGCAATTTCATCATGGGCTTGGTTAAAAAGGACAAAACACATTTCAAAATCAAAGAAAACTCTTTTTATAATAAGTAACAAACTCAAGAGTATAGTTTCTCATTAATTGAAAATCGACGCAAACCCACCTTTTAGAACTTTAACTTGTAATTTATAAAATATAAGATAAATGCATTATCATAACTTAACTGAAGATAGAATATAAAGCTTGGAGTCCCATGGATCACTGAAACACTCCAACAATTTTCCTTTCAGAGCCAAAAACGCATAATGAGTGTTAGGGCAGCGTCTTAGGGCATAACAACAAATGTCCAAAAACTACTATCCACACAATCGATGTAATCCAAAACTTTCGTTGACGATCCATCACTGCCTCGTGCGCATTGAGTACCATCAATTACAACACTTCAAGAAACTTAAATATACTCATTCTAGACCTGGTTTGTACCTCAATAGCTAAGAGATAACAAAGGCGAGGCAATCTCGGGACTACTGGTCAAAAATAACGGGATCCGCATTTCATCCTCTAGATTTGAAAAAGACTTCACCATTTCAAAAATGTTTAAATGAAAACAGTTTAGTCTACGTCCAGATAGGACTTGATCTTTGCTTTGGCAGCCTGATTCTCTACCGCCTAATGAATAAATGTCTTGGATTTGGCGAATGTTCGGTTTGCTTGATTTCAGATCAGGTAAAAAAAAATTCTTTCTCCAGTGGAAAAAATGTGTTCAGTGTAAAGGTTTCCTGTTTATTCCTTAGACCTTAGTTCCGCCAGGGCCGGGTGTGGCATATAGGTTATCAACGAAGCCTCGCCAAACGTCCCGGAGCGGAGCAGCAGCCGTTAAATCCTCCACTGTGGTTGTAACGACACCTCAGCAATCCGCAGGTCTCGTCGTACTGTTGTCGGAGGGTGTGTTTCTGTCACCCTCTTTTTCACCCACCCTCGGGTTGCCACTTGTAGACAGCATTCGGAAGACGGTCTCGTTACATTCAGAGGACATGACCAAAATAGGTCCATCTTCTCTGCTTCAGGATATCAGTGACTGGCGGTTGACCTGTTCGTCTGCGGACCACTACGTTAGTGACCCTGTCCTGCCACGAAATGTTCCAAAATCTATTTTGGTGGTTCCTTTCATAGTCAGAAATCGAGTCCGGGGGCATGCAGGGGCCATCATCAAGGCTATTGTTGAATCCAAGGCTGAATCCAAGGCTAGTGTTGACGTTTCAGTTGCAGTGTTTTCCCCTGGGATGTCCCCACTGGGTCCAGGTGTGGGTTGCAAACCCTCAGTTCAATCCTTTTCCTTTTTCCAGGCTTGGGACTGGCTACTAAGCACACATTCACTGTTTATTCACTGGTAAAAAAAAACATCACTTTTTGGTGACGAATATTCCAAGAATCTTTTTATCATGACATTTTTTTAAAGGAAGAATTTCCCTTTAAGTAACAAAACATCAGTCAGACTGTGTACAGCAACAGCGCTTGGATATTTTTGCTAGACAGAACTTTCCCTCTTTCATTCGAAACTTGGTTTCAGTGTAGATATATTTGATAACATAGCATTAAGATGAGATTTACCATTCTTTGTTAATAAAACAAGAAAAAACAAAAACATCAACATTTTTTCCAATGGCCGGACTGCGGGGAGTAGCAGAGAATGCAGGATATGATTAACCAGCTTATGGTTGTATATGCATCACCTGCCAAGGCTCTATGGCCGGGAATGCGGGAAGTAGCCAAGAATGCAGGGCATGGTTAACCAGCTTATAATTTTCTCTTCCTTTTTTTCCTCTTATATTCGTCAATTGATCACAAATCTCGAATGAGCTTTGAAGTAGAATAATCATCAAGAAAGAAAGATTATTACAAATAGAAGCAGGGTAGTTTATAACATATAGAAAGCTAAAACAATCAAAATTGTCCAATTTTCGATTTTGGACAGATTTACCCACCTCGTAGATTTTTCGCCTCCGAAATTTGTAAATACCTTTTTTCTTAGTACTTTCATTGAAAACCACCTGCTTTTTGGTATTTTCATTGGAAAAATTTAATAAAAACAACAAAACTACCCCCTAGATTTTTGAAAATATATCCCCCTCCCTACCTTTCTGTAAATTGACACCACTTTGGGGCTCACCTTCCACACTTAAGTGGTTATATTCCCTTGAATGGTGGTAGGCAGGTGCCTAAAACCAAGGAGACGTCCCACCAAGAAATTTTGAAATATCAATTTTTACAGCCAACGGGCCAGCAGGCTTCAAAGTTCATTCTTCAAGGATTTCTCCACTGTCAAAGAGAGTGACTTCTAAGTGAAAATTGTGAAGAATATTCATTTCGGGAACGAAGGATTATACACTTGTAATAGATTGACAACTTTTTCTTCATTTCCAATAAGAAATTGTGGGTGTTTTCGGATAATAAAGTTTATCTCATACAAATGGTTGTGCAACGAAAACAAACAATAAGGCGAACAATGACGTAGTTTCGCAAATGTCAGTGAAATTTTTATGTTGCAGTCCTTTTCCTCTAAGAATCAGAAAAAAAAAAACGCCAAGATTAGCACAGGCCGGACATGGGAAGAACAGGTGAATATTCCTAGCGGTGGTCTTACTTGCTTGATCTTCAGACAGTCAGTTCTGGGGCAGCAATAGTCAGATAGGCAAACTCAGCGTTGTTACTGTGATGTCACAAAACTTGGTTTCAGCTTCCGTTGAGAGCTGTAATCATCTTTTGGTAACTCTAGACAGCCAAGTCAAGGCCGTATCCAGGGGGGGGGGGGTTAGAAGGTTTGATCCCCCCCGCCCCTGAAATGTTTGTCCGACCCGTAAAAACGTAACAAAAATAAATATAAACAATTTTTTTGGTAACTCCCCTCCCCCGAAAAAAAAATCGTGGATAAGACCCTGCAACCAGTGCTTGGATATTATCCTGCAACATTGTTGAGGAAAAGATATCGCTAATTTTCCTGCAGCTGCTCTGTGACATTCAAATGGTTAGATTATTGAATGAAGACCTTCTCTATGTATTGTTTTTCTGTCGTCATTACAAAAAACTGTCCATTGAGACTGTTGAATCTTATTAAAGAAACCTTTATTTTGACCGCAAACTGTGGAAAAATATGTCAGAACTTGCAAATGTCCATGAAAAAAAAACGCAAAAGACACGAAAATCGTCTCCTGTCATGGACCAAATATTTTTGAATAAAAACAAGAGCACAAAGTTCAACTGCAATGAACTTAATACTGACCGTCAAGGAAATATAAGAAAATTAAGACATTCAAGGGAAAACAGAGCATGTAAAGACGCCATTGTTATTGAATTGGCCTCTTGGACGCCAAACGACAGCTATCAGAAGACAAAAATATTGACCGTTAAGGAAATTTAAGAAATTAAGGCATTCAAGGGAAAACAGAGCATGTAAAGACAACACTGTTATTGAATTGGCCTCTTTGACGCCAAGCGACAGCTTTCAGAAGACACAAATATTGACCATCAAGGAAATTTAAGAAAATTAAGACATTCAAGGGAAAACAGAGCATGTGAAGACGCCACTGTTATTGAATTGGCCTCTTGGACGCCAAGCGACAGAAGACACAACGAAAGGGATAAGGGCGAGGTCCAGGGCATCTTCGGGAAATTCTGGGGTTTTGTATCTCTGTTTGAAATAACCCTGACAGAAAGAAAGTATGGACATTCAGCAAGTCCAGTATAGGTAAATGACTTGATTTCAATAATTGGAAGTGAAATTAACTACTAGATAGGCTGTGGAAATTAATTTCTTCACCGTTATGTTTAACAAAACCGGAAAAATATAAAAAAGCGGAACAGGTCATAGATTTGATTAGATACTTACATAATGAGATAGTGAAAGAAGAGGTTCTTGGCTGCTCTCACGTGGAGAAAATTTCGATACGGAAAGTCGGTCAAGATTAAATGACCATCAAGCACAGAAAAGATCTCAACTTGTGAGGTTTGCCATTGTGATAAACAACCACATTTCAGGCATACAAACCTTTATTAAAACGCACACTACTATGCTCAGACACTTAACCTCGCGATTGGTGATTGCATTCCAAACTTACAACGAATGGTTTTCTGTCTTCTTCATTTTTAAGAACTGCACTGTTTTATCAAAAGCAGCAATATGCACTGCCAACGCGTATTAACGCTTAAATTCCCACAGACAGAACTGCTTAGCAGCTTCAGAAATCCTCTGCAATAGTATTAACGTACTAGTATAGGCCAGTGAACAAAGCACTAAAATAGATGCAACTTCATTTGTCTATTTTAACCATTACCACGGACTCATGACCAAACTTCAGACAACTGAACTTATATTTACAGTCCCTGTAATGAGTTGTTGGCTTTTTGAGCAGCTGCAGGAGTTAAATATAACTTCTCCAGGTTCTTATTAAAATCAGGCCTCCGATACCCGAGTCAGTGCTCTGTATTAACCGAAATCAGGGATGTAGTTTGTTAATTCCGAGATCAAAAATTATTTTGAAGTCGGATAGCAGCTTGCTAATACCAGTACCCTAGGAAAATGAAAAACTAAAATGGATGACATTTCACCTTAGTAAAGTAGAAATGTAAACTAGGAAATTGATGGGAATCATGTGAAGTAGTCAAAGAATATAGAATGGATCCATGTTTTGAAGCAATGAAGGATCTCTAGTTCCCCAAACCCTCTGGTTACGACTACGATTACGAAACCCTCTGGTCTACAACTTGAAAATTTATTTCTAATTGCTCACTCAAAGGTGCGACAAATATATTATTTTCACACAATACCCCTAAAATTTCAACTTTATTTATATTGCCATTATAAACACACTTGCGTAGTCCTGCTCTATATGGTACATTAATGAAATATAGAACTAATTAGCACTAAAGTAAGATGGATTTTTCCAAAGACAATAAAGTCAATACTTATTGACAATGTGTTTGATTTCATATTTTGACAAGCACTTAAAACTAGGGGAAGGGGTCCAAACACCAGACTCCTAGCAAATAAGTTTAATATTTCTGGTGTTTGCCTGAGGTTCCGTGAGCTTGAGAAACTCTTTATAAAATATAGTTCTTTGCTTATATGGACTTTGGCAGAGAAGCGATATACACATATTTCTTCTTAAACTCAAAAGCCCATATCAACACTGAGCTACATCTCTAAAGCAAAACCTGAAATATAGTTTCTTATTTCTGATAATTTACAATTTGAATAGCAAGTCTGATGTTCATTTTCAGATTAAAGCTGTAAAAAATCATAGATTGTATTTAAGCGTTCTCTTTTCTGTTCTCTCCTTTAAGCAATGGATGACAAATGTATAAGAGAAAGTGGACTAAGCCTGAGAAATAGAAGACCATTTTCCACAAACTATTCCAAATTTCCAGATTTCAGGAATTTTAAAGAAAATACCTTTTTGGCGGGAAATTTTGATTCTTTGAGGGTCAAAACCATAAAAAAGTTTTGGTTTAGAAATACCAAGTGGATGAACAAAAAAAGTGATCGGTGTTCTAGTCCAACCCCAGGCTGAAAACGGAGTAGGCTCGAGACGCCCTTATTATACTTAGTCCAAAGACTTTCTCCAGACGATCTTGAGTCAGGGCAAGTTAAAACATTTGACTGAGTCAGGGTCAAAGAGGGTGTCCCATAACGTGACCTTGTGAGTTTAAATACAGAATAGAATCGTCATCTTTTTCAGTAAACGGAGCAGATTTAGAATTAAGTCTGTAAGGAATTAGTAATTCTTTAACGTCCTGCATCTGCCTCATACCGTTTCCCCTGCATTATATTTGTTCTTATCATAGCTATGGCAACCATGATGACAATCAATAGACACTAGAAGTTACCAATATCTATATTGCCGGGGTAAAATACGCTGCAACTGTAGGCTGTCCGCAAATAAAGGGGATGATTACTTTAAATGTATTTTTTTAAGTGCTGCATACTGTAGGGTATTTTCAAACATTGATATAATAAGTAAAACAGCCTCTTAAGATGTTGCCATGTTCTCAACAAGTAAGAAATCACAATTTAGCGTTGAGAATGAAGAGCTGGTCTCATAAATAAACTTTAATTTGGTCTCATAAATAAACGCCCATCTTTTCCCCAAACACGTCCAATCAATATTTTAGATAGCCATTTTCTTCAACGTAGTTGAAAGTTTTGGAAATTAGGTCTTTAAGGATGACAACCCCTCCCCCCCCCCCACAGTCCTCAGGGCAAGGGTTGTAATTCATGCCCTGGGGGCATATAAGGTTTTTATTGAAAGTGTATAAACTTCAAAAGGGCTCATTCAATTGGAAATTGAAAGGGCTAGTGCCTTTTTTAATAGTTGAAAGTGATTGAAGAGCGACTAACGCCCCTCTCACGCCCACAATTTTCACAAAAATATCCAATCAAAATTTTGAGATATCCATTTTGTTCAACGTAGTTGAAAGTTCTTGAAATTAGGTCTTTTAGGACAATAACCCCCTCAGAGCCCTCAGTGCAATGGTTGTAAGTTATGCCCTGGGGCATATAAAGTTTATATAGAAAGTTGTTATAGAAATTTCAAAAAAAGGCTCATTTGATTGGAAATTGAAATTGCCCTTTTAGTAGTCGAAAGTGAGTGGAGAGTAATTAACCCCCCTCTTACGCCCATCATTTTCCCAAAAACATTCAATCAAAGTTTAGAGATAGCCATTTTGTTCAACGTAGTTGAAAGTTCTGGAAATTATGTATTTAAGGATGACAAACCCCCTAGAGCCGAGCCCCAAGGGCAAAGGTTGTAAGTTCTGTCCTGGGGACATATAAGGTTTTTATAGATAGAGTCATTCGTAAAACTTCAAAAAGGGCTCATTCAATTGGAAATTGAGAGGGCTAGTGCCCTTTGTAATAGTCAAAAGTGACTGGAGGGTAACTAGCCCCCCTCTCACGCCCACCATTCCTCCAATTACATCCAATCAAAATTTTCAGATAGCCATTTTGTTCAACGTAGTAGAAAGTTCTGGAAATTAGTCTCTGAGAATGACTCCCCCCCCCCCCCCAGCACTCATGGCAAGGGTTGTAAGTTATGCCCTGGGGGCATATAAGATTTTTATTGAAAGTTTTGTTGTAGAAACTTCAAAAGGGTTCATTTGATTGGACATTGAAAGGGCTAGGGCCATTTTCATAGTTGAAAGTGATTGGAGAGCAACTACAGCCCCTCTCACGCCCACCATTTCCCCAAAACACATCCAATCAAAATTTTGAGATAGCCATTTTGTTTAACATAGTTGAAAGTTCTGGAAATTTGGTCTTAAAGGATGACAACCACCATAACAGACCTTAGGGTAGGGTTGTAATTTATGCCCTGGGGGCATATAAGGTGTTTATAGAAAGAGTTTTGGGTTTTCCAAAAGGGCTCATTTGATTGGAAATCAAAAGGCATAGTGCCTTTTTTTAATTATTCGAAAGTGATTGGAAGGCTTGACATTTTTATAGTAAAGATTAATATGGGTAAAATGTGTTTTTGGTTGTTGTTTTAGACCAGGGCACTTTGTATCAAAGGAGTTGTCGTGGGAACTTAGAAAAGGGCTCATTCGATTGAAAATAGAAAAGGGCTAAGGCCTTTTTTAAATAATCAAAAGTGATTGGAGGACAACTAGTCTCCCTCCCAGGCCCACCCTCCCATTTGCTCATTATGTTTAAAAACTAAATGTTGCCTTAAGATTAAATCAAAAGTGCACTGTGTTAATGCTAATTATCAATAAGGCATCTCAGCAGTATCCCAAAGAACAACTGAGGGTATTATGTTCAAACTTTTGGGGCTACTTCTGCTCTTAAAATTTAACCAATCAAAATAGCGTAAGTGTATCCAAGCTATCAAAGAAAGTAAACAGTTTTTTTTTTTTGTGAATGGTATCAAGTTTTCCATTTCAGGTCAACTAAAGGAGGTGTGAAGCTAAATTAAAAAAACTACTATTTGTGTCTGGATTTTTAAAAAGGGTGTATGTTGTTAAAAATTGCTGAAAATTTTTCTCCAGCATACAAATAGCAGGCCAAACTATAAAGTCTTAAAAAACGAAAAGATTTAAAGTATTATTTTCTTTTTTCCCTGAAAGACTATGTGAATATAAACGAAACAGAAATTAATTAAAAAAAAATTTTTCCACAAAATAAGTTTTTCAAAGAAAAGTAAAGAACTCCATTAAACAAAAAATGAGGAACATAAAATCAAACAATCTACCAAGCGTGAAACTACCACAAATCAGCATCAATAAATAAATGAAACCCAAAATGGACAGAAATTACAATAAATAACCAAGACAAACTTAAAACGAGCAGAAAATAACATAAGTTGGGCACAAAACCCATATGCCTTCCCAAAGCCAGAACAAAATTTTCACTTTACTGAAAAATTACAAATGAATGTGCATTGTCATTTTAATATACATATGCTGATATTTAGTCATCAAAATGTTAATATTATTTGATTTATTAAAGTTATAAAAGTAAAAACATTTATATTTTTTTTGGTAAAGTACCAATTTTGTTCTGGCCTTGGGAAGGCATAGGGGTTTTGCGCCCAGCTTATATTAATTTCTGCTCGTTTTGAGTTTGACTCCCAGCTTTTGCGCCCAGCTTATATTAATTTCTGCTCGTTTTGAGTTTGACTTTGAAGTTACCAACTGTTAAAATTTAAGGTTTTTATAGAAGGGATGATTGTAAAAACTTAGAGGGAGGCTCATTTGATCTGAAATTGAAAGTTCAATTTTGAAGAATCAAAGGTAATCACAGGACAATCACCCTTTCTCTCTTAACCAACATCCCCCCCCCAAATACATCCGACCAAAATGAAAATAAACATTTTGTTCAAAATAGTCTGAAGATCAAATAACCATGCCTTTGGGGTTAACAACCCCACCAGCAGCATCTGGGGGCAAGGGCTGTAAGTTAAGCTAGTTGCTCATAGCTAACACATAAGGTTTTTGTAGAAAAAATTTTTTGTATGAACTTAGGGGGGGGGGGGGGGGCTCATTCGATTGGAAATCAAAATTTCCAGTGCACTTTTTCAGAGTTAAAAGTGATTGGAGGGCTTCCACTTCACCCTATTTTTCCCTCAAATACATCCAATCTAAATTTTGGGATGGTCATTTTATTGAAATAGTCTCAAGGTTAAATAACTATACCATACTTAAATAACTATGGTTCATAATCCTATTGTGTTTTACCCAATGTAAGTGCAGTGATTGAGTTGCATGAGGGTTCAGTAGCACAAGGGTTCAGTTGCACAGGGGATAAGTTGCATGGGGGTTCAATTACACGGGTTTAGTTAAATGGGGCTGAGTTGCACAAGGTTTAGTTAAAGGGGGTACAGTTGCATGAGGGTTCAGTAGCACAGGAGTTCAGTTGCATGGGGTTTGGTTATATGGTGGTTTGGTTATATGGGGGTTCAGTTACACTGTGGTTCAGTTCCTTGGGGTTCAGTTACATGCACACTGTAATATATAGGCTTTGATATGCCATACTTTATCAATTTTGGTCCTGTGATGATGCAGTGGGCTTGACCAAAGCTTGGTAATACTGGTCCCAGAGATCAAACCCCTGCTGTAGCAACAAACTACAGGGCTGACAAAAGGACCTTAGTAGTCAAGAAGCATTGTTAATCCTATGCAACGCAATTATCAGTTTCCATCTTTCAAGTGACTCAGTATGCCATGAAGTGGTAAAATACTCTGAATTTAGAGGATTACAAAGTATTCTTTTCTACAAAATTTTCCTTCCTTCCTAAAACAAACTAACAATGTCATGTACTAACAATTGATTTGAAACTGCTATTATCTATGTTAGCATTTTTGCACAAAAATTGTCCAAAGGTCAAATAACAATGCTTCTGGGTTTGACATCCCTCCCTGAGCCCTAGGGGCAAGGGCTGTAAGATATGCAAGTGGCCTATTGTTAACATATAAGGTTTTTATGGAAGGGGTGGTATAAACTCAGGAGGAGGTTCATTTTGATAGTAAATTGAAAGTTCTTGTTTATTTTTAAAAATCAAAAGTGATTTGATGGCCCCCCCACCCTTTTTCACCAAATACATCCCATCAGAATTTTGAGATAGCCATTTTGTTCAACATAGTTCAAAGGTTAAATAACTATGCCTCTGGTGTTGACTCACCTCCCCCTAGCCGCTGGGGCAAGGTCTATAAAGTAATCCAATTTGTCCCTTGTTAACATATAAGAATTTTAATTGGAAAAGAGGGCATGTTTGATCCTGGGTCTCCAAAAAGGTTTAGGACATTAAGGTGAAACTTTCAAGGTATATTGAGGAGATGTTCAAGAGAGATCAGAAGGAAACCAGCACCCCTCCTCTTTGGCCTTTTTTAGGTGCCCCCACTGCACAACACTAATCAAAATTGGGAATTTCATTTTGTTCAAACTAGTCAAAAAGTCTAATACCTATACTTCCAGGGGTACCATAATCACATAGCCCTGAAGCAAGGATTGTAAATTATGCAATTTGCCCATTATTCATACATAGGATTGATTATTAGGAAAGGGGGAAATATTTAGTCCTGGGTACTTCCAAAAGGGTAAATTTTTTTAGAAAAGTTGAGAGGTATGTGGAGCTAAATCAAAAGAAATTATCTGTATCCAAGTTTTCAAAGAACCTTATCAGCAATATTTTAGGAATGAGTAAGGGTGTTAAGCTGAAACTTTCATAGCCACTACCAATGCTCCTACTAATGCAGCTGCAGATGGTAGCTGTAACTGTGACTGCTTCCAAATGCACAACTTTCAACTATGACCACAACAGCTACTTCATCTACTTGTAACTTCCTTGAGGGAGAGTCAAACTTTGAAACTTTAATGTTGAAAAAAAACATCATTTTGATTGTCTTGATACTTTGATGTTGAAAAAAAAATACTTTGCAGTTTAAACAGAAAACATTGAAAAACTTGAAACTTTGGCAATCAAAAACAAACAGAAATCAATAAAGAAAAAAACTATCTGGAAAACAAGATTTTCAAAGAAGAGTAGAGAGCCATACTAAACATACTACTACTACTACTACTAACAACTCATCGCAGCACCAAGCCGCCTGAGGCCAACACAGCTACGCACGCTCCTCCTCCACCCCAATCTATTCAAAGCCTCCCTTTTTACACCCGCCCACGAAGTTCCCATTTCCTTTAAATCTTTCTTTATGACGTCCTCCCAACCCAGACGGGGACGACCTGCTTTCCGTTTAGCCCTAGATGGTTGGCCGAAAAGAACAATCTTCGGCAATCTGTCATCCTTCATCCGAACAACATGCCCTAACCACCTCAACCTTTCTTTCATTATAGACCTAGAAAGTGGTATTGAACACATTTTTTCGTATAGCCTATTGTTTGAAATACGGTCAGTCAGCCGGGGTACCCAGAACAATCCTTAAGCAATTTCTCTGGAAAACATCTAGCAAATCTTCATCCGCTTTTCGGAGCGTCCATGCTTCAGAGCCATATTTGACCACTGTCATCACTGTAGCTTCTAAGATTCTAATCTTGGTTTGCAGACTTATCTTCCTATTCTTCCAGACTTTTTTTAACTGTGAAATAACACCCTGAGCCTTGGCTATTCTATTTTTAACATCTTCACTGCTCCCACCATCTTTACTAATAATACTACCAAAGGTAAGTGAAACTGCCCACCTGATCAATCTTTTTCATTACCCAACGTCACCTTTTCATCTTCACTTATTCCTAGCCTTAGTGACTTGGTCTTCCTAACATTAATTTTCAAACCAATACTAGCACCCTGAACTCGCAAAACCTCTAAAACTTCATTCATTTTGCTCACACTTTCATCTAGGATGCTTAAATCATCAGCATAATCCAAGTCCAGGAGACTTTTTCCTCCCCATTTGATTCCGTGGTCTCCCATTGCCTTCCTGTGCTCCTTAAAACAAAGTCCATCAAAAATAATCCATATAAAGGGGGGATAGAACACAACCCTGCTTAACTCCTGATTTAATACAAAACCAGCTGCTAACCTCATTTCCTACCTTAACCGCAGCAGTGTTATTCTCGTACATAGCACTAATCACTTTAATGTATTTGTCTGGTATACCATACAAGGATAAAAACCTTTACTAAAGCTCCTCTATCAACAGACAGAATCGAACGCTTGCTCATAATCTATAAAACTAAGGACCAAAGGTGTTTGAAAAACTTAGGCACTTCTCAATTATTAACCTAAGAGTGAAAATTTGGTCAACACATCCTCTACCTTTTCTAAAACCGCACTGCTCTTCTCTTAAAACTTTGTCTACGGCATCTCTCAGTCTAAAAAGTATCATATTACTAAGCAATTTGCTACCTACAGAGACCAGACTAATGCCTCGATAATTACCACACTCACTTTTATCACCTTTCTTATAAAGTGGCTTAATTAAGGTTTTCCTAAAATCATTAGGTACTTCCCCTTTTTCAAAAATCATATTCATAATCTCCAATAACTTATTTCTAACCTCAGAGCCACCATATTTAAGAAACTCATTTACTACCCTATCAGCACCTGGAGCCTTATTATTCTTTAATCCTTTTAGTACTGTTTCTAATTCCTCCTCACAAAACAAATCTTCCTTCACATCCAAGGTATCACAAACTTTTTCATTTTCCTCTATATTTTTTCCTGCCAACTCTATCTCGGTTAAGCAAATTCTCAAAATGTTCGGCCCATCTCGCTTTAGCTTTTGTCTTATCGCTAATTGCCACCCCATTCCTATCTTTAACTGGGACAAGTCCGGATTGACTACTACCTCTCAATTTGTTAACGTGCCAGTACAATATTTTACTATTATGCCGTCTAGCTGCATCTTCTAAATCCTCGGCAATTTTATCCATGGCCTCCACTTCACACCTCCTTAGTTCATATTTCAATGCTTTCTCCACTTTCTTTACATTTCTTTTGTTTTCATATGATCTATCACTCAGATAATTCTTGTACAAGTCCTTTCTCCTTTCTATTAAACTTAAAGCTTTTTCACTAATATTCTTAGCTGCAGTTCTAGCTTTCTTCCCTAATACACCTTCAGCAACTTCACAAATTATTTTTCTAAAATTATTCCAACCATCTTCCACATTATCAAATTTTAAGCTCTCAAGTTTAGTATTCAACTGTTCCTGGAAAGTTTCTCTCAAATTCTCATCCTGGAGTCTACTAACATCATAACTTCCCGGGAGGTAATTACCCTTCCGATATTTCAGCTTTAAATTAACCCTTGACACTACTAGATGGTGATCTTTACTTTTAACATCAATAACAGCACTCCTATATACCCTAGTATCTTGTATTGATCCTGCCAGTCTTCGATTTACTATAACATAATCAATAAGGTTTGCTGTCTTACCATCACGTGAATACCATGTTAGCTTATGAGCCATTTTATGACCAAACACCGTATTGGTTATAACTAGATTGTTATACCTACAAAATTGCAAAAGTCTGTATCCATTACTGTTTTCTTTTCCTACACCAAATTTACCTAAGCTGGGATACCATCTATCCATATTTCTACCAACCTGGGCGTTAAAATCTCCCAGCAATAACATCATATTTCTACCTGGGACCTTGTCTATTTGCTCCTGTAACTGTAAGTAAAATTCATCTGAGTCACTAGTATCTCCATCAGTCGGTTCTACAGGGGCGTATACTACTATAACTGATACCTTGAACTTTCTAGTCATAAAATGAGCAATTAGTATTCTATTATTAATACCTTCCCAGCCTAAACAAAGACTTAGCAGCTTCCTTATTCATCATGAGCCCTACTCCCTGTCTATGTAACCCATCCTTCCTGCCTGAGTAAACAAATTCTATATCACCTAATTTCATGCTTCCTACCCCTGGGATATGAGTTTCTGAAACTCCTAATAAATCCAGTTCGAATCGTCTTAATTCGTCAGTCAAAATGTCAATACGATAGTCATTTTTTAATGTCGTAACATTCCAAGTTCCAATTTTCATGTTCTTTAAATCATTGAAATTTTTTTCGCCTCAGGAAAAGCAATGATCCCGGATACAGTGCAGGACGGGATCACATATCTTCTCAAGTCTACACCGAAGTGCTTAAGCCGGCTTAGAACCGGACAGCAAGAAGTCCCTGGGACCTCCATGAATGGAGGCTTTGTGCAATCCTGGGCCCATCTTGGTCACAACATGGTTTTCAGCACTTGGCGATGCTCTTCTATCAACAAGAGTCGAAATCCTGCACAGACAATCTCAAGCCTATTACCTCCGACTCATTATATATTCATGCCTACAAATATTATGCTACTACGGGGAGGCAACCCGTAATAGATAAATTAGCTAGGAAGAGGTTTTCAGCCCAAAGACGCCCATCAAAACATACCAATCCCAGAAGAATTGTCCATTAGTCAGAATCCCGTGCGAATGCTGTGTCGTTTACTAGGCTATAATTTCCTCAAGGGGCGCCACTCCTCAAGTGGGAATAGAGTTGACCGCAAGGTCCCCAGTCTTGCAGGTACCCCGAAAGGTCGAGGCAGCCCTTTGCAGAGGCCGTTGTCCATAGATCTGGATCTTACGCCCTGCCACAGTTGTCCTCCTATAGAGGATCCTCCCCGCGATGGTGTTCTGCATCACCATGCAATTTAACCCATTGCTGGGAGAAGGTTTGCAACTCATGGAACTTGTGGATAAACAAGTGGGCCCTTTTGAGTGTACATTTGAGGGGCCTTCTTCCTCCTCCGCCTGTATTTATGACCCTGGGCAAGGGTGCCCCAGATTCTATTATGGACCCCAGGGACAAGGGTCCCCCCTTGGTCCATGCCTCCTATGGAGGTACCCTACATATCTGTAGAGTGTTCCCCTACTGCCACCTGGGGACATGCTGAATGGCCTGGGGGAGGCCAGATAAACGGATCACTTTTGTTTTGCAAAGGCAATAACTCAGTGACATATTTAACCTACTACTTATAAATATACATAACTCACTGACTAGGCCTATATTAGTTATATACAGAAATATATAACTCAGTGACACATTAAACCTACTACTTATAAATATGTGTAACTCACAGACTAGGCCTATATATGTTATATACAGAAATATATAACTGAGTGACATATTTAGCCTACTACTTATAAATATGTGTAACTGACTGACTAGGCATATAAGTTATATACAGAAATATATAACTCAGTGACATATTTAGCCTACTACTTAAAATATGTGTAACTCACTGAATAGGCCTATATAAGTTATATACAGAAATATATAACTCAGTGACAAATTTAGCCTACTACTTATAAATATGTGTAACTCACTGACTAGGCCTATCTAAGTTATATACAGAAATATATAACTGAGTGACATATTTAGCCTACTACTTATAAATATGTGTAACTCACTGACTAGGCCTATATAAGTTATATATACAGAATATATAACTGAGTGCCATGACATATTTATCCTACTGCTAATAAATATGTGTAACTCAATGACTAGGCATACAAGTTATATACATAAATATATAACTCAGTGACATATTTAACCTACTACTTATAAATATGTGTAACTCACTGACTAGGCCTATTTAAGTTATATACAGAAAATATATAACTGAGTGACAAATTTAGCCTACTACTTAAAATATGTATAAACTCACTGACTAGGCCTATATAAGTTATATACAAAAAATATATAACTGAGTGACATATTTAGCCTACTGCTTATAAATATGTGTAACTCACAGACTAGGCATATAAGTTATATACAGAAATATATAACTCAGTGACATATTTAATCTACTACTTATAAATATGTGTAACTCACTGACTAGGCCTATCTAAGTTTATATACAGAATATAACTGAGTGACATATATAGCCTACTACTTAAAATATGTGTAACTCACTGACTAGGCCTATATAGTTATATACAGAAATATATAACTGAGTGACATATTTAGCCTACTGCTTATAAATATGTGTAACTCACTGACTAGGCATATAAGTTATATACAGAAAATATATAACTCAACATGAGACATAAGACAAGCAGAAAAAATTCCTAAAATAATTCAAACTCAAAATAACCAAAATTCCTATTAAAGAATAAGTGAAAACCAAAATAAAAAGAAATTAAATAAACAATCATGGAAACCAAAACATAAAAACAGGTACTAAAGTAAATGGATAAATCTTAAAAAAACAAGTAAAACTTAAATTTAAAAATCAAATCAACTTAAAACAAACAAAAATTGAAGACAGCACAATAGAGCTGCATAAATAAAGAACAATGCTGGCACAATGTATTATTATTTTATTCTTTATTTTTTTGGTCTTAGACCAGGCCACTTGTATTGAAAGAGTTGTCATAGAAACTTCAAAAAGAGCTCATTTGGTTGGAAATTTGTGGAATGGCTAGTGCCCTTTTTAATAGTCAAAAGTGATTGGAAGGCAACTAACACCCCTTCCACACCCATCATTTCCCTAAACACACCCAAATCAATATTTTGAGATAGCCATTTTGTTCAGCATAGTTGATTTTCAAATAGAAATTATGTTTTTGAGGAGGACAATCCCCCAGCAGCCCTCAGGGTAAGGTTGTAAGTATATGCCCTGGGGGCATATAAGGTTTTTTATAGAAAGCTTTGTTGTAGAAATTTCAAAAAGGGGCTCATTCAATTGGAAATTCAAAGGGCTAGAGCCTTTTTTAATAGTTGAAAGTGATTGGAGGGCAACTAACCCCCTTTTCACACCCGCTTTTTTCCCCATACCACATCCAATAAAAATTTTGAGATAACCATTTGTTAAGGACCCTACCCTAGAGGGAGAAGAAGTGGAGGTAGGCACTTCAAAATACCTTCCCATGACATAATTTAGCTTGTAAAACTGTCACTGAAAGTTTCATTTTTCTAACCTAACCTCTTTCCAAGATAGCCAAAAGTAGCTAACATACAATATTACATGGGGTATTTCTAGATTTAGGGCAAAAGCATTTTCAGACCTTTGAAAATCTCATAAATTGGGATTGAGCAAAGTTATGAAGCTGAAAATAGCAGAAGATCTTTTTTTCAAGGTTTCATTTTATAAAAAGCAAAAATTTTTAAAGTTCACCAAGGTAAGTGCCCTTTGGAGCAAGAAGGAATTGAAGTAAATAGTTCAAAAACATTCCTGTGACATACTTTAGTTGGTAGAAACAACATATCCCTGAACATTTCATTTTCCTAAACTTTGAAAGATGGCAAAAAGTAGTTTTTTTCTAGAACTCCACTGACTTTTACCTTACAATTCTGTTAGTACCAATTCAAGAACTAGAGGTCACCATCTGAAACCTGTCCAGCAGTCTACAACATCTAGAGTCTGTAGGCCTGCTCAATTCTTCTCAACACATATTGTCAACAATTGGAAAACCTAAACGTTGAAGTGCTTAAAAAAAGCTAAATAAAATTCTGCTAAGCAATATTCCATTCTGACCTGATTAGGAGTTAAAGAGTCCTTTGTTGTGGAGAACTATTGACTTCATAAATACACATTGATGTTTATGTTTGAAATTTTTCACTTTTCTGTCAAGTCAGAGTTGCCTGATTATAAACCGAAAAGGGAGAGCCTTTAACTTCATTTCTTTCTTTTTTTTCCAGTTTTTCTAAGAAATTCATGAATTTCTTAGAACCTATATATTCACAGAATATATACCTCCACCCCCGCCCCCCCTAATGTGCAAATATATACATAGAATTGCATCCTGAATCTAAATATAACATCCATTTGCATCACAAATAAACTTTACTCTCATATTAGCCATATGGTGGATGTCCAAAAAGTAACCCAGAGGTTTTGAAAAAAACAACTAGAAGTTTCACCCTAAATCTAGCACAGCTTTTACGTTGCGTACTTACCCTTATATATTGGTTGGAAGGAACAGTTCATTATTTAATTCCATTCTAACGTGACAGTTAGCATTGTTACTGCAATATATTTAAAAGACTTGACCTTACACAATGGGATTTCTTGACCATGAATCATGACAAATTTCAAAGTTCTATATTTCAAACTTCTGAGTTTACAGAGAATGGTGAATCTGAAAAGACCCTTACTTACAAATCTCACAAAATAAATAGACTTTGCACATTTAAAAAATGCCACCTTTTTTAAATTATTTAATGATTTAGATGAAGTTCTTAGTGCTGATGCTTATTTTTCAAATTTTTAGTTTGATGAGAACTTACGCTTATGACGTCAGCAAATGATCAACATAGATAACTGAAACTTAGTTTGTCAACAAGGTGTAAAACGATCAGGGTTGTAGCTTTGGCTTCAACCTATCAATGATTAAACCACGGCCATTAGCGACAGGAAGCTTAAAAAGGTGGCTTGGAAAGAATATCAGATAAGGAATAATCGCCAGTTGAAGCTGATTCAAGAACGGTAGCTATCATTCGGTCCAGTCTTAAACCTCTGACCGGCTATCCCAAGATTCACGCCTACAACAGCTATTGGTTTAATTCTACATATCCCACAATTTGGAAATGCTCGCATTTATTCAGGTTTATTTACGTTAATGTCACACGATTTCACCGTTCAAGCTTTCTTCCTGTGCTGACAAATATTATACATCCCAATTTCGACATATTCACATTACTTATGGTTTTGGTTTTACGTTTTTATTTCAGGCATTACCAGATCTATAAATATTTTTGTGCTGGTAGATTGATATTGTTTCTCTGTGTCTTCTTTATGCCTGAATACTCATACTATTATTGACCTGTAAAGCAGTATCTTCTTGTTTTTCCGAATTATAAAACCTTTGATTTGTATTGCAGTATATTGGTAAGCCCTTACTAGGAAATAAAATTTAAAAATCTGATATGACAGTTCAGATATAAAAAATAGTTCAAATATAGAATTACTAGACTTGTGTAGTTGAAATTAGTTTATATTTTCAAATGTTTATTTTAACATTTACCAAACAAAAGTCGGTCAGAATCAAATAAAATTTTATTCAAATAAAATTTGATAAACTACTGTTGAAAAACATTTACTTAACTATTTACGAAAGAAAAAAAAAACATTTTTTAAAACTAAATTTGGCGAAATAAATACGGCCCTCCAAAGGTAAAAGTGCGTATATACACGAAAAGTCATTTTCCAAGTTACATATACCAATGGATTGAGCTCGACGAGCTGAATCGAATGATGTATGCAAGAATGCCCTAATACGATCTCCTGCAAAGCTGTCCCTGCCAAAGACGCGTATCTGCAGCATTTTTTCCCGTCTGCCTAAGGTAAAAATACATATCTGCCATATACGCTTTTTTACCGGTTGACTCTAGCGCGCAGCGTCACGGCTCCACATATACGCGATTTTACCTTTGAAAGCCAGACACATTTTTGTATATACAAGTTATTAAAGCACGATTTTTCATCCCTTTCAGCAAGTTTAGGTAACTTAGCAGCAATATAATGTAAATAAAAGATGTCTTGGCCATAGTCCAGGGGTCTGAAAAGTCTAAAATTGGCCTTGGAGATAAGGAAAAAGCAACAGTGAGTATATCTTTGAAGTATCTATTCATGTATGTACAGGGTCTTTGTGTATTATATGTACTAACCGTTGGAAATTTAGTGTTCACTGAGTTTCATTTGATCAGGTAGGCTACACTGGAAGCTGGAGTATATCATAGGAGGTACTTGTGTGTCCTACTATGTCTCAGCCTACATTAACTACACTTAGCCTACACTACAATACCTAAGATAGCTGCTGGTTTAGTGATATAACAAAAAAAAAAAAAAACTTGGTATAAAAGGTAAAATTACTGGTATAAAAGCAACATTTCTGAACAGCAACCTAGTAGGTATAACTTTCCAGAAACTTCGAAGTGCTATCCACTGATTTAGTTACTCTAGCAAAAGATAAGCTTACTCTTAAAAGGTTAAATTTGTTGCAGATATTGTATAAACAGACAGCAAACATTTAACTTTCTCTCAACGGGAAACACTGCTGAAACCATTTGACCTAATAAGAGCTGCTAGTCTGATGGAGATACATGTAAGAATAACTGGTATAGGCTAGTAGGTAAAACCACTGTAAAAAACTGACACTTCTTAAGACCAAACCTAATGGTTTCAACTTTTTAGGACTGACGAAGTATCAGCTACTGGTTTGGCTGCTCAGTCTCCTCAGCGTACCCTGAGGGATAATAAGTACTCATCTATGAAGATCAGACAGAATGTCGAAGCTATAGCGTCATACGGTTCAAGAGAAGAAGACTTAAGTAGCATTAGTGTAGGGGATAGTGATACTGACTATGGCAATTACACCAGTAGCACTATTGCGAGTGAGGATACGGCTAGGCCAAAGATATAAAGTAAGCTTGAACCAATGTCTGTTGCAAGCCAGGTCAAATATGCCTCCAATGATACAGATTTTCCATCATGTTTTAGTGTTGTGTCTGATTTAATCTCAAAGAAACTGGAGACAGACCAAATATTGTGTCATAACATTGATTCTTTCTTTGGAGATATGGACATTTCCATGTGCCCAGACGAAAATGAAGCTGAATGGTTGCTACAAGTGTTGCTGTCTCTGAGGAGCACCCAATAGTTCCCGATCAGAAGACATATGGTAGCTGCATCGAAGAAGCTGAACTGATAGTGCAGCTTGTTGAACCATCAGTGGAGCTCCTCCAGCCCCCCCTGCAGAACATGAAATTCAAGAAAGACAAAGTGTTGAACCATTAGTGGAGATCCCCCCCCCCCCACAGAACATGAAAGTCAAGAAAGACAAACAAGTGAGACTCTTGCAGCAGGTTCGTGTGATCAGGTTATTCGGAAGAAAGTGAGAAGTAAGAAAGGGAAAAGTGAAAGAGAAATGACAAAGCATTCTTTCCCATTAAACACAGATTGTGATTCAAAGAAATGCACTAATAATTGCAAATTGTTTGATCACAAAGAGATGAAAAAGTTATATAACAGGTTTTGGACAATAAGCAATGAAGAAAGGGGTAAAGGGCTCGTTACGCTGTTATGTATTCTTCCAGTCGCCCGAAGAGTTGCAGAATGTGTAGAAAACTTTCGATAGAACTCTACCGTGGTTTATTTTCTTCCTAAAAATACAGCACAAGATCTAGGTGCCACCCCTAAAATTTAAAGAATTAGGGTTTGCAAGTCCAAGTTCCTTGGCACCTGTGGGTTAGGAAAAACAAATTCTGTCATTTTCTCCATAAAAAAATACCTTGCACGTGATAAACTAGGTACAATGGTGACAGAAAATCGTGGCAATAAGTACTTGAAACGTGGAAACATAATTGACAGAGAAGTGATAGTACATCACATAGAAAGTTTCCATCCAGCTATACCGCACTACCGTCGCTCGCATGCACTTAACGTGAGGTACCTTCCAGGGGACCTTAGTTTTTTTAACCATGACGGAGGATTTCCGGCTTAAAAACCCTGACATCAAGATTTCAGAAGAGACGTACAGAAAAATATTGGAGGGGGAAAATATATCCCTCTGTTTACCTCAGAGTGATAGCTGTGATATTTGTGCTCTTTTAGTGGACAAATTTGAGCAAGATCTTGCATCTGATACAGAAAAGGAAGACTACACGAAACACAGAGTTCTAGTTGAGACTGTAAGGCGAGAAATTCAAAAAGACAGAACTGAAACGGAGACAAAGGTCTATACTGTGGGTTTGCAGAAGGTGCTTTTGTTGCCAATGATGCAAAGCAGAAAAGAATCCTTTTTCTTGTCGGTCCTTGTCGGTTTCAGTGCAACTCTCGCCCTATTTGAAGTTACAAGACAAAATCCCAATTTGTGTGTCTTGTGGAACGAGGCTTTGCAAAGACGTGACGCACCCGATATTGGCAGCTCGTATCACAAGGTTGAAGGGATGAACCGTGACGCGAAGAAGTTTTTGTTCTATGCCGATAATTCTTGTGCACAGAATAAAAAATGGACCCTTTACAGTGAGTTTCTGATACTTGTGAATTCGGAAGGTTAGCCTGATAGCATCGTCATCAAAAATCTAGTGAAGGGTCACACACATATGGCTGCATATTCTGTGCATGTATCATGTATCCATTGAGTCCAAGCTTCGAAATAGAGACGTTCTGGACTTCAATGAACTTTGTGACCTGATTCAAAACTATTAGGGTGTGCTTAGACGATTTTAAACAGTGGAATTCCATCAGACCTCGGTCCCCGGTGATGAAAAATGCTGGAGTCACAATCGAACAACTTTCTCAAGTGAGATTCGAGCGTGGTGAATCATCTCCGTTGTACAAGACCTCACCAGGTAGCGAAGAAAAGTCGATAGATTTTCTGCTGAAAAAAGCAGGTCAAATTGATCGAAGAGGGTAAGCATCCTTTTGCTGAAAAGGTAAACGGAGTGAGAGGGGTGAAACCTGGGAAAAAAAATACGGTTTTGACAAAGCTTGTGCCTTTCATGTCAGAGAACCGCAGAATTTTTTGGAAAGACATGCCATCTGGCACCAATTCTGTTGATCTACTGAAGAGTGTTGGTTACTGATTGATTTTTTGTATTCTGAAGATGATTTTCCTCTTTCTCTCTGAATAAGTAACTGAATCTTTAAATTTCGTTCTAAAGGTAAAAACGCGTATCCACGGGTATACGTGTTTTTATCTGAGACGGTTTCAAACGAGAACAAGAAAAACGTCAATGGTAAAAAACGCGTACATGACATATAGCAGTGTTAGCGACGTCTGGCATTTATTTTAAATACGTAATCGGAACGAACACTATCTAAAACCCATTCTAACGACTTATCACTTAAATCCTACGTTTAGTTTTGCGCAACAGGTGGGGAAAGTACCGCAAAACACGAGAAACTTTGAAGACGGTTTTTCTCGGAATAATGAAAAGTGTATATACACGGATTTAACTTTGGAGGGCCGAATACGTGGTCAGATGATTAATTATAAAAGTTTATTGACAAGACAAATCTACTGGAATTTTGAAAAACAACCTGAAGTCCTTCAAAAGTACTATCAGATCAAAATGAAAACTTTTTAGTTGAATCACCATAGTCGAGGATCCCATATTATAGTCCCCCATTTTGAACAAAACAAAAATCATTTTTTCGCACAGGAAGCACTGATGTGTCTGCTTTTTTTCCTTTTTCATCAGGGGTGATCACACTAAACCATTGGTTTTAGCATATTGGGAACTGGCTCATTTGAAAGAAATACTCATTTCTAAATACCCGACTGTTTTCTTTTATTCCTGCCAGTCCTCGAATTACATAGCAGCTCTAGTAGGTGTACTTAGCAAAGGACAAAGGGTCCTCTACTCTTTCTGTTTTTTTTTTCTTCTTCCGGTCCATTTGGATAGACAGGGGACTAGAAATTTAAGAGATGGCTGATTCAACTGGTAATTGTAAGTTTGAGTGTCTATTTCTACAGCTAAAGTGATTGGATTAAAGTAAGATACCATTTCTCATAAAACTGCAGTTTTTGTATCTTTTCAGGATAATTATGTTTGTTAATAAACCGTTTTTTACTGGGATTTCAAGAAGCGTTTTATTGTTTTGGTGGCTTGGGGCTAGACTTCATTCTTTACCGGTTTGTGGTGCATGCCAAAGCCATGAACTGGCACAAACACAGGACTAAACACTGGAACGAGAACAGGAACAAATACAAAAACCAACCAAGACAAAATTATAGTAAAGAGCACAAGAAGGAATACTTGTTCTTTTTTATATAATATTTTTTCAGGTGGACTCTTTTAGATTTATCCCTGAAAATCTACCGCTCATCTTAGAATTCCCTGGCCATAAGACTTGGAACACTGTCTTAATTGATGCCTGCCATTCACAGTATAGAAATTCGTTAAAGTCCGTTTACAACTTTACCATATCGTATGATAAGCCACAAGGCTTTTGATTTTCAAGTGGAATTGAAAGGTATCCTCGATTCAGTCTGAGACCCAGCTAAATGTTCTATCAGATATGCTTAAACTTATTAATAAACACTGCAGCTTTTCTGTATTTATATTTATGCGTAGCTCCTCATTTGCACCTTGGTGTGTTATTCCTTTATTCATTCATCTGATGTTCACATCGACAGCAAGGTGAGGCTAGGACTGCCCGTCATTGATTTAGATCCACATTTGCTGCTCTGAAATCAGTTTCAGCACTCCCCTCACACAGAGGAAATGGATTTGCGATCGTGATCAGAGTAAAAGATGCAACGGACTAAATTTTTTCACTCTTGCTTTGCTGTTTTTCATGATCTCACGGCCTTTTTATATTCTTGGTACTGGTTATTTTGTCAGTGATGCCCATAATCAGTTAAATGGTTATCATAATACTCTGGTAGTTAAACAAGCTGATGCAACGATTGCTCATTGCTTTGCGCAAGACTTGCCACATAAAAAACCTATTGACAAATTATTTCTTAGATTACTCAGCCATTCAATTTATAATTTAAATGAAATCAGAATATTGAAAAAGGGCTAGAAACTATTAGTAAACGATCGAAATATGAAAGTAAAACTACAAATTTTTGCAATAGTAATAAAACTGAGAGTTGCAGTATTTGTGCTTTACATCTGGTAGTTTTTATCAATGGGGAAAGAAAGGGAAAGTATATAAAGAAAATCTGGCTTAAAAAACTAACACCTAGACAAAACGATGATGATAAACAGTAAATACTCTAAAAGAAACAAAAATATAAGAAATTGACATATGATAAACTATAGTTTTTACTCTAAAAGTTTCAATACTATAATCAGAAACAGAAAGCACAACTACAAATATATTATGTGTTCAAGTTGTATGTCCTTTATTTACCGTAATTATTTTCAAACTGAATCCCCATGCCACTTCTGCCACTCTTCAAGACTTCTCTTCTTCCCCTCGCCTTATCCCTACTGAAATATGAGCTAGTGCTATGAAATTACAGAGTATTACTGTATCAAGTGGCAAAGAAACATTACCATGTTAAAAATAATTTACGCAAAACCAAGTGATGCATACTGCTACCATATGCCAAACACTGCCTACCGTAAACTTAAAAAGTTTAAGATAATTTCTTAAACCACATTGGCCTGACATCACATAAAGAAAGAAAAACGAGCAAAAATGGGGTTTTTATAGGCCAAATGAAGATACTGAAAAAACACAAAGCGAATATTTCGAGAGGACTGACGCCTCATTTCTTCAGCGCGAAACGAAACGATGTATCAATAAAAGCTAAAAAATTAGAAGAATTAAAACCAACTACCTAACAACAATAAAAGCGAGTTATTCGCCAATATCCGCGATTTGCACAAAATGCAAAAAAACATGAACTGCCATCGACGGATACTAGCGAACAACTGAACAAAGAGAAGGAAACCAATTCATTCACTCGAAAAAACAAAACGAACCAGCAATTAAATAAGTTGGAGAACTATGTAATTTGATTTCGGATTTTAAATTAATGCATTTCTTGCAGACACCCTTTGAGACCTAAGGGGTTGTTCACGTGTTTGACTAGATGACTGGGAAAGTGGTTCAAGTTTTATTTCAGGGATTACTAAAGTATCGGCTTCTCATTTGAGAAAACCGAAATATGACTCGTTTATTCTTAAATCACCGGAATCTCTGTTTAAAGCTAGACCTAAATGTTGGTATTTATAAATTTCATTAGCTTCTCTGTAGTGCTGGACAATACCTTTGTCATGCGAAATAAGACTAGCTTGATTAAACAAAATAGTATGGTCTGGTTTTTCAAAAATGTGCTCTGCAAGGGCAGAGTCAAAATTTTCTGGTGTTTTCCGCTTTTTAAGTGTATTATTAATTGAACTAGAGTGCTGAGTTAATCTATCAGTTAGTCGCTGATTAGTTCTTCCAAAGACCACACGAACAAGGAATTCTGTAGACACCGGAGTTTTCACCTATTGGGATAGGGTCTTTACCTTGATAAATTTGGGACCTGATAGTTTTTTGGGGTCTATTATAAGTGTAAATTTTATTTTTTCTTAGATTTTTTGAAATGTGGTCTGAAATCCCTTTAACATATGGGAGACCAAGATAAACTGAATTTTCCCTTTGATTTGTGTTTTCTGTGGAACTATCTGATAATTTTTTAATGCGTTTTGCAATTACAGAATTTATTAAACTAATTGGATAACCATTCCCAAATAAAATATCTCTAAGGTGGTTGAGCTCTAAATCCAAAAAACGTGTTGAACAAACTTTCAATGCTCTATCAACTAGAGAAGTAACAACTCCTCTTTTCACAGCAGGAGAATGATTTGAGGAATAACTTAAGTAACGGTCATTATGTGTGGGTTTTCTATAGACACTAAACTCGAAAAATGAATCATTTCGGTGCACCAGAACATCTAAGAATGGAAGACGCCTCTCTATCTCTGATTCCTGAGTAAATTTCAGTTTTGGATCTAAAGAGTTGAGCAAGTGAAGAAAAGAACCCAGGGACTCGTCACCATGCTCCCATAAATAAAAAATGTCATCTTTAAAACGAACCCAAAATTCAGGTTTACAAGAACTTTGCAAAATAGCCCTTTCTTCAAGGTCTTCCATGAAAATATCAGCCTGTATTGGAGAAAGAGAGGCACCCATGGAGAGCCCATATTTCTGTCTATAAAAAATGCCTCTATAATGGAAGTAAAAAGAAGTTCTGTTACAAAGGGCTGTAAGCAAAAGAAGTGTCTGATTCGAAAGAGTAGAATTTTCTGATATAGATGGGTTAGAATTAAGTTTTTGCTCCAAAAACAGTTTGGCCTTTTGAGGATCACAATTGGTATACATTGAATCTGCATCAAAACTGCCAATTCTTGTGTTTGGTTTAACCGAAACTTGCTTTACCTTGGAAACAAAATCAGCGGAATTTTTAATATAGGATTTTTGAGCCTGAATTAGTGGGCGAAATATCACTGATAAGAATTTCCCAATTTTTTTGCTGTAGAAGAATTAAAAGAAGAAACAATGGGTCGAAGTGGATTACCGGGCTTATGAACTTTAGGAAGACCATAAAAGCGAGGGGACGTGCATCCGCGTGGGTAAAACCTTTTGTACAACTGATCTGTAATTTCACCTTTTCCTTTTAGAAAAGAAAGCTCTTTTCGGACTTCCTGTACAAATTTTTCTGTGGGATCGGTAGCTAATTGTTCATATGTGTTAGAATCATTTAAAATTTCTCTGACTTTTTTGTCGTAATCATCTGAATCTAATACACAACAACAGTATTGCCTTTATCGGCTTTCGTTATAATCCTAGAATGATCTTTATGAAGTGCGTGTAAGACCAAGTGTTCATTTTTACTAAAAATTTTTAAATTTCGATTATTAACAGAAGGCGAATCCAACAAAGTTTCAACAAATTTGTGCTCTAACCTCAGCAATCTCTCCAATATCCACACGAGAGTCATGAAAAGCCCCCTCTGTGTTCGCGATAATTTCACTATAAGGTATTTTCGAAGGGTTATCGAAAATTTCAACCCTTTCGACAGAACCTGATTTTGTTCTGTTGTAAGGGGTGTGGAGCTGAGATTTATCACAGCCGGACCAGGATACGCATTTGGGACAAAAGGTGGATTATTAGAGAGTTTTTTCAACTTCAAACAGTAATTTCTCAGAAAGTCTTTGTCTAGAAATCCTAAAATCATGCTGAAAAGAAGTTTCAGCAATAGCCTTAATTTGATGAAAATCAGCATAAGAAAGCGTACATAATATTTCTCGCTCTAGCCGGAAAATAACCTGATTTAACCGGTAGCGCTTGCTTTTGCTGTCGCTAATAACATGATTTAAAATACCAAACCCTATACGTTCTGTAAATTGCCGTTCGTTACGTGTGTTTAAGTGAAGTGAAGGTCACATTGACTTGGGTAAAATACGGTTCATTTTACAATTATGAGAAAATACTGTTGATTAATCAAATTAGCTTTTTTTTTTTGCAGAGCACATTTTTGAAAAACCAGACCATACTATTTTGTTTAATCAAGCTAGTCTTTTTTTGCATGCCAAATTAAGGCTATTGCTGAAAATTCTTTTCAGCATGATTTTAGGACTTCTAGACAAAGACTTTCTGAGAAATTACACCGTTTGAAGTTGGAAAAACTCTCTAATAATCCACCTTTTGTCCCAAATGCGTATCCTGGTCCTGCTGTGATAAATCTCAGCTCCACACCCCTTACAACAGAGCAAATCAGGTTCTGTCGAAAGGGTTGAAATTTTCGATAACCCCTTCGAAAATACCTTATAGTGAAATTATCGCGAACACAGAGGGGGCTTTTCATGACTCTCGTGCGGATATTGGAGAGATTGCTGAGGTTAGAGCACAATTTGTTGAAACTTTGTTGGATTCGCCTTCTGTTAATAATCGAAATTTAAAAATTTTAGTAAAAATGAACACTTGGTCTTACACGCACTTCATAAAGATCATTCTAGGATTATAACGAAAGCCGATAAAGGCAATACTGTTGTTGTATTAGATTCAGATGATTACGACAAAAAAGTCAGAGAAATCTTAAATGATTCTAACACATATGAACAATTAGCTACCGATCCAACAGAAAAATTTGCACAGGAAGTCCGAAAAGAGCTTTCTTTTCTAAAAGGAAAAGGTGAAATTCAGATCAGTTGTACAAAAGGTTTTACCCACGCGGATGCACGTCCCCTCGCTTTTATGGTCTTCCTAAAGTTCATAAGCCCGGTAATCCACTTCGACCCATTGTTTCTACTTTTAATTCTCCTACAGCAAAAATTGGGAAATTCTTATCAGTGATATTTCGCCCACTAATTCAGGCTCAAAAATCCTATATTAAAAATTCCGCTGATTTTTTTTCCAGGGTAAAGCAAGTTTCGGTTAAACCAAACACAAGAATTGGCAGTTTTGATGCAGATTCAATGTATACCAATTGTGATCCTCAAAAGGCCGAACTGTTTTGGAGCAAAACCTTAATTCTAACCCATCTATATTAGAAAATTCTACTCTTTCGAATCAGAAACTTCTTTCGCTTACAGCCCTTTGTAACAGAACTTCTTTTTACCTCCATTATAGAGGCATTTTTATAGACAGAAATATGGGCTCTCCATGGGTGCCCCTCTTTCTCCAATACAGGCTGATATTTTCATGGAAGACCTTGAAGAAAGGGCTATTTTGCAAAGTTCTTGTAAACCCTGAATTTTGGGTTCGTTTTAAATATGACATTTTTTATTTATGGGAGCATGGTGACGAGTCCCTGGGTTCTTTTCTTCACTTGCTCAACTCTTTGGATCCAAAACTGAAATTTACTCAGGAATCAGAGATAGAGAGGCGTCTTCCATTCTTAGATGTTCTGGTGCACCGAAATGATTCATTTTTCGAGTTTAGTGTCTATAGAAAACCCACACATAATGACCGTTACTTAAGTTATTCCTCAAATCATTCTCCTGCTGTGAAAAGAGGAGTTGTTACTTCTCTAGTTGATAGAGCATTGAAAGTTTGTTCAAAACGTTTTTTTGATTTAGAGCTCAACCACCTTAGAGATATTTTATTTGGGAATGGTTATCCAATTAGTTTAATAAATTCTGTAATTGCAAAACGCATTAAAAAATTATCAGATAGTTCCACAGAAAACACAAATCAAAGGGAAAATTCAGTTTATCTTGGTCTCCCATATGTTAAAGGGATTTCAGACCACATTTCAAAAAATCTAAAAAAAAATAAAATTTACACTTATTATAGACCCAGAAAAACTATCAGGTCCCAAATTTATCAAGGTAAAGACCCTATCCCAATAGGTGAAAACTCCGGTGTCTACAGAATTCCTTGTTCGTGTGGTCTTTGGTATATCGGAAGAACTAATCAGCGACTAACTGATAGATTAACTCAGCACTCTAGTTCAATTAATAATACACTTAAAAAGCGGAAAACACCAGAAAATTTTGACTCTGCCCTTGCAGAGCACATTTTTGAAAAACCAGATCATACTATTTTGTTTAATCAAGCTAGTCTTATTTCGCATGACAAAGGTATTGTCCAGCACTACAGAGAAGCTGTTGAAATTTATAAATACCAACATTAGGTCTAGCTTTAAACAGAGATTCCGGTGATTTAAGAATAAACGAGTCATATTTCGGTTTTCTCAAATGAGAAGCCGATACTTTAGTAATCCCTGAAATAAAACTTGAACCACTTTCCCAGTCATCTAATCAAACACGTGAACAACCCCTTAGGTCTCAAAGGGTGTCTGCAAGAAATGCATTAATTAAAATCCGAAATCAAATTACATAGTTCTCCCAACTTATTTAATTGCTGGTTCGTTTTGTTTTATCGAGTGAATGAATTGTTTTCCTTCTCTTTGTTCAGTTGTTCGCTAGTATCCGTCGATGGCAGTTCATGTTTTTTTGGATTTTGTGCAAATCGCGGATATTGGCGAATAACTCGCTTTTATTGTTGTTAGGTAGCTGGTTTTAATTCTTCTAATTTTTTAGCTTTTATTGATACATCGTTTCGTTTTCGCGCTGAAGAAGAGAGGCGTTTGTCCTCTCGAAATATTCGCTTTGTGTTTTTTCAGTATCTTGATTTGGCCTATAAAAACCCCATTTTTTGCTCGTTTTTCTTTCTTTATGTAAAAAGTTTAAGTCACCTAAATCACACTGTTTGTGAATCTGAATTTTTGTCTCTACGCCTGACCGGTTGGGTTCCTGATATATTAGCAGAATTGTCTGAAAGAATGGATACAGCAATAAAAATTGTTTAAAACAGTCTTTAATAGGGTTTGAGACAATCACATCTCCTTCACAGAGCAACTGAACCCCTTTTAACTGTACCCTTGTGCAGCTCAACCCCTGTACCTAGAATTGAAAAATTCTTCAAACATGAGGCAATTGGGTAAAACAAAAGTTAGAATCTTTACTTGTTGTACCTTCTTGTAATTGTTTGTTTTTTGAAATTATAAAATAAATGCTTGTCATGACCATTTATAAGAAAATTTTATATTGTTGTCACAAAATAAAAAATAATCGGACGTTGCAAACACTGAAAGAAAGGAGTATTTCCTCTAATTTTTTGTCTGTTGATTGGGGTTCCCCTGGTTCTTTTTACATGCTGTGATGGTTTTTTTTATCTATTTTCTGTTTTTCTTATTTTTATGTTGTTATATATTTAGGCTCCTAGGTCGTTAGCGTTTGGTTTGAAAAAGGTTAATAACCTGTTTTGGTGGAGAGGCGAGAAACGAGCTATTTTTGTTTTGTATAAATTTTTGTATAAAACGGCTATTGAAGCAAAAATATACCGTCATTGAACCCCAGAAATAGCAGTGGTGACACGCACAATGAGCTTGCAGATGAAACCGCAATAAAATTATGTATAATATAAATGGAATAATGAATATTGTAGTGGTTACGCAGTAAGAGAAGAGAATAACTGCCATGTCAAAGAAAAGAAGATGAATTTTATTATGGAACAAATTTTAAACACCTAAAGTTATTCAACAATATTAATAGTATATAATATTGTATATGATATTGTTTCTTTCAAGACAACAGAACGCTTTTTTTATCTTAGCGAAACTCACGTCAGGCCTTTTGCAAAGACAAAAGAAAGACGAAACATTAAAAAACAATCCTAGTTTTAGCAATTTTTTTCAAGTCAGTGCCGGATGAACAAGATTTTTCTAAAGTCCACAAAGCGGATTTTTCAAAAGTCAGTGAAAGGTGGGCGAAAATTTTCCAAAGTCAGAAACGTGTGAACTGGATTTTTTTAATAAGATAGAAACAGTCACAACATAATTTTTAGTCAAAAGTTAGAGACACGTCAACCAAATATTGAAAAGTTAGAGTTGAGTCTTGTCAACATACGTGAATGGGATTTTCAAAAGTATTAAATACATAAACTGTTTTTTTTTCAAGATTCAGAGACAAGTGAATGTGATGTTTCAAAAGTCTGAAACGTACGAACCGGAGTTCTTCAAAAAAAAATTAGAGGCATGTAAATATATTTTTTTCCAAAAGCCAGAGACATGTGCGTCCGACAAATGAACGGAAGACAAGAGAGCTAGAGACAACTGAAAGGGATTTTACAAAGTCAGAAACTTGCAAACCAATTTTTTTTCCAAAATTTAGAAACATAAAAATACAATTTACAAAATTAAAAGACACAGCAATGAGATTTTCAAAAATTTGACAAACATAAACAGTATTTTCAAGAGTTAGAGACAGGTGAATGGAACTTTTACAAAGTCAGAAACGGGCAAACCGGAGTCTTTTTCAAAAGTTAGAGATGCATGAACGGGAATTTTCAAGCCAGAGGCACATGACCAGGATTTTTTCATAGTCAGGGATATGGAAAGAGGGTTTTCAAAAGCCAAAAACGTGCGACCCTGTATGTTTTTTCAAAAAGTTCACAAATACAAAAATTTATTTTTTTAAAGTCAGAAACATGTAAAAGGGATTTTTAAAAGTCAGAAACGCATGGGTGGGATTTTTTAAAGAGTCAGAGATAGGTGGATGAGAACTTTCCAAAGTCAGAAATGTGCAAACCAGATTTTTTCAAAAAATTTAGAAAAAACAGGTAAGAAGAAATCTTTTTCTTCAAAAGTCAGAGTCATGTGCATTGGATTTTTAAATTTCAGAGACACATGAACAGCAATTTACAAGAACCAGAGACAGGTGAATGGGATTTTTTCAAATTCGGAAACGTGCGATTGGGATTTCTTTCAAAAAGTTTAAAAATCTCATAGGAGATTTTTTCAAGAATCAGACACAATTTAGCGGGTCTTTAAAAGTCAGAGACACGCGAACGCGATTTTCCGGAAGTCAGAGACAAGCGAATGGATTTTCAAAAGTCAAAGAAAAATGAACAGGATTTTCCAAGAGTCAGAGAAAGGTGAATAGAATTTTCTATAGTCAGATAGTGCGAATCCGACTTTTTTTCAAAAAGTTAGAGAAATATACAAACAAATATTTTTCTAATATTCAGAGGCATGTGAATGTAATTCTTAAAAGTCAGGTACAGACTAGGGGGGTTTTTTCAAGAGTTGGGCACGGGTAAATGGGATTTGTTCAAAGTCACAAACGTGCGAACCTTATTTTCTTCCAAAAAGTAAGAGAAATATGCAAACACATTTTTTTTAATATTAGAGATACGTGAATTCAATACTCAGAGATACGGAAATGGAATTATTCAGAGCTTAGAGAAAGGTGAACGAGGTCTTTTCAAAGTCATAAATATACGAACCGGATTTTTCAACAAGTTAGAAACATATAAATGATTTTTTTCAAAAGTCAAAATGTATGTGAACCACTTTTAAATTGGGCTATTTTAGGTTAAGAAACTATGCCACTTTTTACTCAGATTAGTTTTACCTTTTTCAGCTAGGATAGGCTAGGTTTACCGCTTTTAAATTAGGTTAGTCTAGTTTAAGTTGGCGTGCCAACATAATCTAAACTAATCTAGCTTTAAAGCGGTAAAT
Source organism: Artemia sinica (assembly GCA_027921565.1). Classification (NCBI taxonomy): domain Eukaryota; kingdom Metazoa; phylum Arthropoda; class Branchiopoda; order Anostraca; family Artemiidae; genus Artemia; species Artemia sinica. The sequence continues at coordinate 55,151,332 of CM051262.1, read as the reverse complement.
CTAACCCAGCTTAAAACCAGTAAGCCTAACTTTTCTTAAAAGTAGTAAAACTTTCTGAAACGTAACTAACCTAGCTTAAAAGCGGTAAGCCTAACTTAAAAGCCTTAAACCTAACAAAGCTAAAAAACGGCAAACCTAACTTAACTTTAAAGCGGTTAAAGTTTCTTAATATAAGCTAGCCTATCTTTAAAGTGGTTCACGTGTCTTTGGTTTTTGAAAAAAAAATCTGTTTTGTATGTTTCTAACTTTTTGAAACAAAGTCCGGTTCACATGTTTTTGATATTGAAAAAATCTTCTTCACCTGTCTCTGACTTTCGAAAAATCCGGCTCGTGTGCATGAATTTTGAAAATCCCGTTCACGTGGTTCTGACTTTTGAAGAAAAGTTTTTGTGTATGTTTTTCCAACTTTAAAAAATTCGTTTCGCACGTTTCTGACTTAGGGTAAATCCTATTCACTCTTGCCTGACTCTTGAAAAATATTTTTCATATGTCTCTGGCCTTTAAAAATCCCATTCACATGTCTCTGAATTAAAAAAAAAAAATAATTGTTTGTATGTTTCAAACTTTTTGAAAAAATCCTATTCCCACGTTTCTGACTTCGGAAAGATCCCGTTCGTGTTTCTCTGTCTTTAAGAAAATCCCGTTCATGTGTCTCATACTTTTTCCTCACTGTTGGAAAACCCTGTTAAAGTGTCTGAATTTTGAAAATCCCATTCACGTGTCTCTAACTTTTGTGAAATATTCTGTTTGCCTGTTTGTAATATTTTGAAAAAAAATTGGTTCAGATGTTTCTTACTTTAGTAAATGCCCGTCTACCTGGGTCTGACTTTTGATTCTGAGGCGTCCACCTCTGTCTGACATGTTTCTAAGACTTTTAGAATTCTGTTGAAGCATTTCTAACTTTTGAGACAAAAATTGTTTTTACTTTTTTGACTTTTTGAAAGAGATCAAGTTTGCACGTTTCTGACTTTTGAAAAATCCTGTTCATGTGTTTCATAGTTCAGATATTCGTCATTTTCACCATTTAATTTTATAGTAAGTATATCATGTAGGCCTAAACACTATTTCTTGAAATATTTCATCTTCAATTTTCTATTAAAACTCAAATTGATGTCTATAAACTAATTCACGCTCTGAGAAAAAACCATATTCTTTCCATCGAGCACCCACCTAGAACGATCGCCTATTGCTTCCGTAGAGAGGTGGGGTGGAGCAAACAAGTGATGCTATCACACCGTAAGCCACAGCACTTTGAAGGTCCCTCTACTGCTACCCTATATGCCCCTTAAAGTTAAAATAAATACAAGCGGACCTTTTGGGTAGTTTTTACTATGCATTAAAAAAGTTTTAAGGAAATTTAAAGTCCTTTATTCATGTCTCCACGGTACAAGTGTCTACGGAATTGCTGCTACCAATTTATACGTTGAATGTCATTGCGCATTCTTGACTGAATGGTTCAAACTACTATTGGGCCCTGTCTTTCTGATAGCCTTGAAGGTATTATGGCGCCACGAGTTTTCAGAACATACCAGCAAATTAATGGTTTATCGATGGGCAAACCCCTCTCCAGGCTACTGATGAATATTTATGTGGAACATATTGAAAATTGAACAATAGATTTTTATATCTTAAAACATAGCTTTTAGTGACGTTACACGGATTACGTTATTTCACTCTTAAGCTATTGGGAAAATGAACTTAAGGGTTTTTTAGATCACCTTAATACATACGATAGAAATTTACAGTTTATTTTAGAAATCGAAATCGCAAATAAAATCCCATTCCTAGATGTGATAATTATTCGTAGCTTCGATAAACTCAATTTTACTGTTTATAGAAAACCACCACAAAATGATATATATTTGCATTTTAAATCAAACAACCCCACAAGTTAAAAGAGATGTTGTAATACCCCTCTTCGATCGTGCCCTAAAAATTTGTTCTGATTCCCACATCACATCAGAACTAAATTTTATCAGGAACATACTTTTTGGAAATGGGTATCCTATTTTATTTATTGATACTGTAATTAACTGTAAACTGTAAAGACACTCCCTTAAAAATAATGATAGTTTTCCATGTGAGATTTCTGACAAGCCCTCAAACACAATTTACCTCCCTTACATCCCAAAAATCACTACAAATCATAAAAAAGTTTGCAAGCAAAATGATCCGTATTTAGTATTCACAAATAATTTCAAAATCATAAATTTTCTATATTCTGGAAAAGATAAAACCCAGTTACTCACCAAAGAGGGATCTATCAAATACCATGCGATTGTGGCAAATTCTATGTAGGTAGAACACCCCTGAATTTAGAAAACGCATACAAAAGCATAAAGATAATATTTTCAAAGCTCTAAATTCTAATATTTCTACTGTTTTATTTGATTCTACTTTAGGCAGCCATGTATTTGAAAATCCTAGCCACAATATACTTTTTGAGGAATCCGCCCTTATTAGCAATGACCTAAGCATAAAACAGGTAGTCCGAGAAGCAATTGAAATCAGACTTAAGATTAATAATAATATTTCCTTGAATAGGGACTTGGGGGAATATACACTAAATGCTTTATACACAAATTTAATTAAAAATGATCTTATAAAATATTTTTAAAAAAGCAATAGACATTAACACAGAACCGGTCACAAGAAGACCTTTGAGGTTAGCTGCCAAAAAGGCTGGATTAGCAATGAGAACTTGTTTTTAAATGATTTTTCTTTCTTCTCATTGAATTTCCTTGTTATACCTCACTTTCTTATCAGTCCTGGTTGAACTTCGCTGAAGTAAGGATGCTAGGACTGCCTTGAAAAAATTTTTACTGTTGGTTTTATTGGTCGTATGTTGCTGTTAGTCCTTTTGTCTTTTATATATTTTTTTCTTGCAGAGGACGGCCCTTGGACATAGGACCGAAATATTCATTAAAATCATCTTCACTGTCTTGCAAAAACATTTCCCTATTGTTCTTCGTGTTTTTTGTTGCTAGGTACTATAGTCACCCTTATCGGTAGGTATTATGCGTACTATGGCACCACAAGTTTTCAAAGTACAGGTCCAATTGATATATTGATTATCCTAGACCAATCTTGAGTAGTGTCTTATATTCTACCTATCTGAATGGTTGCATTGATAGAGAAATCGGAGAGAGGTTTTAAGACCACGAGAAAGGATTTTTCCTGCCTGGTTCTTCTAATAAGGAAACCTTGAAAGGCTTCTAAGACCACCAGATCATATTTGCATGTATTTATACGGAATTTCGGCAGCCATATGATAAAGCACTCAGATTTGTAAACAGATGTTGCACTATATTGTACCTATCTGGCCGACTGTACTAATAATGAAACTGTGAGAGGCTTCTTAGACCATGAAAAATGACTTGCAATTATGTATGTGAAACTTTGGGAGCCCTAGGACTTTATTACTAAGAACAATATTTATAAAGGTATGTTAGCTCTATTGGCTAGTGTGTCATCCATTTATGCATGGGATCTCAGGTTCCATTTGAAATTTCTTAGGGAGACTGAGGTTTCATGGCAACCGAATATGTGCCTTCTGGATTATTGTGGAAGTCTTAGGGTATTAAATTCGGACTTTTTGACAGATGTTTGACTATATTCTACTTATCTGGTCGGTTGTACTAATAAAGAATCTTTGAGAGCCTTCTAGGGCCAGATGAAAGGACTTACATGTATCTATGTGAAGCTTTTGGAAGCCTTAAGATATGGCGCTTCAATTTGTAGGCAGATGCTACACTATATCCTACCTATCTTGTCGGATGTACTAATAGTGGAACTTTTGGTGTCTTCTATGTTCACAAGAAAGAATTTGCATGTATATGTACGAAGCTTTGGAAGTAATACGATATGGTTTTTGGATTTGTAGACAGATGTTGCACTATATTCCATCACCTATCACCACTGTTACCATGTTTTGAAAACCCATGGCGCCATAGTGCCTATAAAGCTACAAAAGAGGGGTGCCATAGTAGCCGGAACCATTCACTGAAGATTGCGCAATGATAATCAATATATTAATTGAATTATTTCCATAGGCACTTTTACCCATGAAAATATGACAATATGACAACTTTCAAATAGTTGAGAGTCATGATGTAGGGATTGCATGGTCAACTCGTACTGAGTTCTAGTTCTATAGGATTTTTTGTCAAATGATAGATGGTACAATGGAATACCATTCACTTTGCACACAAGGCTAGATAGACCGAAAAATTAAAATCATGGGGGGATTCAGTCCAGGATCCAACATCACTGCCACTCTTCACAAAGGCCAAAGCCAATTTTGATGGGATTCCTCCATTGATAAATGATGAATCGCTATAGCTACGAGAGCCGGTGGCAATGCGACGTTGATTAGTGATCGTAGGGGGGACAAGAAGTTTAATGTTGTTGCCATTGGCTCTTAGCTTTTCCACTGCCAATGCAACAGAGCTCATAACTTGTTGTTTTCGGACGTGGAGAATTGCCGATGTGATAATGACATTTGCATCGGGTGCTGCAGGAAGTGTTTTTCTCAAAATGAATTTCGATGGGGCCATCTGTAACTTTATGTCAATCTTGACATTAGGGGGTAGCCATTGGGATATATTGAATATCTCATGATTTAATTTTCAAACCAGATGATACTCTTGGGTCACTGCGGTAGTCAACTCACCATCAGTATCAACACCTGATCGATATTCATAGCCCAATGATTGTCCTCTCAACTCCTTGTATGCCTTTGGTGTCATCATCATAAATTGTATGTAGCTTGCATAGTTTGATAAATTATTGCTAGTGCTCACCAATGTTCCATTAATAAATACATTAATTTGTTTGAATAGATTGTGTAGAATACAGTTCTCGTAGGAGAGACCATCGCCAGCATTTGGAGTTGTATTATCTGACTTTTTCTTCACTGCAACATTTAAATCAATAAATGTTGATGACAAATCAATGAAATAGTCTTCATTGGAAAATATTTGAAAGTGTAGATTTTCCGAGAGGGGTTGTTGGGGGTGAAATTGTTCATAGTAGCCATACTTGACACTGACATCAACATTTTCAGCATTGAATAGATTCAACGAAGAACTAATTGATGGATATGATTCCTTGTGGAGGAGATAAGTCTCTTAAGAGAAGAAATCCTTCTTTGATCTAACAATTTTTTCTTTTTCTTCTTCTGCTTATTGGTCTTCCTTGTTTTATTCCTCAAAGTCCTTGTTGATGTCCTTCGCTTCCCGCCTGGGTGGAGACTGATGAGTGAATGATGCGCACGCATCCTTTTCAATCCCTCCCCATTTTGTCGAGATTTTAGTTGCTCACCAACGGCTCTTGCTGAAGATCTAATATTATCCTTAACACTCTCCTTGAAATTCTTGCCCGACCCCCAGTCCTGTAGTGTGGAGGCAGCAAAATTCGATGCAGCAGGTACAAGATATTTTCTGGCAAGGGGTAGTGCAGAACGAAATAGCCTAGCAAACCAGCTACCAAGACCATAGCCAGACATTGTAGTACACCCCTTGTAGTAGTCCAATCCATTGCCTATTTGACGTGGACTCAAAGCACCAACATAGTAATCGATATCGGGACAGACAAATGGAATTCTCCTATTCTTCATTTTAGGTTATTGTGCTATCGCCAACAATGGGTCGAAAATGACATGTAATCTATTGATTGTACGACACAAATCTGTCATATTATTGTATTCAATATATTTCAATTTGGCATGTGGATATTCACTAGATTTAAGTGCTTCAACCCATTCATAGTCGACATAGTTCAACCCATTCATAGTCCAATCGAATGGTATAACTTTTATATCATACACACGATCCTTTCTCAGGATCTCATAGGTATTTTTGAGAATACAGTCGACAAGAGCCACTTCATACGCACCGTCAAATTTGATGGCGGGGAGAGTTTTGTCCAGAAATCACTCTTCGTATTCAAGTCGTTGTAGAGAGAATCGGAAACATTGGACATAAAAGTTACATAAAAATCATTGGGCATTGTCAATATCTTCAACACCGATCCAATAATCAAAATCAGAGTTGTATCCTAGCCACCGAACAAGTAACTGTTTCCTACCCCTGCGAGTACGAGTCTTTAATATCTTTTCAATTTGATAGATTTCACTATTATTTTTAACTTTTTGTAGTTCATAGTCATAAAAGCCACCGAGAATCTCTTCATCTTTGGTATCGCGCAAACGATAATTTATGGGTTTAGTGTCTAGGATTTTTGCCACTTTAAAAAGTTCGGTGGACCACAAGTAATTCCCCTTTTCAAAAACATTAGTTTGTCCTATTAATTCTAACAGTATCACCAAAATTGAATTTATTTTTCTTCTTGACAACCGATTCATTGGAATATTGTTTAAGAAAGGTGTCAATTGTATCATGATCAGAATGATGAACTTCCGTTGGCGTAGAGTTGGACAATGATCGATGAGGTCGTTGATTATAAATCAACATGATTTTATTTAAATCATGAATAAAAGCCGGTGTATTTTTCAATGTACAATATCTTGAAATTCAAAGTCGAATAGTTCTTATCAATCGTTCGGCCAATGCAGCCTTTATAGGACTGAGACTATGATAGAGCAGTGTACTATATTTTACTAGTACTTTTGCAACATGGGGATTAACAAATTCACTACCACGATCCGTTTGAATTTTTTTATATGAATCCTGTTCGAGAATACTTTCGATGGCCTGAGCAACTTCAACGCCTCTCTTTGATCGCAATGGAATGGCATATGCATAGTGACTAAAAACACTGATTGCAAGTAGAATGTACTTGTAGGGTGTATTGTGACGTCGTTGAACCTCATCTAGAGTCAGGAGATCTGCTAGCATTATATGCAGTGGGTAAAAGGCTTTATTTTTTCAATATTGATTGGCACGAAGTCTATGATTTCTATGCAGAGTGTAACTTGATTCATTTTGTAGATAGTCTTGTACACTTTTAGTGTGAACACCAGTGACCTTGGAAAGAGTGGTGGGTGAACTTAAACTAACCACCTCACCAATATTTTCATAAACACCCTTTCAGAACTTCAACCATTTTGAACGTAAACACGTTGTGTAACGTCCACTACCCTTTTGTATACCGGCGGTTGGTGGTGGTGGTGGTGGTGGTGACGTTGACTTGATACGTCTTCGCATTTGTCTAGCTATCAGTGGTGTGCTAGTATTTTCCAAAATTGATTTAAAATCTTCTTCTTCTTCTTATTTTAATGGTGGTGGTGTTGACAATGCTGCATGTTCATTTAATTTTTTTTAGAATTTCTCTATTGCTAATAAGACTTTTGGGGAAGTTTAATGTATTTAGAAAGTTGTATAGATGAGCGTCAAATGATAATGGTCCTTTACCATTTGTAACCATATCATAGATTAAATTAAGTAGATTATAGCTCTTGCCCTGAATTATAATCCCTTTCCCATTGCTCTCAACTTGAATATGATCTTGACCACTTTCCATGAGATAGGATCTATGCTAGGAGTCGTTTACTTTGTTCACGATATGAGTGGGGCATTAGATTTCCAATTTTCAATACAATTGAATCCAATTCCTCCTTCTTTAATTGTGTTCCAGCAGCAGACTCTTGAGGAGATGATTCTTTTTTGTGATCAGCAGCAGCAGCAGTGGTCTTCACATGATAGGGCTTATATTTGTCCACTCGGCGAAGTGCATTTTGAAGTAAAAGCAGTTTTTTATCATCCTCAATATTCTCGTTGTCAAGGAATTTACTCAGATTGTTCTCAAAGTGTTCGACGGGTGAGAGAGCGAGTTCTATTGGAGTCAATTTATAGGGTTTTTGGCCATTCTCTAGAGAAAACTGTTTACAAGTCCTGCAATTATCGGCAGTAAAAGTGTGAAAAAGCTACCGCCCGCCTGAAGAATCGTTTCTTTTTAAAAAATTTTTTCCTTTCTTTTTAGAGGCCAATGTACGTACAATGGAACGATGTTGCTTTGCCTGTTGCTTAACTACTTCTGGCAGTTGAGCATTGCCCTCGGTTAAATTTAAACGAAGTTTGGATATTAGATTAATGAAATCATTGTCAATACCATGTTTGTTTGTGGCTTTCCTAAGTGGGGGTTTTGAAGTGCTTAGAACGGAAAATAAATGTCTATTTTCGTGTAGTTTCTTCAGTGTAATGATGGCAACTAATAGGCCTTTTTACCGCTCATGGGGAGATAAAATCTAACTTCATTGTCAAAAATATCTGTGACTACGCGCAGATCCTCGGGTGTATTTTTGATTAAAATCCAAAAGGATGCAGCCGTAGGGTTTATTAGTTGCCTGATTGTACGCACCAATTGTATCTGCACCAATCCCATGGTGGTGGCAGCAATTGCTTTTATTTTATCGTATGACTCCTGCCAAATACTGTAACAATAGTAGATTTTTCGGCTTTTCCACAAACATTTTATCGCAATTTTTAATTATTTTAGTTAAGAGTGTTGTTTTGCCCGACATTGACGGCCCACACAGATTCGATCTGAATGGTGTTTTAAATTGATACATGTTCCCTTCAATAGTTCACCTGAACAACTAACTGTAGACCATAGTTGTCTAATGACAAAATAATTTCCCTACTACTACTACTACTACTCTGTTAAAAAATAATAATAATAAGAAGACGAATAAAGAATCATATTTTCTTTATTATATGCATAAAAAAGTAACAATACTTAAAAAAAATACTACATTGAAAAAAAGCATATTAAACTTAAAAAAAATACAACATTTACATAGGCACAGAGAGAGAAAAAAAAAAACACTTAAATAAATACACTTTTTTTTATTTATAGAAAAAATACAACATTTATTAGAATAAAGCACTTAAAATAATATCACTTTTTTTAATGCAACATGTACAAAAGCACAAAAAAAAATCTGCTCTAGGTCCAAAAAAAAAGATAACTTTGGTAGTGGCTGGCGGTGCACACCCCCGCTGGTGGCCGGCCCCCTCCCAGGCCGCGAGGCCCCTCCCCCCAAGGCCGCGAGGCCCCCCAATAGGTTTTAGCAAAAAAAAATTTACTGGACTTTATTCAAACCGAGACTTTCCCTATGGATAACACATTCGGCCCGGTCTGAAGTTAAATAGTGCCCAAGGGGGAGGGTAGTCACACCGTCTTGACAAACATAGACCTTGTCGGAGATTGTACTCATGGCAATTTTATCTACATTTACAGTAAATTTCCTGTAGTTGATGGACCGAATTGCCAACAATTTGGCTCGTGGAATTGTATTTTCAACAATACAATTCCTATAGATGTCCATGTTGAAATTCTTATCCACATCGCGAATGGGTACTCCTTTGCAACGTTTCTTGATTTCCTCGTCGTGTGTCTGTATAAAGTACACCTTCGGACTTACAAACACACCACTGGAAATCATGTCGCTTCCCGTTTCAGATTTAAAAAATAAAAGCTGATTTGGCACCCAGCGTTTCACTAGCTCTGGGCATAGCCCACTCCAATTGGTGTAGTCCATCCGTGAGCTGATAATTTCACCGTGCGCCAAATCATCAATTAGATTTGGGGTTTTTACTTTTAACAGTAGAGAATCTGTGTCCCCGTAGCAGACCTCTACTTGCCCCTTCTCCGGCCACTGTACCCTAGCCACATTGTAGTAGAATTCCAACATGAGCTTTTTTAAGATCTCCAAGATCGCACTGCCTGCAGCAATATTTTTATTCAGGACAATGCGTCTTTTTTTCCTATTCAATAGTACCATGTCCGGGCCAATGATTGTGAAGGAAGTGTAATTTGGATTGGCAATAATTTGAGCACATTGTTTGGGGATCGGTCACGACGTCACAACGATTCCTATTGCGAACACTCTCACACATTTTGCCGAAGCCGAATTCAAAATGAGTTAATAAATTTCTTTTTCAGCTTTCGTTTGCGCTTCAGAACGTTTCTTGACAAAGGTGTCAACATATGTTTTTAGATATGGTTTTTGGCTAAACTGGAGCGCTCTGTGAACCTTTGTGACGTTGAAACCATTGTTGCACATCCATTTTAAAGCCACATGATGTACAACAATATTTTTTTTCGGCAGAAGGTCAGCAATAAGTTTTTGTTTTGAAGGTGACCAATGCAATCCGTCCACCTCGGCTAAACACCTATTGCAGGGGCTCAAAGAGTCCCTAGTCACAGGTCTATTGATGAACGGGAAAACAAAATCTTTTACTGAATCGTCAAGCTCAACTGGTATCTCCCCATCAATTTCAAAAAACCATCCAACTGGTCCCTTCTCCTCAACACTGTTGTCGGCAATGCTGGGGAAATGAGGAGCTTGAGGGTCATTGAGCCATTTATAGTCACCGCAAGGTAGCGCATAATGGGACATGGCCGAGGGGTAGAGAGAATTCATATCAAGGAAAACTGCATCCGATTTTGTCCCCGTCTTCTCTCCAGTTGGATCAGTTTCCAAGATACGATCCCCGTGAAAAACAAATCCACCCCTCATTGACCTTTCGATGAATAGATGCTGATCAATGTCTGTGATTAGCTCGATTTTTTCCCCACTAATTTTTAGGATGAGGTCATCACCAGATGAGGATATAAAAATAATAGCCCAAATCAAGATTAAATTCCCCATAGATTTTGTCCGTATTTTTACACATAATGTCTAAACAAAGTTAACACATCACTCGACAAATACAGATTGCAGTAGTCAAACCAATTTTTACACCCTCCCTCTGCCCAAACTTTTTTAGCAAAACTGTATTCATCGGGGGTGCACCTATGGTTATGTAGACTGTCGTAAAACGATTCAATCGAAGGAATAGTTTCCTCGGCGAATCTCGACATGGAACAATAATAATCATAAGGATAGATGCCCTTGACCGTCAACAAATCATATAAATCATTTGGAAATTGTTGCTTGAGAAAGGTGAAAGCGTTGCAGCCGTCATCGTTTTTCTGCACCTGAATTAATTCGCTCAATGATCTGGGGAAAAAACTGTAGGAATCTAAAAAGTGAATTTTATTCGTGTACTCAACGTCGGCTTCAACAAATTCCACATAAATTTCAAAACAAGCAACTTTTCCGATAATTTAGGAATGATTTTGTAGGAAAAGCTGTCTATCACCCATGCATCATCCACTGTTCCATTTCTTTGAAGATGCGCCAATGCTGGTAGCACATACTTCAGATCGTAGTTAGAGTTATGTATAAAAACCGGAAGAAAGAGTTGCTGTTTAATTTTAAATTACATGAATTGTAAGCCCACCCCCGAAAGTTACTTTTCCCCGTTGAATTGGGGTCAATAAGGTGATTGTGATCCTGGACTGCGTCTTTTGGGGCAAGAACACCTCTACAAACCCAGCAACTTTTCCCCTTTTCTAATGCCAGTTGCACCTTATCTGATAATGTCATTGGGTAGTTGGTGTGACGCAATCGTGAAATTGCGCCGTTTGCTGTTTTTATTAAAGATATCAACAACTTTTCCATACTACCCTCCTCATCCATAGCCAAAAAAACTCTTCCAATTGCATTTTATTGTTGGAATCGCGACGGGCATGCGCGTAGGAACACGCAACTAGTTTGTGTTCCTTGACTATATTTGGCCTTGATGGGTCTGATACCTCAACCAGTCTTGATTCACAGTCTAAAGACACTTTATCAACTTGTAGCAGGGAATTTTGGAAATTTTTAAATTGTAAAGTATCTTTGCCGTCTGCCGGCATTTCAATTCTTTGATTCCCATGAATTTTGCAATGCCCCATGTGATCCGAAAATGTTCGCTCAGATCTAAATGGGGAATGGCACATGGGACAATATAGACGTTCCCCTTTCTGAACGCCTTGGGATAGGAGTCGACTTATTGCTCTAACGGGGAAAAAAATGACCATAGGAATTTACATCTTTGGGAGGCTCGTAAATAACCCAAACCCAATTTTTAACATTATCCACCATCGGTGTCCTCACTGAATACAAAACCCCTTTTTTATTTGGTTTCTTTCCCCCATTTACAAATTCTGTGTCATACTGGAGAACAACCACCCCCAACCCAAGATTTTCATTAGCTTTTTCAAATATGGTTATTTCTTTCAAGGACACCGGATATTTCCCCTCTAAACAATCAAAATTTACTTTAGGGAAAGTTTCTCCACCGTTACGAGCAAGTCCGTCGAGATTGTTCATCGATGAATCTTTTTTTAATGTTTTATGGGTTGCTGCTAAAAATGCGTATTTAAAGCATTGCAGCCCCGTCACAAAATAGAAACCTTGAACCCCTCCTGTAGCCGACAAATCTGGGTGGCATTTTATTCGTCGAGTACCCCCTGTCCCCCTTAAAATAAAGTTTTTTTTTAATCTACTGAGATTCAGATCCATGTATTCAATGTATAAAATGGTGGACCCACTTCCCCTCTCGTTAAACGTGTCCAAAGTCGAAATTAGTTTATTTACCCAGTTAAAAAAGTTGCTCTCAAATTCGTTTAGAGCAGGGTAAAAAGTCTGGTTGCCAATTGAAAAATGAAAATAAAAAAATTCCCCAGATGTCCCCTTTTATAAATAAACTTTTTGATTTATTGATGCTTTAATCCCCCCCTTGACCCTCCCATTTCTGAATCTGAATCTCAATTTGTGCTTGAATTATGTCGATGTAGCTATGGAGAACATTCACGGGGTCTGTTAAAATAATGCCCTCGTCAACCGCGTTTTCCTCGGGGGGGTTAAAATCTACCCTGTATGTTTTGTAAGTGACCTAGAGCAGATTCTAACAAATAAAATTCACGTAATTCTGGGGACGTGACACTACTAGTACTAGCTATATCATTAAGCGGAATGGTGGGGGGTGACACAGAATTGTCAATAACATCACCTCCAGTCTGTTCAATTACATTGGTTGGAGATGGCATGAGGTCCCCTAGTACATATTCCAAGGTGTTTGGGGACAATTGATCGAGCCAGCCTGTATTGTCCTGTGTTGGAATTTCATTATGAGGACCCGGTTCAGTTGCACTAGTAACATCTCCTAAATGCTCACGCATAAAAAACTATCTGCCCACTCCGGATCCTCAATCATGTCAATATCACAATTTAAGTCGTCTAGACTAGCCATTTGCCCAAAAACATCATTAAGGAAACCTCTATACCATTCCATATTATCCAGAACTAATGTAGGTTCATCACTGAACTCTGTTGGTGGTGATAGAATTCGTCCAGTAAATGCTGATGTCTCATCAATCAATGGTGGTGCTATATCATTAATCTGTAGAAAAAAGGTTTTATTTTCTATGTGAAATAAGCATTATTTCATAAAGTTGAAATATCATGTTCATTTCTAGTCGTATGTTTACCTGAATATTTAACACGTACCATTTTTCAACACCAGCCCCCCATAAAACTCAATTCCTCCTCCTAGAATTAATTAAACTAAATAGTTACCCCCGCCCACCCCCTCCTCAGAAAGTTCAGAAAGACACAATGGCCTTATCTGTAGTGAAGCATTTTTCTACTCTTAAACTAATTTTTAAAATTAAAAAGTTACCCCCACCTCCCTCAGAAAGTTCAGAAAAACAGAATGGCCTTATCTGTAGTGAAGCATTTTTCTACTCGCATGTTTCCCGAATATTTAACGCGTAGCATTTTTCCATACCATCCAACAAAAATCAATTCCTCCTAGAATTATTTAAACTAAAAAGTTACCCCCTCCCCCCTCAGAAAGTTCAGAAAAACACAATAGCCTTATCTATAGTGAAGCGTTTGTTCTATTCGTAAACAAATTTTTTTTTAACTAAAAAGTTACCCCCTCCTCCCTCAGAAAGTTCAGAAACACACAATAGCTTTATCTGTAGTGAAGCATTTTTCGACTCGTATGTTTCCCGAATATTTAACACGTACCATTTTTCCGTACCATCCAACAAAACCCAATTCCTCCTAGAATTATTTAAACTAAAAGTTACCCCCTCCTCGTATTCTATTCGTAAACAAATTTTTTTAAACTAAAAAGTTACCCCCTCCTCCCTCAGAAAGTTCAGAAACACACAATAGCTTTATCTGTAGTGAAGCATTTTTCGACTCGTATGTTTCCCGAATATTTAACACGTACCATTTTTCCGTACCATCCAACAAAACCCAATTCCTCCTAGAATTATTTAAACTAAAAAGTTACCCCCTCCTCCCTCAGAAAGTTCAGAAAAACACAATAGCCTTATCTGTAGTGAAGCATTTTTCTACTCGTAAACTAATTTTTAAAACTAAAAGTTACCCCCTCCTCCCTCAGAAAGTTCAGAAAGACACAATAGCTTTATGTGTAGTGAAGCATTTTTCTACTCGTATGTTTCCCGAATATTTAACACGTACCATTTTTCCATACGATCCAACAAAACCCAATTCCTCCTAGAATATTTTAAACTAAAAATTTTCCCCTCCTCCCTCAGAAAGTTCAGAAAGACACAATAGCCTTATCTGTAGTGAAGCATTTTTTCTACTCGTATGTTTCCCAAATATGTAACACGTACCATTTTTCCATACCATCCAACAAAACCCAATTCCTCCTAGCATTTTTTAAACTAAAAAAGTTTTTCCCCCTCCACCCTCAGAAAGTTCAGAAAAACACATAGCCTTATCTATAGTGAAGCGTTTTTTTCTATTCGTAAACAAATTTTTTAAACTAAAAGTTACCCCCTCCTCCCTCAGAAAGTTCAGAAAGACACAATAGCCTTATCTGTAGTGAAGCATTTTTCTACTCGTATGTTTCCCGAATATTTAACACGTACCATTTTTCCATACCATCCAACAAAACCCAATTCCTCCTAGAATTTTCTAAACTAAAAAAGTTTTCCCCCTCCTCCCTCAGAAAGTTCAGAAAGACACAATAGCCTTATCTGTGGTGAAGCATTTTTCTACTCGCATGTTTTAAACGAATATTTAACACCTACCATTTTTCCATACCATCCAACAAAACCCAATTCCTCCTAGCATTTTTCTTAAACAAAAAACTGAAAAGTTTCCCCCTCCTCCCTCAGAAAGTTCAGAAAAACACAATAGCCTTATCTATAGTGAAGCGTTTTTCTATTCGTAAACAAATTTTTTAAACTAAAAAGTTACCCTCTCCTCCCTCAGAAAGTTCAGAAAAGACACAATAGCCTTATCTGTAGTGAAGCATTTTTCTACTCGTAAAAACTAATTTTTAAAACTGAAAAGTTACCCCCTCTTCCCTCAGAAAGTTCAGAAAACACAATAGCCTTATCTGTAGTGAAGCATTTTTCTACTCGTAAACTAAATTTTAAAACTAAAAGTTTTTTACCCCCTCCTCCCTCAGAAAGTTCGGAAAGACACAATAGCTTATTATGTGTAGTGAAGCATTTTTCTACTCGTATGTTTCCCGAATATTTAACACGTACCATTTTTCCATACCATCCAAAAGTTCAAAAAGACCAATTCCTCCTAGAATTTTTTAAACTAAAAATTTTCCCCCTCCTCCCTCAGAAAGTTCAGAAAGACACAATAGCCTTATCTGTAGTGAAGCATTTTTCTACTCACATGTTTCCCGAATATTTAACACGTACCATTTTTCCATACCATCCAACAAAACCCAATTCCTCCTAGCATTTCTTAAACTAAAAAAGTTTCCCCCTCCTCCCTCAGAAAGTTCAGAAAAACACAATAGCCTTATCTATAGTGAAGCGTTTTCTATTCGTAAACAAATTTTTTAAACTAAAAAGTTACCCCCTCCTCCCTCAGAAAGTTCAGAAAGACACAATAGCCTTATCTGTAGTGAAGCATTTTTCTACTCGTAAACTAATTTTTAAAACTAAAAAGTTACCCCCTCTTCCCTCAGAAAGCTCAGAAAAACACAATAGCCTTATCTGTAGTGAAGCATTTTTCTAAACGTAAACTAATTTTTAAAACTAAAAAGTTACCCCCTCCTCCCTCAGAAAGTTCAGAAAGACGCAAAAGAGTGCTTTCTTTGCTAATAAAAAACAATGCATTATGTTCAGCTATCTCTGAGGGGGGTAGAGAAATTTAAAACAATGGTCGGGGGTGGGGGGAGATTAACATTTTAATATCTCTGACATACACTTTTACGATGTTGAAAAATGTCGAAAAGACTAATTCATTAACCTATAGAAAAAAGGTTTTATTTTCTATGTGAAATAACCATTATATTACAAAGTTAAAAAAAACATGTTCATTTTTTCACCCCATCCTCAAAACTCAATTCCTCCTAGAATTATTTAAACTAAATACTACTTGCCCCCACCCCCCTCCCACAGAAAGTTCAGAAAGACGCAAAATAGTGCTTTCTTTGCTAATAAAAAAAATGCATTATATTCAGCTGTCTCTGACGGGGGCAGAGAAATTTAAAACAATGGTCGGGGGTGGGGGGGGGGGGAGATTAACATTTTAATATCTCTGACATACACTTTTACGGTGTTGAAAAATGGCGAAAAGAAAATACTGAAAAAAAACAAAAAAGTTGGATAGAAATAGGTAGAAGCTAGAGGTGAAAATACTCACATTTCCAAATTCAGACTGCTGTTGAGTGCCGTCCGTTTCTTGCATAGATGTGGTAGCGATGTCACTGGCTTGTACAGGTGAGCCAGTGGGGCTCCCCATCATGTGAGCAACTATCCATTCTCTTTTCAGCTTTCTACCTGGCTGCATAGGAGTTGGCACTGGTGAGTTTTGAGCAGGCAGTGTCGGTCTGGAATGGATGGGAGTGACTCCCAATGGACTGCCTATCTCCACTTGTTGTATTGGAGCAACGCCGTTAGTCTTAGCTCTCTTTTCCAGGGGAGGGTAATTGTAGGAATCCTCTTCCTAAAAAGAAGGCAAAATTTAGCATGGAAAAAAACAATTCCCTTTTTACAGAAGAAAAAATTAGTCTGCACAAAGAATCCCCTCTAACCACACGGAATCAGGGAACAGAGTCTCTCTCAAACCCCGTAAAGCTCTTTTAAAAGATACAAGAATTACTTATTATACACAAAAATTCGTTTTTACGGATACCAAGTAAAGAAAAACCGTGTTAGAATTGATTCATTGCCCTCTTCCCTGTCATATATTTTTATAAAAGCCTCTTAATCATCTGTGAAATCCATCTGCTTTCATCAAATACAATTGAAAAATATCTGTCTAATTTGGTCAAAAAAACAAACTCTTTTGTCAATGAGTCTTGAATCGCACATATCCGTCTTTTTTTTGTTTTCTTAATCCCGATAAGACGCATGCCAAATGTTGTTTTGAAATCATCCCCTCTTCGGTAACAGGTTGAACACAGATGGTTTTATTTAGAGTGGAAAAAAGACAGTACATTTTAAACGCACGATTGGAAAAGGATATGTTTGAACGAAAAAGAACTAAAACTACAGAATTATGCTCCTAACAGAGCAATGGAAAAGGGAGTTTTTTGTTTTACATAATAGAAAAAAGCGTGCTTTGCCTTTTCTATCGAATATACGCATCATATTTTAAGCTTTGTGTTGTTGTTGGAGGGGGCTAAGTCCCCCTGAAATTTGAATTTACTAGTAAAACAAATTTTTTTTTTTGGAAATAAAGAATGAAAGTGTGCTCACATTGAAAATAGAAATATCCATTGTTTCAGAGTTAATAAAATCCAGTGTACTATGCTCGATATGCTAATACATAATGAAGATTAAATTCCAAAGCATGAACATTTTATACGGGGTTTCAATGACGAATTGTTAAGCAATTCTCTGATTGGCTGCCTAAAAAACAGGTGTCAGCTCGAAAAACAAACCACTCTGGTTGAAAAAAAACTTGGAGTTGAAAAAAATTTGTGTGGGGAATCCCCCGTTCATACTGCTATCTTTTTTGCAATGTTTAGGAACAGGCGGGGAGTCCCCACTCGTTTGGAATGGTACCAACAGGACATAAGAAAATAGCATGTAGTTTCATGACGTGTTTAATCACGTGTAGAGGTTCCCATAGAATAACAATGGAAGGAACATAGAATAGCATGGTAATTGCTATACCCCCGAGCAAAATAGTACCTCTTACCCTACTCGTGTTGTTGGCGTGCATTTTAGAAGTGCTTGTCACAAGAAACAATCCAGTGACGTATATATGGTTTCAAACCAGTTAAGAATGCCGTCTATCTAAAAAGATTTGCTTGGAGTACAAAGTTTTTTTTTATAATGTAACGTCTTATGTTCACTATGGGCTGTGTTTTTTCCGCTGTGCTTACCCAAGCTTTTTGGTCAATTTATATGAACTACCTCAATGCAGATTCTTCCTAATGTCTACCGTTCGAACCTTAAAGGTTTCTTCTTGTTGCAGTAACTATTATATTGATGCATATATATATATATATATATATATATATATATATATATATATATATAATATATATATATATATATATATATATATATATATATATATATATATATATATATATATATATATATATATATATATATATATATATATATATATATAACTAGAAGAAGAAGAGTCTAAGGCATGAATAAAGTATCACCCTCGTTTGTTTTCTTTATTATTATCTTTTTTTTTGTCGAATGAAACAAGTAGGAATTAAAGTCTTTGTCACTGCAAATAGTAGTTAGATTATGAATGTGTATAGTATACGGTTTGCGTGCACATCTGTGTAATTTGGGGGGGGGGGGGGGTGAGTACCAATATCCATTTTATTTAGGGTGTTGTAATACTAAATCTTTCTTTGGAAATATTTTTCATGTTAAAATTTTGTTTTAGTAATTAACTCTAAATTTTTCTCAAGAATAGATTAAAAGCATTAGTTGACAACCATACCATAGTTGCGAATCCATAATGGAGTCCCTTTCTTATTGCTTCCGAGGTGCTTTTTTTTCATTGCATTTCGCTCTCGGTTAGTCAGTTCAGAGGTTATAGTCGGTTATATAGATGCCATCTATACCACTCTGTCTTTTTTGAGTTAAAATTTGTTTTTTTATTAATTTACTAGAGTATGCTACTTGCGTATTCCCCCTTCCCACACTGCCAGTTTTGGATATACCTAAGTGTTATGTGAATCTTGATCATCTTCATCAAAGTGATGATAAGACTAAAGCTTACGATTAGTGTCCCTGTGGGATTTTAATCATAATAATCAAATAAAAAAATGCCATAGAGAACTTGAATCGCTTTAAATTTTGATTGCCATGATGCTTTAGGGGTATTCCATTTTAACTTTTGTGCCGATCTGCTCGGTAAAAATTGTACTAAAATGTAAATAACTAATTCATGAGTTGAACATTGAATAAGTTTTTCGATCATAATTTGAAAAATTGATTATGCACCTAAATTGTTATTTTGGATAACATAATAGATCAAAAACCATGAATTAGCTGTTGAAAAACTATGAGACTTCTTATTGGGCGGTACGAAAATTCAGAAATTGAGTAATTTGTTTTGAAAACTAGCAGTGGTTTCAAAAGTAGCATTAAATGATAGCTACCAACGAGGGGTGGAAGGGTAGTTGGAATATTGTAGAAGGTTTTAAGGTTGGTGCAAATAACATCCAAACTGGTCCCACCTTTTGTAGTTGGAAAATCAACAATTTGCTTAAGCTTCTGATCATTGCACAGATAATTAAGACTTAGTTCGTTCCCGTCTCCTGCTATAAAGATGCCGGCATTTGGATGCTTCGTCGTCACAAAGTCAAGACTTGCTTGTAGCTTGTCATGAAAATTACGACGAGAACAAACGTTCTGTCTGGGTGAAAAAAAAGAGCCAATTATTAATTTTGTGTAAGGCCGCGGTAGGTATTTGGGCTTTGTAGATATCCAAATGATTTCATCGCAATCACCTAGACTTGGTAAATGGATAAGGCTAGAGGATAGGCAATCCTTTGCGAAAATCATTACTCCTCCTCCTTTTTTCCCCAGTGGGTGGTCAACCGGGCGTAACTTTATAAACTCCTGAAAATCGGTCATTTTAAGGAGATCTGGACTTTGTGCCTGGACTTCAGTAACTGCAATTATATCAATATGATTCAATTTTTCTCTTGCTTCTAACTCAACAAACTTTTCAGAATTTAAACTTTCGGCGTTCGTAAGGAGGAAAACGGGGAATGATAACGTTTTTTTATCAAACTCTTTAACAAAAGATTTCTTCAAAAAAGCTTTGTTCTGAGGCAAGTTAGGCAGGGTGTAAGTATTAAAATCAATGCCGGGAGTGGGGAGAACATCCCCTAAAAGTGAAATATTTTCATTCGGATTATTGTAGGGAGGTTCGCCGTAAAGCTCAAACTCTCACCACCCTGAACCAAGAAACTACTAAACTGGTTTTGAAGTGGAAGGGGTAGAGGTTTACTTCTAAAAGTTGGGGGTAAACTGAGAGAGCCACAAGTAAAATTTTGCTTTTTTGTAAAATTTTCTTCTGTTAAAGAGGTGAAACTATAGCTTTCATCTGAATAATCACGGGTAGGATGCTGTGGAGAAGAAGGGTAAGTGAAGGTTTTACCTTGGGGATTTGGAGGTGGGGGAACGGGCAAGGATACAGACGAAGGATGATGATGAAGGTGCGACTTGTTTCCAGTTGGCGGAAAGTAAGAACAATTAGGATTTATTACAAGACCATTATTAAATGCAAAAGGTCTCAGACCTGAGTCAGGTTGACAGGGTGGGGAGGAGGGATAAAACGAATGGGTTGGAGGTGGGGTTTTGTGGAGATAGGGTAAGAAGGAGGCAAATTGGGAGGAGTTTTGATAGGGAGGAAAGGGGGAAATGGGAAGGTAAGATGGTAGGCAGGAGAAGGAGGGATGGGTACTGACGTTTCTAAGAGGTAGGGTATAACATTGGAACAAGGTTTGCCGTAAGGCTCAAACTCACCACCCTGAACCAAGAGGCTACTTAACCCGTTTTGAAGTGGAAGGGGTAGAGGTTCACTTTTAAAAGTTGGGGTTAAACTGAGAGAGCCGCAGGTAAAATTTGGCTCTCACTCTCTTTGCCTGTGTGTCTGGGCGGGTGTTAGCTTGTCCCAGTGCCTGTCTTTGTTGGATTGTATGTCTGTATCTATATAGTTGTATTTGTTTTAGTTTCTCTCAGTCTCTTTGCCTTTGTGTCTGGGCGTGTGTTTTCTTCTCCCCATGCCTGTCTTCGTCGGTTTGTATGTCTGAATCTATGTATTTGTTTTTTGACTCTCTCTCTCTTTGTCTGTGTGTCTGGGTATGTGCTTGCTTGTCCCAGTGCCTGTATTTATCGATTTGTATGTCGGAATCTATGTATTTTGTATGTGTTTTTGTCTCTTTCACTCTCTTTGCCTGTGTATCTGGGTGGATGTTTGCCTGCCCCCGTGTTTGTATTTTTCAGTTTGTATGTCTGAATCTATATATTTGTATGTTTTTTTTGTCTCTCCCACTCTCTTTGCCTGTGTGTCTGGGTGGGTATTTGCTTGTCCTATTACCTGTCTTTGTCGGTTTGTATGTCTGAATCTATGTGTTTGTATGCGTTTTTTTGTCTCTCTCACTCTCTCTGCCTGTATGTCTGGGCGTATGTTTGCTTGTCCCAGTGCCTGTGTTTGTCGGTTTGTATCTCTGAATTTATTTGTTTCTATTTGCTTTTGTCTCTCTTTGCCTGTATGTGTCTGAGCGGGTGTTTGCTAACTTTTTTGCATGTCTCTCTCACTATACCCGTGTGTCTGAGCGATATTTGTATGTGTTTTTGCCTTTCTCTCTCATGTGTTTTTTGTCTCGCTCACTTTCATTGCTTGTGTGTCTGGGGGGGGGGGGGGGGGGTTGGGGTGTTTGCATGTCCCAATGCCTGTCTTTATCGGTTTGTATGTCTGAATCTATGTGTTTGTATGCGTTTTTTTCTCTCACTCTCTTTGCCTGTGTGTCTGTGCTGATGTTTGCATGTTCCAGCGCCTGTCTTTATCGGTTTGTACTTCTGAATCTATGTATTTGTATGTGTTTTTATCTCTCTCACTCTCTTTGCCTGTGTGTCTGGGCGGGTCTTTGCTTGTCCCAGTGCATGTCTTTGTCGGTTGTTATGTCTGAATCTATATATTTGTATGTGTTTTTGTCTCTCTCACTCTCTTTGCCTGTGTGTCTGGTCAGATATTTGCTTCTCCTTGTGCCTGTCTTTGTCGGTTTGTATGTCTGAATCTATGTATTTGTATGCGTTTTTGTTTCTCTCACTCTCTTTGCCTGTGTGTCTGGGTGGGTGTTTGCTTCTCCCAATGTTTGTCTTTGTCGGTTTTTACGTCTAAATCTATACTCTCACTCTCTTTGCCTGTGTGTCTGGGCGGGTTTTGCTTGTCCCAGTGCCTGTCTTTGTCGGTTTGTATGTCTGAATCTATATAGTTGTATTTGTTTTTAGTCTCTCTCAGTCTCTTTGCCTATGTGTCTGGGCGTGTGTTTGCTTCTCCCCATGCCTGTCTTTGTCGGTTTGTATGTCTGAATCTATGTATTTGTTTTTGTTTTGTTTCTCTCTCTCTCTTTGTCTTTGTGTCTGGGTATGTGTTTTCTTTTCCCAGTGCCTGTCTTTGTCGGTTTGTATGTCTGAATCCATGTATTTGTATGTGTTTTTGTCTCTCTCACTCTCTTTGCCTGTGTATCTGAGTGGGTGTTTGCTTGCCCCCGTGTTTGTCTTTGTCATTTTATATGTCTGAATCTATATATTTGTACGTATTTTCGTCTCTTCCACTCTCTTTCCCTGTGTATCTGGGTGGCTGTTTGCTTGTCCCATTACCTGTCTTTGTCGGTTTGTATGTCTGAATCTATGTTTTTGTATGTGTTTTTTTGTCTCTCTCACTCTCTTTGCCTGTGTGTTTGGGCGGGTGTTTGCTTGTCCCTGTGTCTGTCATTGTCGGTTTGTATGTCTGAATTTGTGTGTTTGTATGTGTTTTTGTCTCTCTCTCTCTCTCTCTCTCTCTCTCTCTCTCTCTCTCTCTCACTCTCTAGGCCTGTGTGTATGGGTGGGTGCCTGCTTGCTCCAGTGTCTTTCTTTGTTGGTTTGTATGTCTGAATCTATGTATTTGACTGTGTGTCTCATTCTCTCTGCCTGTGTGTCTGTTAACCTATCTCGGTTTCTAGTAAAAACCTCTATGAGCCTGCTAGTAATATCTATGTCAGAAAATTCCTTTTCTTAAATCTCTGACATTTTAATAAACATTCTAAATGTTTTACTTGCTAGCGTACCCTAAAAATAATGGAAATATAACAAAGTAATGCATAAAATATTTTTAATGAAATAATGGCATGTAGAATATTAATATAAACATACGTTACATACATCATTAATATCATTGAACAACTTTGGACATTTTGAATCTGTTCCATAAAATAATTCATTATGTTCTCTCTTGATATTTTTGCTACTCTCTTCTCTTAGTTCGTTACCAGTAGAATAATCATTATTCCACTTTGAGTCATACACAATTTTTACTGGTGTGTCACCGGCAGGTTCAATATGCGTTTCGTCTTTGGTATTGTTTCGTTTATTAACTGTTTGATCAATGGTAGTAATATTGTTCACTTTTGCTTTATTTTCCATCAATTTATCTTTATATTCATTAGTAATATTGTCTGCCAATGCCCTTTTTATATTACCAGCAATTCCATTGTCTATTCTCACATCATTTTTACACAGGTAACAGTTCTGGAACGTAGACAAAATATGTTTTATGACATTAGTACAGCAGATCCTCCTTTTCCTTCATTGGATAATTTCCTTTTTTGAAAGATTATCTGACTAAAAATAAGTGCCAGGAGAAATTTAGGTTTATTAGCTTTGGTTTTATCTAGGTTTTTTGGTGTTGATGTTTCTTCCCGGATCAACACATTTCGTTAGGATCATCCTTTTCCTTCACTGGATAATTTCTATTTTTGAAGGATTATCTGACTGAAAATAAGTTCAAGGAGAAATTTAGGTTTATTAGCTTTGATGATATCTAGGTTTTGGTGGTGATGTTTTTTCCCGGGTCAACACATTTACTTTGGAGCTTACTTTTCCTTCATTGGATAATTTCCTTTTTTTTAAGGATTATCTGTCTAAAAAATAAGCACCAGGAGAAATTTAGGTCTATTAGGTTTGATTTTATCTAGGTTTTGGTACTGATGTTTCTTCTCGGGTCAACACATTTAGTTATGAGCTTACTTTTCTTTCATTGGATAATTTCCTTTTTTGAAGGATTATATGACTAAAGATAAGTGCCAGGAGAAATTTAGGTTTATTAGCTTTGATTTTATCTAGGTTTTACTTGTGATGTTTTTTTTTCCAGCTCAATATATTTAGTTTTGGATCTTCCTTTTCCTTCATTTGATAATATCCTTTTTCGACGGATTATCTGACTAAAAAATAAGTGTCAGGAGAAAATTAGGTTTATTAGCTTTGATTTTAGGTAGGTTTTCCTAGTGATGTTTTTTCCCAGGTCAACACATTTAGTTTGGATCTTCCTTTTTCTTCATTGGATAATTTCCTTTTTTGAAGGATTATCCGACTAAAAATAAGTGCCAGGAGCTTGATTTTATCAATGTTTTGGTAGAGATGTGTTAAAAATGAACCATTTCCATAGAAAATATCTGAAGGATCTTTATAATAGATATATATTTCTGCAGACCTTTGATTGCATCCAAACGTTTTACGAACGTCTTCAGGTGATCTGTCTTGTCTCATAGACGATATGTACAGCGTCTTGAACTTAGTTTTAGGTGATACTTTGAAAGAGAAAAAAACACTGTATTATGCTGGAATTATATAGAAGAAATTTTTTTTAAAGTGAAACATGAAAAATAGTGGGGGAAAAGTGGGGATTTGTAATTCAAAATACTTTCCCGGGTTATATTGTAGCATATAGACACATCTTCGAAAATTAAATTTTCATAACATAACCCCTTTTTTTTTAAGATACGAGCTAGAAGTAGGAAAATTAGAATTTTTACCAATAATTTGGTTGTCTGTTTAGGTCATGGGAAACTATTAAAATGACAACATTCTAAATTGCCATATTTGATATTGTTAAGTAAAAAAAAGTGTCAAAATCGAATGTTTAATTTGTTCGCCCATCCAACTCTCAAAAGATGGGGTCTGATGACGTTCTGATAACTTTTGTCTTACATTTATATCATTTGCGCGTGGGGGGGGGGGGGAGTCATTCCCTCTTTCTCAGAACATCCCTCCAAATAAAAAATAATATGTATCTCTTAATGGAGTTACCATTCCATGAGATCTTTCCCTTAGTTTACAAGCAATTAATATTTTTGCCCTTTCCTCTTTTTAAATTGGGGCTCTTGGAGGTTTGGGCACGGACTTCTAATGGCTGCCGTATCATTGCCCAAAATGTATGCAGCTTCATTAATATCGACTTTTCATATATTCCCGATACTATACAATATTTTATATTAACTAAACTCTTCATTTGGTACTTGTGTATTATACCAACCACACTAGTGCATTTAAAATTCCCATGTCAAATATATTTGTAATAAATATATTTTTTGTGTTATCCATGTACACGTAAGAATCTCGTGTCAAATTAGAAACTATTAAAAATAGAATTTCTGTCATATTATCATATTTTTGCTGGGTATGGAAATCGGGAAACAGAGCAGGAAAAAGCCAGCGGAAACTTGAAAAAATTTCCAGTTCTTTTCCAGAGAAAAAAAAATGATAAAAAAAACGGTTTTTCTCAACGTCTACATGCTGCCACTAACAAAACTATCCTAGAAGATAAAGTAAACTTTTTCAGAACAATTTTATGTTGTACTCCTGCGGAATATTGAATTAACTCTCTGAGAACTGAAGAACAAAATTCAATCCCTCTTGTAGATTTCTCAGAAATAATTTTGGAAAAATTAATCTCGAATACCACATTCCCATTTTTTGGGTGGTGTTCTGAAATTGTCAACATGATGCCCTTATGTATATAAATCAGCAATGCTATAAAAAGTACGCAGGATAACATTAACTTTCTTATACACGCAATTGCTTCGTTCACTACGAAATTATTTCCAAAGCTGTCATGACCTATTAAGTTTTTTTCCATGAAAGAAGCTTCTCAGATGAGAAGCACTGCATTAAACCAAAAATAAGTAGACATAAAGTAAAACAGTTTTTCAAGTGATAAACTACCATAAATCGCCATGGGCGCCCATAAGCTGAATTTTAGGGGGGGGGGGGGCTTACCTTGTCTAATCGGTGTTACCAATGTTTGATATCGGCGCATGCATCGAACGCCGCCGCCGAAGTGTCGTGACGCCGGGCCGAGGTGGCAGCGTTCTACTACTTTGAATTAATTTGAGCCAAATCTTTATTGCGTCAACCGCGATGTTGGAGCTTTTCTCTTGTGGTTAAGTATTTTGATTTTTCCTTCTTAGAGATTAAGTGCAGTTTCAAATTAAACAAACAAGTGCGCACACAAATAGTTTGCAAGAATTCCTCATGCTTCGAGGGTGAATTTTTACTCAGCACTAGTTTTTGTAGCACGCCCATTGAATAGACAATTGTCTTTCGAACAGACACCACAAAATTCCAGGTAGGAACTTGAGATTTAAGGACTTCTCTATTTCAAGAGACCTAGGTATAGCAAAGAATTAATATTTTTTAGTCCTTGCCATAGGAAGATTTTTATAAATACTGAGGTTTTGATTCTGTGACATAGGAGCACTACCTGAAATAGTAGGTTCTGAAAATTCTCAAGTTCCTAACTGTGAAATTCTGAATTTAACATCGAGAAGTACTGGTGGTTTTTACACAAAATCCTCTCATGTAGTAAATATGATCTAGCTGTTCCGGCCACTTTTACAGATTACCTCTCCTACCACTCGTAGTCGTCACACCGACCTCTGGAGTAGGTTCTACCTTCTCCCTAATGGCCCTCGTAGATGGCTTTTACAAAGTTGCCAACTGCAACGTAAATCAATACTAAGCTCACATTCCTTTTCACTATCTTACTTATAGTAGGTTCTGAAAATTCTCAAGTTCCTAACTGTGAAATTCTGAATTTAACATCGAGAAGTACTGGTGGTTTTTACACAAAATCCTCTCATGTAGTAAATATGATCTAGCTGTTCCGGCCACTTTTACAGATTACCTCTCCTACCACCTCGTAAAATTCTCAATAGTTCCACTGTGTTCGTCACACCAACTCTGGAGTAGGTTTCTACCACTCTTCTCCCTAATGGCCCTCGTAGATGGCTTTTACAAAGTTGCCAACTGCAACGTAAATCAATACTAAGCTCACATTCCTTTTCACTATCTTACTTATAGTAGGTTCTGAAAATTCTCAAGTTCCTAACTGTGAAATTCTGAATTTAACATCGAGAAGTACTGGTGGTTTTTACACAAAATCCTCTCATGTAGTAAATATGATCTAGCTGTTCCGGCCACTTTTACAGATTACCTCTCCTACCACTCGTAGTCGTCACACCGACCTCTGGAGTAGGTTCTACCTTCTCCCTAATGGCGCTCGTAGATGGCTTTTACAAAGTTGCCAACTGCAACGTAAATCAATACTAAGCTCAAATTCCTTTTCACTATCTTACTAAAGAGAGCTGTCATCAACAGTCACTATCTGAACCTTTTCATTGTCACCCTCAGTGCTGTCCTCTCACCAAATCTCTTCACAGCCTGCTTCTTTGTTTTTCTTGCTTTTGTTGCTTCAATTTCTTCTTTTCCATCTTTTCTTTTCCCTTCCTTGCAGCAAAGGCAGGTTCAATCTTGGCTTTCACTGACGTATTAGTGAGCATTTTTTGTTCTACCCTTCATTTCTTCCTTGAAGTATTTTGTTTTCTTGGTGGTGGTGGGATGTGGTTGTACTTGTTCAGGTGTGACTGTAGTATTTCACAGTTGGTGCAAAATCACAGGGCTTACTGAAAGCATTGGGTGAGAGGATGGCAGTGCAGGTGGGGATGGAACTGGAGTTAAAACCTCTGATGAGTTTGGCAATTTGCCACCAGCTTCCTGGGCTGTAAAATATTTGGTTGGTTTGTATTTATGAGCGCAGATCTTCATTATCAAAACAATCTGGATTGAAAGGGAATATACCTTCCTAATCCTTTCTGGATGTTTGATGGTATGAAAGCTAAAGGGAAAGATTTTCCTACCAGCCAAGCTGTGATGTAAATGGTGACAGTCTTTCTTGATGGTGACGGTCGCTCTCTTGATGAATAACAATGAAGACCAGAGTCCAGCCAGCAATTCGCGAAGTTTCTAACTTGTGAATAGGCCCAAATCTAATGTACATTAAAGCTGGGATTTGAGAAAGACTGATCAAAACAAAAATGTTTGTGGTCAACAACGATGGCGCCAGCGGCACACTGCTGCTGCTATTTTTTTGCCGCCGACCTTCTCTTATCGGCACGGCGATGGGGTCTAGTTGTTTAATATAGAAATTTCAAAACAAAAATATAAGGCAGCGTCATTCAGCCAGGGGGTTACCCCCCTGCCCTCTTATGGGTGCCCACGTAAATCACTATCAATCAATAAATGAAACCTAGAACGAACGGAAATTACAATAAATAACTACATCAAAGTCAAAATGAGCAGAAACTACTGCAAAGAGAAGTAAGGCTATCCTCTCTCCTGACTGTTTTAAAGGTCATAACATAATTTGCTGTTGACTGACAACAATCTTTATTTCGAGCTATGTGTTTTTATTTCTCACAACATCAAAAAAGAAGAAAAAAATATCACTATCATAACTGAGATTATTGAAAAAACAAATGAGTGGATTGACAGTTTAATATACACACTGATATTCATTCCTGAAAGTCTTAATAATTTGGATTGGATAAAGCTACAAAAGAGAAAACGTTTAATGTGTATTTTATTTTCAGTAAAGTGGATATTATATTCTGGTCTTCAGAAGGTACAAGGGTCGCTAACCCTACTTCATTTTGTGGTGGTTTAAGCTTGTTTTGAGTTGGACGTTGTTATTTATTGTAATTTCTATTCGTTTTGGGTTTTATTTAGTTATTTATAGTGATTTATGGTAGTTTATCGATTGAAAAATTGTTTAATTTTATTTCTGTTCATCTTTGGTTTAATGTAGCTCTTTATTTTTCTTTAAAAACTAATTTTATGGAAAGTTTCTTTTCTAATTAATTTCTGTTCGGTTTTAATTGAAATAGTATTTTTCATTTTTTAAGAAATGTTATAAATCTTTCTGGTTTTTCTCTAAGCCTAACCTGATTTTGGCTTACTATTTTATGTATTGGATAATTTTCAATAATAATTGTGCTATAATAACTTGGATTGATGGGATGGGGTAAAATATTCAAATCGGTAGGTTGAAAATCTGCATAATCTTTTGGACTCTATAGAACTGACAGAATTCTAACCTCCATCATGTTTACAGCCTTGAGTATAGACAAGTATTAATCAACTACTCATCTCAACATGCCCTGAAAGTTTCAACTTAATGCCCTTAACCTTTCAAGATATTGCAGATACACCCTTTTGAGAACCTTGGATGCACATAATGTATTTTGATTTATTTCAACTTCCTGTTCAATAATCCCTAACAATTTTAACTTAATACGCTTAGTCGTTCCTAATATATCGCAGATATGACCTTTGGACGAAACGGGATACACATGGTGTCTTGTGATCTAGTTAAACATCCGCAAAAACATACCCTGAAGTTGCAAAGTAATAGTCTGATTTTCTTCTAGAAAATTGGACAGGCACCCTTTCAATGATACACGCGTTTCATTTTGATTTAATTCTACATACCCCCCAATCTTTCTTTTAAAGTTCAACGTAATTTCATTCCTTAGATATGGCATCTGTGCTATTTTGAAAAACTGATTATACTTAACCTCTTTTTATTTAGCTCAAAAGTAGCAGTACTAATAGTAGTTAGTAGTAGCCCTTAAGGTTCCAACTTATTGCCCTCAGCCGTTCTTGAGATATTGCTGATACATTCTATTGACATCTAGCATGCACGTTTTGCCTTTTTATTTATTTTTTAGCAACGTCAACTTTCTTTGAAAGTTTTCAGCATTCGCACGGGATTCTGACTAATGGACAATTTTTCTAGGCTTGGTATGTTTTGATGGGCGTCTTTGGGCTGAAAAATCTCTTCATTGCTAATCTATCTATTATGGGTTGCCTCTCCATAGTAGCATAATATTTGTAGGCATGAATATATAATGAGTCGGAGGTAATAGGCTTGAGACTGTCTGTGCAGGATTTTGACTCTTGTTGATAGAAGAGCATCGCCAAGTGCTGAAAACCATGTTGTGATCAAGATGGGCCAGGATTGCACAAAGCCTCCATTCCATGGATGGAGGTCCCAGGGACTTGCTGTCCGGTTCTAAGCCGGCTTAAGAACTTCGGTGTAGAATTGAGAAGATATGTGATCCCCGTCCTGCGCTGGTATCTGGGATCATTGCTTTTCCTGAGGCGAAAATAATTTCAATGATTTAAAGAACATGAAAATTGGAACTTGGAATGTTACGACATTAAAAAATGACCATCGTATCGACATTTTGACTGACGAATTCAGACGATTCAAACTGGATTTATTAGGAGTTTCAGAAACTCATATCCCAGGGGTAGTAAGTATGAAATTAGGTGATATAGAACTTGTTTACTCAGGTAGGAAGGATGGGGTACTTAGACAGGGAGTAGGGCTTATGATGAATAAGGAAGCTGCTAAGTCTTTTTTAGGCTGGGAAGGTATAAATAATAGAATACTAATTGCTCATTTTATGACTAGAAAGTTCAGGATATCAGTTATAGTAGTATACGCCCCTGTAGAACCGACTGACGGAAATACTAGTGACTCAGATGAATTTTACTTACAGGAGCAAATATACAGGGTCCCAGGTAGAAATATAATTTTATTACTGGGAGGTTTTAACACCCAGGTTGGTAGAAATAGGGATAGATGGTATCCCAGTCTAGGTAAATTTGGTGTAGGAAAAGAAAACAGTAATGGATACAGACTTTTGCAATTTTCTAGGTATAACAATCTAATTATAATCAATACGGTGTTTGGTCATAAAATGGCTCATAAGTTAACATGGTATTCACGTGATGGTAGGACAGCAAACCATATTGATTATGTTATAGTAAACCGAAGACTATCAGGATCAATACAAGATACTAGGGTATATAGGAGTGCTGTTATTGGAGTTAAAAGTAAAGATCACCATCTAGTAGTGTCAAGGGTTAATTTAAAGCTGAAATATCGGAAGGTAACTACCTCCCGGGAAGTTATGATGTTGGTAGACTCCAGGATGAGAATTTGAGAGAAAATTTCCAGGAACAGTTGAATACTAAACTTGAGAGTTTAAAATTTGATAATGTGGAAGATGGTTAGAATAATTTTAGAAAAATAATTTGTGAAGTTCCTGAAGGTGTATTAGGGAAGAAAGCTAGAACTGCAGCTAAGAATATTAGTGAAAAAGCTTTATGTTTAATAGAAAGGAGAAAGGACATGTACAAGAATTATCTGAGTGATAGATCGTATTTAAACAAAAGAAATGTAAAGAAAGTAAAGAAAGTATTAAAAATATGAACTAAGAAGGTGTGAAGTGGTAAAATTGCCGAGGATCTGGAAGATGCAGCTAGACGGCATAATAGTAAAATATTGTACTGGCACGTTAACAAATTAAGAGGGAGTAGTCAATCCGGACTTGGCCCAGTTAAAGATAAGAATGGGGTTGCAATTAGCGATAAGGAAAAAACTAAAGAGAGATGGGCCGAACATTTTGAGAATTTGCTTAGCCGAGATAGAGTTGCAGGAAAAAATATAGAGGAAAATGAAAAAGTTTGTGATACCTTGGATGTGAAGGAAGATTTGTTCTGTGAGGAGGAATTAGCAACAGTACTAAAAGGATTAAAGAATAATAAGGCTCCAGATGCTGATAGGGTGGTAAATGAGTTTGTTAAATATGGTGGCTCTGAGGTAGAAATAAGTTACTGAAGATTATGAATATGATTTTCGAAAAAGGGGAAGTACCTAACGATTTTAGGGAAACCTTAATTAAACCACTTTATAAGAAAGGTGATAAAACTGAGTGTGGGTAATTATCGAGGTATCAGTCTGGTCTCTGTAGGTAGTAATTACTAAGTAATATGATACTTTTTAGACTGAGAGACGCCGTAGACAAAGTTTTAAGAGAAGAGCAGTGCGGTTTTAGAAAAGGTAGAGGATGTGTCGACCAAATTTTCACTCTTAGGCTAATAATTGAGAAGTGCCTGAGTTTTCAAAACACCTTTGGTCCTCAGTTTTATAGATTATGAGCAAGCGTTTGATTCTGTTGATAGAAGAGCTTTAGTAAAGGTTTTTACCCTTGTGTGGTATACCAGACAAATACATTAAAGTGATTGGTGCTATGTACGAGAATAACACTGCTGCGGTTAAAGTAGGAAATGAGGTTAGCAGCTGGTTTTGTATTAAATCAGGAGTTAAGCAGGGTTGTGTTCTATCCCCCTTTGTATGGATCATTTTGATGGACTTTGTTTTAAGAAGCACAGAAAAGGCAATGGGAGACCACGGAATCAAATGGGGAGGAAAAATCTCCCGGACTTGGATTATGCTGATGATTTAAGCATCCTAGATGAAAGTGTGAGCAAAATGAATGAAGTTTTAGAGGTTCTGCGAGTTCAGGGTGCTAGAATTGGTTTGAAAATTAATGTTAGGAAGACTAAGTCACTAAGGCTAGGAATAAGCGAAGATGAAAAGGTGACGTTGGGTAATAAAAAGATTGATCAGGTGGGCAGCTTCACTTACCTTGGTAGTATTATTAGTAAAGATGGTGGGAGCAGTGAGGATGTTAAATATAGAATAGCCAAGGCTCAGGATGTTTTTTCACAGTTAAAAAAGTCTGGAAGAATAGGAAGATAAGTCTGCAAACCAAGATTAGAATATTAGAAGCTACAGCGATGACAGTGGTCAAATATGGCTCTGAAGCATGGACGCTCCGAAAAGCGGATGAAGATTTGCTAAATGTTTTCCAGAGAAATTGCTTAAGGATTGTTCTGGGTACCCCGGCTGACTGACGGTATTTCAAAAAATAGGCTATACGAAAAATGTGGTTCAATACCGCTCTCTAGGGCAATAATGAAAGAAAGGTTGAGGTGGCTAGGGTACGTTGTGCGGATGAAGGATGACAGATTGCCGAAGATTGTTCTTTTCGGCCAACCATCTAGGGCTAAACGGAAAGCAGGTCGTCCCCCGTCTGGGGTGGGAGGACGTCATAAAAAAAGATTTAAAGGAAATGGGAACTTCGTGGGAGGGTGTAAAAAGAGAGGCTTTGAACAGATTGGGGTGGAGGAGGAGCGTGCGTAGCTGTGTTGGCCTCAGGTGGCTTGGTGCTGCGGTGAGTTGTTAGTAGCAGTAGTAGTAGTCCTAGGATATCCCACCTATCCTGTTTTGGTAACCTGGATGAACTTAAACTATTTTGATTTAGTAGTTCAATAGTAACAGTAGAAGTAGTAGAAAAAGTGTTAGTAATATTAGTACCCCTGAAAGTTTTAGCTTAATACCCTAGGGCATTGCTGGGATGTTACTGATATACCCCTTTAATAACTCACATGTGCATAGTATGTTTTATTTCTTTCAACATTCCCATGAAAATGCCCTGAAACCTTAAACTTAACAGTGATAAGCAGTATTTAAATACATGTATTTGAAATACGTATTGAAATGCTTTCCATGAATTTAAATACATATTTCAATACGCTTCTGGTAGAGTATTTGAAATACGTATTTAAATGCGTTTTTCCTGTATTTGAAATACAAAATGCTTTGACCAATAGATGGTGTATCGTTCCGGGCCACTTCCGAAGGGACTTTATATATTTTGCTTCTTGGAATAATGAACAAAATTGCCTCATGATAAAGTACATTGGCAGAAATTTCAGTTCCAAAATTTCTTGACGGTTAATGTTTTAAAATTAAGATAGTTCAGCCTCCAAATTTCTCTTCCACTTGAAGGTAAGTTAGGTTAGTATAAGGCACAAGCTATGTAAGGATTATTATACATCAAAAAGTTTGTGATAACGAACTCTAAGCAACGAGTGACTCCGTGTAATGGTAACCGAAACTCTAAAAAAAGAAATTTTGATAGCAATTAATACATCTAAAGAATTTGCTCCCTATCGTAGATGTTTCAAGCTTCTATCTACAAAAATATGGAATTTTCAATTTTTCCCAGAAAAAGATTACAGATGAGTACTTATTTGTTTGTTGTTTTTTTCTCACGGGTAATCTTATCGAACTAGTGGCCCTTGAAGAGTAGGAGATGGCTCATTCGAACGGAAAATGAAAGTTTTAGTGCGCCTTTTAAGTGATTAAAAAGATTGTGCAACGGGAAATTGACACTTTTTGCTATTTTTGGGCAATATTTTTGCGCCAAACTATAATTTCTTATAAACTATAAACTTCCTATTCCGATTCATCGGCCTCTTTGTTTCAGCAGTCATTCCTAAGAAACTCAGAAAAAAGTTAAAATTTAGTGTAAAGAGCCAGGAGTAAAAGAGGAAGTAGCTCCCTTAATACATGGAATAATTCCTGTTCGTGTTTAGCTTTAACGTTGCTCCCTACTTTCATTTTTTTTAAATATTGATTTTTTTTATTTTTTTTATTTATCTTGAATTTGAGTCAGTTATGGTTATGAATTGAAGGGTCATTTTTATACCCTGTGATGGTCAAGATTTAGTTTTTGCTGTTTTCATCGAATCCGTGGGCCATTACGTTCAGTTAGAGATTTTAGTTTCTTAAGCCGCTACTTTTCTTAACTGAAAACTTATGCAAAAGATCGTTGTAAGGAAGAAAAGGCCCAAAATGTTGTCTCTCAAAATCTAATGTAAAAGTGGACAATTGTTTCCTGAGCTGAATTAAGTTGTCAAAAGCTGTGTTTACTTGAATTTCAGTACACCAGTTCCATATTATATATACCATATTTGAATGCACCAAATGCAGTTTTGCAGTCCTCACTGTTTTTTTCTGTATATCTATATTTTGCTGGTAAAACAGTCTGAATCATAAGGTAAACTAAGTCCCTGCTGCTTTTATAATTCTTTTTATGAATCACGGTATAAAAAAGTACCAAATTCAAGCCTATATTCTTAAGTATTAGATCAGTGGACAAGCAAAACATCCCGCAAAAAATGCACCTAGTGTCTGCTTTATGAAGAGATGCATTTATTGAAACCTACTTCATCTATTTCAAGTTTGTATCTCTTTGTACAGAAGGGTATCTCTCTCTCTCTCTCTCTCTCTCTCTCTCTCTCTCTCTCTCTCTCTCTCTCTTCTCTTTCTCCACGGCGACTCTCTCTCTCTCTCTCTCTCATCTCTCTCTCTCTCTCTCTCTCTCTCTCTCTCTCTCTCTTCTCTCTCTCTCTTTAGAAAGGAGTTCTCTCTGCTGTCTCTCTAGAGCGGCTTCAAAAGTATTATTTTCTTCTTAGAGTTTAATAGTAGCGGCTTTTTCCCTAATAGTAGTGGTTGTAGCTGTAGTAGAGTTTGTAGTAGTAGTATTAGTATTCACATAGTACCTTTTGGTTAATTCAACATCCCCTTTAATATGCCCTGAAAGTTTTAACTTAATAACCTAAGCCGCTTTTTGGAAATTGCTATTACGCCCTTTTTTCAAACTGCATGCTCATAGTGTGCTTCGATTTTTGTTCAAATTTCCGGGAGGGGTGGTATTTTATGCATTGGGGGACGAGAGATTTTCAACGGAAGAATTTTCCGTGGGGAGGGCAGTCTCCGCGGCTGAACTTTTTAGGGGAAACAATAAAACAGGGGAATTTGTTAGAATTTCTATAGAAAATTCTTTTGTTTGTTTTAATTTCTCTTTTTCGGATCAATTTTAAATGTGAAGATGTTGCCTGGAAATTGCCCGAGGAAATTTTTCAGTGCAGTAGGAATTGTCTGTTTTTTTTTCCCGCTCGTGGGGAAGGGATTTTCCTTGAGAGAAATTCTCCATAGGGGAATCTTCCATGGCAGAAATTCTCTATGGGGGAATTTTCCGCAGGATAACTTTTAAATTGGAGAAGAGGAGGGGATAATTTTTTATGGAGAGGGAGTCCCGCCATGATCGCGGGGGGATTTTCCATGAAGGAGACCAGTTTTTTCGTAATTATTTGAAAAAAGGTTAAAAATTACATTATAAAGAAAGTTTCAACTGAAAGTAAGAACAACAACATTATAACTCGAAACGAAAAGAGATTATTCCATATATGAGGAAGGCTGCCTCCTCCTCTTCAATACCTTGCTCTTTACGCTAAAGCTTGACTTTTTTGTCCCAATGCTTTCAGAACGATTCCTTAAACACAAGAGCCGTTTAGTTACAATAAGAAGCTTTTAGAAAGTACTAAACAACTTTAGTGTGAAGAGCTAGGTGTTGAGGAGGGGACAGTCCCCCTCGTATATGGAATAATTTCTGTTCGTTTAAAGTTATAATGTTGCTCCTTTCTGTCAGTTGAAAAAAAAAAACTATTTTTTATTTATTCACTTTCAAGATCTGTCTCACGTCATTAGTCGTAATTGTCATTCTATCGGTCACTCAGTATGCCGTGAAGCGGCAAAATATTTGGAATTTAGGGGATTACAAAGTGTCTTTTTTTGTAAACTTTTTCTTCCTTCATAAAATGACCTCTTAATGTCATGTATTAAAAAAAGATTTGAACTACTTGAATCTGTGATATAAACTGAAAGAATCACAACAGTTTTAATTTGTTTCAAATTTTGCACACTAAAAACTGGGGGAAGAATACCTTCAACGATTTTTATTTACACAGATGAAAACTTCTGCTCAGATAAATGATTCTAAAGGGCTGGGCACAGGTAGCTGATTTCGGGAACCGATTTCAGCATCAGTGGACAAACGATAGCGGTAAGAAAAATTTGTTGAAATAAAAATTTATTGCGCGAGGTTTTCAGAACAAAAAATCATGGACACAAATAGTCAACTGGAGTTTAGTAATAGTTGCATGATTGATATCAGCTTAGTTCTCAGCTCAGTAGTGGGGTCTTTCACCACGGACATCTCAGGCTGACTATTTATCTGTATCTCATTTTTTTTGTGATGATCATGATGGAAATCGGCGCTGATTTTGTAAATCGACGCTGAAAACTAGAAATTTTTTTCAAACTCAAATCGACGCCAATTTCTTTTAAAATCGACGCTGAGTTGGAAATCAGTTCCCCCAAATCAGCTACGTGTGCCCAGCCCTTAATTTAAGAAGAGTAGATATATTCATATAGTAGTTTATATCCCATTTCAGGAATTTCTCACTCTCACAGGATAGTGTACCTTCCCTGTTGCATTTTCAGGGGGTTACTCGCCGCATGATGTACCTAGACGGCATTTTCTGGGGGCTACCACCGCATGGTGTACCTATACTGAATTTCTGACCACACTCTCAGGGGGTTACTACATGTCTGGTATACTTAGACCTTATTTTTAAGGGTGCTACATTGGATTTTTTTTTTTTTTCTTTGGATTTAATCCAACCATGATCTTGTAACCCCTAGCTTTTCTTTCGAAGATAAGAATATCATTATCTTTCAATTCTAAGAGTTCAATTCTAAGTGTATATTACCGCCATCTCGGCGATTGTCTAGTTTAAACAAATGTGACCTAATGCTAAAATTTTCACAATCTGAGGTCTAGTCTTTTTGAACTCAGAGGTGCTTCACATGGCAGGATTTTAGCTTACTTTACGGAATGGCGATGTTAAATAACTATATTAGACAAAGGGCCAAATTGAAGTTATAAGAACGGATACAAAAATTTTTAGAGGGAGTATTTCTTAAGTCTCCAAACTCCAAGTAATATTTTCCTATCTGACAGTGCAAATCGCTACGAGCTATGCTTCTTCCTAAAGACTATCATAAATGTAAAAGGTTCGGAGTCTGTTTTAAGCAGGCTTGACAAATATCGCTTTCATGTTCTCTTTGTTGAAGCCAGCAAAGTTCTAAAGCGTCTCTTCCTTTGGGTTTCAAGCGTGTTGGACCTCGGTTCTTCAAAGTTATCATGTGCCAAAACCATGGTCAAACGCACTTGAACATGGGTTCTGAAAGACCCGAAACGGGTAGTCAAAAGATAGTCTTTAAAGTCCGTGTTGAGTGTAGTGTTTCCAGAAAACGGGGCTAAAGTCATTTGAGAGTCATAGTTGTCAGGTGATGCTCATTTGGGCGCTTCTTTGAGTTGATTGCGCATTGAATTCTCCAAATTGTCGCATTGCGCCGATTTCGCGCATGTCAAAAAATTTCGGCGCAAAGTGGGCGCGTTTTGCCTTCACAATAACAATGACAAAACTCAAAATTTTTAAGTCTAGTGTTTACTGACAACTTCTACTGATAGATTCAGGAATCTGTCTATAAGGACAGGTGGAATTTTCAGAACCCTGTAGGGATTCTCATATCTCATTCCAGGCTCCATGACGACCTAAATTTTAAATTGTCCGCGTGAAAAACCAAATGCGAAAGTGGTCAAATTTTGATAAAAAAAAAAATATACAGAAAAGGGTGGGAAAAGCTGACCTTTGTTCAACACAGCTCAAGCAGCTCTTTCTGTTTTAAGCTTACCCACCAGCAAACCCTTTGTCGAGAGAATGTTTTCTGTTATGAATCTTGTCAAGTACAACATTCGAAACAGGATGCACCTTAAAATGCTTAACTCTACTGTGAAATCCAACTTAGGCTAAATTGCCAGGGAAAGTGCTGCAGGGACTTTGATCCTACACCCGCTATGATGAATAAATTTACCATTAACATGCATGACATCAAAAAACCATCCAATGACAATGACAATGAAATTCTTGAGGAAACTTTGGGCGATATAGAAGGAGGGTTTGCTGTTTAACTTTGAAAATAATATTGAATACTAGTCGAAGATAAATAAAATATATGATTTAAAAATGTACAAAACTAATTCTAAGTTCATCAAAAGGAAAACACAAATAAAATAACAATCGGAACTGTTGAAGGACCCTACCAAGTACAATTTTGTCTCATATGTATGTCTGTGGCTTCTGTTTCATGACAAAATCTCAGAACATTGTCTTAAGCCTGCAATTTTATAGATAGTTACATTAATAACGACCGATCTAATTTTTTATCTTTGACTTGGTCGTTCTTTTCGTTCTAATTTATATTTTGAAAGCTGCGAAACATTTTGTTCTCATAACTAAGTTTTGAGAATTTATGTCTTTTTGAAGCACAGAATTGCAATCATAGGCACAATGTATTTTTTTTTTTTTTTTGGGGGGGGGGGGGGGGGGGAGGGTGGTTATTGGTCTTAGACCAGGGCACTTGGTATCGAAGGAGTTGTCGTAGAAACTCCGAAAAGGGCTCATTCGACTGGAAATTGGAGTGGCTTGTGCCCTTTTTAATAGTCAAAAGTGATTGGAAGGCAACTAACACCCCCTTCCTTACCCACCATTTCTCCAAACCATCCAATCAAAATTTTGAGATGGCCATTTGTTCAGTGTAGTTGATTTCCGGATCGAAATTATGTTTTTGAGGAGGACATTTCCCCAAACCCTCAAGGCAAGGGTTGTAATTTATGCCCTGAGGGCATGTAAGTTTTTTTTTATAGAAAGCATTGTCGTAGACACTTCAAAAAGGAATCATTCGATTGGAAACAGCTAGTGCCCTTTTTAATAGTCGAAAGTGATTGGGTGGCAAGTAACCCCCTCTCACGCCCATCATTTCCCCAAACACATCCAATCAAAATTTTGAGATAGCCATTTTGATGAACGTAGTTGAAAGGTCCAGAAATTATGTCTTTCAGGATGACAGCCCCCTCACAGACCTCAAGTCAAGGGTTGTAAGTTATTCCCTGGGGCATATAAGGTTTTATAGAAAGCGTTGTCGTAGAAACTTCAAAAAGGGCTAATTCGATTGGAAATTGAAAGGGCTAGTGCCCTTTTTAATAGTCGGAAGTGATTGGAAGGCAAGTAACCCCCCTCTCATTCTCACCATTTCTCCGAACACATCCAATGAACATTTTGAGATAGCAATTTTCTTCAACGTAGTTGAAAGTTCTGGAAATTAGGTCTTTGAGGATGACAATCCCGCCCCCAGCCCTCAGGGCAAGGGTTGTAAGTTATGCCCTTGGGGGCAAATAAGGTTTTTGTTGAAAGTGTTACCGTAAAAAACTTCAAAAGGGCTCATTCGATTTGAAATTGAAAGGGGTAGTACCTTTTTTAAATAGTTGGAAGTGATTGGAGAGCAACTAACGCCCCTCTCACGCCCATCCTTTCCCCAGACACATCCAATTAAAACTTTGAGATAGCCATTTTGTTTAACGTAGTTGAAAGTTCTGGAAATTAGGTCTTTGAGAATGACACCCCCCCCCCTCACAGCCCTCAGGGCAAGGGTTGTAATTTATGCCCTTGGGTCATATAAGGGGTTTATAGAAATCGTTGTCGTAGAAACTCAAAAAGGGCTCGTTCGATTGGAAATTGAAAGGGCTAGTGCCCTTTTTAATAGTCGAAAGTGATTGGAAGGCATTTACATTTTTATTGTAAAGATCGATGTGGGTGCAATGTATTATTATTTTTTTTTCTTTTCTTTTGTTTAGACCAGGGCACTTCTTATCGAAGGAGTTGTCTTAGGAGCTTCGAAAAGGGCTCATTCGATTGAAAATAGAAAGGGCTAATGCTCTATTTTAATAATCAAAAGTGATTGGAGGACAACTAGTACCCCTCCGACGCACACCCTCCCATTTGCTCATTATGTTTAAAACTAAATATTGCCATAAGATTAAATCAAAGTGCTCTGTGTTAATGCTAATTCCCAATAAGGCATCTCAGCAGTATCCCAAGAACGACTGAGGGTATTATGTTCAAACTTTTGGGGCTACTTCTGCTCTTAAAATTTAACCAAATCAAAATAGCGTAAGTATATCCAAGCTATAAAGAAAAGTAAAGAGATTTTTTTTGCCAATGGTATCAAGTTTTCAATTTCAGGTCAACTAGAGGAGGTGTGAAACTAAATTAAAACTACTATTTGTGTCCAGATTTTTAATAGGGTGTATGTTGTTAAAAAATGGCCGAAAATGTTTCTCCAGCATACAAATAGCATGCCAAACTATAAAGTCTTAAAAAAATGAAAAGATTTAAAGAATTATTTTCTTTTTCCCTGAAAAGACTATGTCAATATAAAATGAAACTATATAAAATTAATTGAAAAAAACTTTCTACGAAACAAGTTTTTCAAAGAAAATTAAAGAACTCCATTATACCAAAAATGAGCAAAAATAAAATCAAATAATCTACCAAGCGTGAAACTACCACAATTCAGCATCGATAAATAAATGAAACTCAAAACGAACAGAAATTACAATTAAATAACCGAGTCAAACTCAAAATGAGCAGAAATTAACATGTTTAGGGCTCAAAACCCCTATGCCTTCCCAAGGCCAGAACATAATTTGTTCTTTACTGAAAAAAAAATACAAATCAATGTGCATTGTCAGTTTAATATACATATACTAATATTTAGTAATCAAAATGTTAATATTATTTGATTTATTAAAGTTATAAAAGTAAAAACATTTATATTTTTTCAGTGAAGTACAAATTATGTTCTGGCCTTGGGAAGGCATAAGGGTTTTGAG
Organism: Artemia sinica; assembly: GCA_027921565.1. Lineage (NCBI taxonomy): Eukaryota > Metazoa > Arthropoda > Branchiopoda > Anostraca > Artemiidae > Artemia > Artemia sinica. Next base: position 55,109,831 of record CM051262.1, on the reverse strand, counting down.
CCCTATTCATGTTAATTTCTGCTCGTTTTGAGTTTGACTCGGTTATTTATTGTAATTTCTGTCGTTTTGGGTTTGATTTATCTATCGATGCTGATTTGTGGTAGTTTCACCCTTGGTAGATTATTTGATTTTATTTTTGCTCATTTTTGGTTTAAAGGAGTTCTTTACTTTTCTTTGAAAAACTTATCTTGTTGGAAAGTTTTCTTAAATAATGTCATAAAAACATTGTGTAAAGAAGTAAACTTTGATGTCACTTACCTAAATGACATTTCGGAGAGATGTGACCTTCAAAGATCATGCTTCTCTTTACTTCTACATCAGAAAATCCTATTTATTAGTTATCTTTATCAAATGCGCCTTAAACTTCCTCATTTTTGTGTTACTTTTCTATATTGCAAGACCATTATACTGAGTACCTTTTTCTTTTTTTAGTCCTTTAATCACAGTTTCTATTGTTGATAGGGAATAATTCAGCATATTAACCAGAAAGTAATGTAAAATACCACCTTAGATATAGGCAAGTATTTTTTTTTTTGTTAGATCTTCTTTAATTCCCTTTTTATTTAATTCTCTGACATACCAGAGAACTAAGGAAAATATCTTTCTTGTCAAGCCAGAGACAGAGAACAGAAAATTTCGATCACAAAAGTGCATGTAATCAGTTAAAAATGCTTTAGAATTCGGAATATGGTGCCGAAATCTGTCAGTGAAGACTGGAGACTACCAATTTTGAGTTCTAGTATTCTGAAAAGCAAATTTACACTATCTGGTAACATTGTTTCTGAATTTTCGTTTTTTTTTTTTTTGTTTTTTTTGCACTCATCCCTGCAAGATCTAATTTACCCTGAATTTCGAACTCCAACAAAAAAATATTCAGCGAAAATGCGCCGATGGTGCATTTTCGCTTCCCTTGTTGCGCTACTTACTTTGTCGGTCCAATGTATTGCAAGGATACTACATAAGCAATTGATCTTAAGGCCGATTAGTCTTTTCTCAGCATTATTTGAAAGGCTCCAGGACTCGCATCCATGCAACAGTACAGAGTACATTACTCCTAAACAGTTGCAATTTCAAATTCTGAGAGTAGTTTCAACATCTCCAAGTATTCTTCAGCTGAGAGAATACTCCACCTAAATACGCTATATGTAGCATGACTTCTCTATCACAATTCCCATCTTGGGTCACTGTACTACCAAGGTACTTAAATTGAGATTTTTTTAAATTCCACGAAGACAAAATCGACGCGTGAGAGAAAGAGAGAGAGAAATAGATAAAGAAAGAGAACTTACTATTGAAACTTCATCATTTGGAGTTTCTTCCATTATGTTCATTGTGCTGCTAGTATATTTTCTAAATCCTCATCTAAATATATCAAGTTGATTGAGCTCCTTTTGTGTTAAGTTGGCGCTGAGCAATATATCATGAGCACACACAGAATAGCGTAAAAGATTAAAGACCAAAATCTGAACGGGAGATTTTACCTTAAGGGCTAGACACACGTAGCTGATTTCAAGAGCCGATTTCAGCAAGGGTGTATTCCAGGTCAAGTGATTCTAATTTATGATGCTAAGAGGCGTGGCTTAGTGACGGTTTTCGGTGATTAAACATCGTTAATTACGTTCTAGACAAGGAATGTACTAGGGCTGTAGAGCTTTAGGCATGTAATTAATCGTATTTTAATGATTATTGCAAATTAATCGTAATTAATGATGATTAAATGTTACTTTGTACACTGCTTACTTTCTATTACGTTGTGCAAGGAGTTCAATTTCATGCTGACCGTTTAGTATATATTGATAAAATTCCTGAGGGTCTCAACAATTCCGGATTTATTAAAGTTATAAAAGAGAAAAACATGCTTAAGACGTAGGTTATTTTGTTTTCAGTAAAGCCCAAATGTGGCTTTGGTTTATAGTTATGTTTTGGCTGTTTTTCTGGTGATATAGTGATCTATAGTCGAATTACACTTGAATGAATACTATTTCACTTTATTTCTGCTTTTGTTTGGTTTAAATTAACTCTTTTCTTTAAATGGTTTATTTTATAGGAAAAGTTTTTTCTTAATTAATAACAAGTAAACTGACGTATTCTGTATTGTCGGTAGCGAATTTTCCCATGTTTCAATTTTTCATCAATACTCAGGTTTCATCCCAATAAATCTGAAAATATTGACTTGCAGGTAGAAAAGACGCAAAAAAGATGTCTTTAACTGTCTTCTAACTTAAGAAGTCGATAAGAGCTGTTGAAAAAATAAATCTTTTCTTTTGCTTTTGTATATCCTCAGATTAAATAGAGAAACTTCAAGTCAGCCCAAAAATCGGATTAGTCTTAAACTTAGGTGAAATGCAGTCGTATATTCTATTAGATGTTTCAAACGTCCTAGCTGGTTACCTAACCTTAGAAAACATATAAAAATGACCCAAATCCACTTGTGCATAGTATATTCCAGCAAGGCTATTTTATATTCCATACAAAATTCATTTATGATCATTTATAATACTTGTTTATATCATATATATTTATTTTTACTTAGTCTTTTATTTTTACCTAGTACTTAGTAACAAACTTTTTATTTTCTATCGGGACTTGTGTCGTACGTTTATGGAGGGTATTGGCCATTGCAAACACACCCAGGGGATAAAGACCTGCCATAGGGACCTACTAGACCATTTGGCTCAAGATACAGACTTGCATAGTCCAAACATAAAGGAATTTTACGTGTGTGTTTTGCTTTTAGCAATTTACCCTGCTGCAATTCTTAAGTCCTTGCACTTCAATTTTTTTCCAAATGCTCCTCACAATGTTGAGTTTTCAGACGATTAAACACAATCTATCTTGGTAATTTTGACTGCAATAAAAGATGTTCTGATGATCATACTTAAACGACGTTGTATCAGCAAATAGTTAGCCGTGTTCTGTATTTTAGGAGATCAATTTTTGTCATTTTTACTATTATAATTGCAGACTATAGTGAAAGCCAAGTTCTCTATTAGGAAACCATTGACGGCAGTGGAAAACAAGTAAAAGACGAGCCATATCTGTTGCAAGCAAAACTCTAAGAAAATGGAAGATTAATAACAGTTTCTTTAAGATGAATTTATGGTTCATGCGATTTTGAAGTTCTGACACCCTTTTCTTTTAGATATCCTGATGACGTAAATTTATGGACCTCCATACCCCTTCCCCTTATTAGAGCTTGAATTAGAGTCGAGACACGCCAAATACCCGGCTAGGATATTTATTCTCACATCCCAATAATATTGATCAAAAGCTTAGTATTGATGAATAAAGCTTAGAGATCCTCCTATAAGAATTCCCAAAAAGTACAACCAGGAAGTTAACATTTTTTTTTTTCGCTAAGTTTGGGCGAGAAACGACAGTCTTTTCTGTTTTATATCCTCACTATAAGAATATAGGTGCTCCTTCATCCCAAGTGCTTACCTTAAAGACACTGGATCGGTCTCTGATTGGATGGAGTAAATGATTGGAGATGAGGGCATTAATACAATTTTTATTTTAGATAAGGAACGTCAATTTCAATCTTAAAAAAAAATCTTCTTAATCTTCTTTATCTTGAAAAAAACTTCGTGATCAACAAACAAGTGAGGACGCCCATGCCAAATACTAGGCCACTTAAAAAAACAGAACAGTAATACTTTTTAAAAAATTCACGAAGAAATGGCACCATCTATAACAACACTAGAGATTCTTATTATTTTATTAATTAAATGAGTCCCGGGGTCAAGCAGACTATTCTTTTTAACTCAACTTTAACTATTGCAATCACGAGTAAAACAGGGGCTACTTTGAACAGAAAGAAAAGATACTCTTCCAGTAAAACTGAAATAAACCAACCTGCTTATATTCTAATCAAAAGATATTTTGTTTGTAATTGGTATAGCTAATATAAATGTTGGCACACTCCATAAATAAAATTTGTAATTATTTGCTAACAGAAAATATGTATAAGATAAGTAACAAATGCAAGTCTTCAGTTTTTCGCAATTTTGTTTTACAAGTTTGTTCCCGATTCTTCACTATACAACCTCCCCTCGTCTCCCCCTTAGACCTAATTATGTATTTATCTGAAGGCTCAATGAGAGCTGGAATATTTTGGGATAAAAAAACACCCTTTCAGGTATCTTCCACACTCCCTAAGCACAGAAAAATCAGAGATCCCCATTGTAGAAGTTTATTAAAAAGGGCACTAGCCCTCTCAATTACCAATCAAATGTGCCATTTTTGTGACAAACACTGTGACATAAAAAAAAACCTTATATGCCTCCAGAGCATAACTTACAACCCTTGCCCTGGAGCTATGGGGTTTTATTTATCCTCAGACATAATTTCTGGACCTTTTAACTACGTTGAATGAAATGGCTATCTAGAAACTTTGATCGGATATGTTTGGGGATATTATGGGCGTGGGGGGAATTTGCCCTTCGATCACTTTTGGATATTAAAGAGGGCACTAGCCCTCTCAATTCCCAATCGAATGAGTCCTTTTTGAAGTTCCTGTGACAGCGCTTCCAAGAAGAATCTTATATTCCCCCAGGGCATAACTTACTCAGGGCTATATTCCCCCAGGGCTGCCTAAGTAAAGAACAATGTGGGCACAATGTATTATATATTTTTTCTCCATACCCGGACACTTCGTATCGAAGGAGTTGTCGTGGAAAACTTCAAAAAGGGCTCATTCGATTGGAAATTGGAGTGGCTAGTGCCCTTTTTGACAGCCAAAAGCGATTAGAGGGCAACTACCCCCCCCCCCCTCGCCCATCATTTCCCCAAACACATCCAATCAAAATTTTGAGATAGCTATTTTGTTCAGCGTAGTTGATTTCCAAATAGAAAATATGTTTTGAGGAGAACACTCCCCCACAGCCTTCGGGGTAAGGGTTTTAAGTTATGCCCCGAGGGCATATAAGAACGATGTTGGTAGAATCTATCATTTAATTTTTCTTTTCCTTTAGAATAGGGCACTTCGTATCGAAGAAGTTGTCGTAAAAACTTCGAAAAGGGCTCATTCAATTGGAAATTGGAGTGGCTTGCACCCTTTTTAATAGTCGAAAGTGATTGTAAGGCAACTAACACCCCTTTCAACCACGCTCTTTCAACTTAGAATTTATTTCGCCAGTACAGGCTGGGTTAATCAAAATCCTGCGTGAAAACAACGGCAATAAAAATTACTCATTGATGCTATTGACGAATATTGTTCATTGCAGCAATTTCGTTTTTATTTCGAGGGGGGAACATCTTATTAATAACAACACTAGTTTTTTTTTATTCATCTGATATACTAACGTAAAATAAAAACTGATCAACCATAATAATTATCTACCCTTTTTAACACTACCCCAGTTTGAATCCTTAGCAAATTATTAATGGGCTAACCACGACCCGTAATAGCCCAAATTTCAAAAACGAGTTACAGGGATAGTCCCAGTTTAATGTAGATATAGATATACTATCCGAAATATGTCTGATAAAAACATGTTTCGTCAGGTACTGAGCGAAACAAGATTAAGGCCTGTCATGCCGGTTTCACAAAATTATTGCTATAAATTTGTAAATAGTACGAAAATGTAAATGCTATTCTTTTGAAATACGTAGTAGTACTACTACTACTAGTATTAAGTACATACTGCATTTTTATTAGCTTAACATACCCCCCCCCCCCCCACAGGCTCTGAAATTTTCAACCTAATACTATAAGCTGTTCTTGAATTAATTCTGGTACGACCATGTGACAGCTTCCATACTATAACGTATTTTAATTTATGGTAAGATACCCCCCCCCCCCCCCCCCGAAAAAAAAAAATTAAGAAAAAATATCTTCTTAATACCCAAAGCCTGAATTGTAGCATTAGCAGTAGTAGGGGTAGTATACATATCGTAATCTTTGGTTTCTTCAACATACCTCTTTTCATACACTGACAGTTTCAATTTAATATTCTAGGGTATTCCTAAGATATAGCTGTTATGGTCTTTTAATAACCTGCATCCGCATAGCGAGTTTCCATTTGGTTCATTATCCTCTTCAACATTCCCTTGTACATTTCACTGTTTTACCCTTAGTTTTTTTCAGTAGTACCAGTTTGTAATCATCGTAGTAGTAACACTAATAGCCCTGTAAAGCCTTTTAAGTAAAACTTGAACCTAATAGTTTTTAGTCTTCTCACGTATTAGATAAGCTCTGATCATTTGTTTGGTGATCCCCTTTTTTTAATATGTCTTGTAATATCCCTTTGTAGCTTTCTTTTTGGTTTTATAGAGCCAAAATTCTAATTAATGCTTAAGTTATACTTAAGCCTATAAGTTATATTAATTTCACATATAGGGTTTTTATGGAGGGATTTTTATGATCAATCAATCAGAAACAAGAAGTCCCACTGCCCTATTTTTGTCAGAGTCAAAAGAGTGATTGGAAGGCGACTAACACCTCCCACCAACGTACTCTTGTCCTCAAATACATACGAAAGAAACTTTGAGATAGCCATTTCGTTCAAAATACTCCAAATATCATATAAGAACACCTTGTAGGTTGAAACAACTCCTGAGAGCCAGGGGGCAAGGGCTGTAACTTGTCCCCCGAGACATATAAGGTTTTTTTATGATAGGAGTCGTTATACAAACTTCAGAAGAAGCTCAATTAATTCTAAATTGAAAGTTTTCTGTAGTTTCCTTTTAACAGTAAAAAAGTATTTGTGATTTTCTCGAAAGATTCTTATTACTTTTATTTTCTAAGCATACCAAGCGTATTTACGTGTGCGCGGGTAACTAGGATAAGTTACTTGTCTTCCTTGGTTTAAGTAAGATAATCATTACTAATAACAAGATTTCAAGCTAAGAAACAGCGTAAAACCGTGCCTTATTCATGACTTACCGTTAAAAAGTCACAATGTTTTGATTGGCTACTTATTCTACTCTAAAAAGCAGAATTGTTAACAGTTAAGTACACGCTTGGTACGAGCAAAAACTTTTAATTCAAAAAAAACTCACTTGAAGTTTCTGGTAACAGGAGCTGTTGCCGTACAAAATACTCGTTTCAAAAAAGAAGAAGCTAAATGTGTTTTTCTTCTATTAATTTTATTCATGACTTATTAATTGATTGAATGGCTTTATTGATCTGTAAACTGAGAGGTGGACCATCAACAGCAAGACCCAAAAGTTCAAAATATCCCTTAGACAAAGCGAAAACCATCTAACCATCTTCCCTGAAGCAATGTGGCCTTTGTAAAAGCCATAGAGCAGACTTCCACCGAAAAATGGTTACATTCTTGCACAAACTTTCAACTCTTAAAATAAAGCCAGATACTTCTTTCACTCACTTTAGGCACTAAGGTCAGCAGCTTAAGCTTTTGGCCCTCCCTTGGATCTTTAGCTGGTTAAATACCAGATTTATTCTGCTTCCCGTCTCTAGCTTAAGCTTTAGGAATTCATCAATGATACGTCCCCTTCCGTCCACTTGCTACCCTTAGTCGCTTGGACTTAATCCATTTTTACCATGGGGTAATATATCCAGTTTTTTATTTTATATTTTGACGGTTCAAAATAATCCCACTTGTATTTTTTACGGTTTAAAATAATTCTGCGAGAATTTCATGTTCCTAGCTAGAATAGTTTAGCTGCGAATTTAGTGGAAGACCTAAGGCTGGTTGAGCCATCTTTTTGCTAGTATGTATAAACCTATAAGATCCCATACATGTAAAATAGAATAATGACAAAGCATGGGACTGTTTACCAGAAAAGCTAGCAGCATCAAAACTGCGTAAGGTCGGAGCAGAGGTGAGCTGAGCTCACCCCTGCTCCGGACACTTATATGTCAGGTCCAATACCAAAAGCAAATAAAACTTAGATTTACAGAAATTAAACTTACCAATAGCAGGAGACATTGGTTGCGAGCTTGCTGAGCCACTGGATCCGGTAGGTGACGGGGAAGGCCTCTTCGCGGGCGGAGGAGCTGATTGAGGATGGGTTGGTCCAGGAGTCTGTGTTTCTGGGGGATGTTGTTCTTCAATTGAAGAGGCACTAGATGTTGTCCCTTTCAATGGCTGTGAATGGTCATTTTAAAAAAATTGGTCGTTAGATTCTGATGGAAATTTTTATCTTTGAATCAACTTGATTCTGACGTCTTAATTTTTGGTTCTCTAGCCTTTTATACCTGCAGTTTTGCTTCTTGTCGTACAGTGCCAGTGATCCACTGTGTTGTCAGTTATACACTGACAGTTTTCGAAAAAGAGGAGGTACATAATACAACTCAAAAAAAAAAAAAAATTCTTTGACTTTTCACCAGTAAATGAATAGTTTTTCTTTCTTTTAAACAGGTGTGAAACATTAACTACAGAGCAAAACCAAGCAATAAAAAAAGACAAATGTATAAAAACCAAGGTAAGCTGAAAACAATATAAGTTTACAAGAATGTTCTTAGTAGAGACTTTTAAGGGATTTAAGATCAAGCAAAAGTATTTATAAGATTACAAATTAGATTATTTCTTTTCCTTTTTAGAGTTTTTACAAGCAAAACTATAAAAAAAAAAAAAAAAACACTAAAGACGGAGTAAGGACTGTTCAAAAAATCTAGGTCGCAGAAATAGCTAGCAACCAAGTAAGAGAAGATCACGTCTAATGCTAAGAAATATAATAATCCATAACTCCTAAAAATAGAGTCAGATAAAAAACAAAAAGTTCACCATTAGAGTCACCTTGTCCAGAACCCATATATAAGAAACTTACCGCCACTTGGCTTGAACAACAAGGGAAATTGATTGGCTTGAAAATAAAAAAAAAGTGGCAGCTACTACGATATTCTGCATATACAGCATATTTATTCATAGAAAAGTGTTTGTTTTTAATGTCTTTTCCTTTTACTTTCTTTTGTTACTCTACTTTTCAATAATGTTGTTGGGTCAAAAATAAATTATTATTATTTATATCTGAAAACACCTTCCTGGTTTATTTACTAAACTCTTACCCCTATATGAGAAGCTTACCGTCACTTGCCTTGAATAAAATGGGAAACCAGATTAGCTTGAAAATCAAGAAGAGCGGCAGCTACTACGATATTCTTCCTAAACAGCATATTTTATTCTTTTCTCTTTTCTTTTTCAAAGATAGCTTGGCACTGGAATATCATTGAGAGTTGTTCAATGGCTCATTTTTAAAGGAAATTGCTAGATATAGTGTCATTTGCAATTAGAAAAGAAAAATTTAAATAGAATAAATTTTACCCACAAAAAAAACTATATTTTTATGGCCAATCTTGATGAATGCCAGCTATCCTAACCACTAATTACAAGCACGTATGCTTACCATTATACCATCGGAGAGCTGTGAATACATATAAGACATGATAATAAATTCGTTGACTATAATAAAGAACGAATATAAAGTAATTATAAAAGGGATCTATATAGTCAAACAGTTCGTGGTAACAAACTGTAAATAAGGAGCGACCCGGCTCAATAGTAACCGAAACTCTAAAAAACGGGATTTTGATACCAATAGATACATCAAAAGAATCACATTTTAATGCTGATTTAAAAATATACTAGTTTCATCAAGTTTAGTCCTACCCATCAAAAGTTAAGCGCCTGAGAAAATTTGGCTGATTTTCGAAAAAGGGGGAAAGACCCCTTAAAAGTTGCAGAACCTTAATAAAAATCACACCATCATATTCAGCGTACCAGAGAACCCTATTGTTAGCGGTTTCAAGCTCCTATCTACAAAAATGTGGAATTTTGCGTTTTTGCCAGAAGAAAGATCACGGATGTGTATTTATTTGTTTTTTTTTTTTTTCAGGGGTGATCGTATCGACCCAGTGGTCCTAGAATATCGTGGGAGGGTTCATTGGAACGGAAGTTGAAAGTTCTAGTGCCCTTTTAAGTGACCAAAAAAATGGAGGGCAACTTGGCCTCCTCCCACGCTTATTTTTTTCCCAAAGTCACCCGATCAAGATTTTAGAGATAGCCATTTTGTTCAGTATGGTCGAAAATACGATAACTATGTCTCTTAGGATGCCTTACCCCCCCCCCCCCCCTAAAGTCCCCAGGGGGAGGCCTGAAAGTTGTGAACTTTACCCAATGTTAACATATAGTATTGATTATGGGAAAAATACAGACGTTTTCAGGGGGGATTTTTTCTGGTAGTGAGGGGTGTGTGTCGGGGGTTATGTGAGAGGATCTTTCCATGAAGGAAGTTTTCATGGGGGAAAGGACATTGCTATGAAGGGGGCGTCGGATTTCCCAGCATTATTTAAAAAAAGATCAGAAATTAAATAAAAAAAAACAAGTTTTTCAACTGAAGGTAAGGAGCAACATCGAAACTTAAAACGAACAGAAAATATTACGTATATGATTGGGAAGGGGTCATTTTAAAGAATTGGAACAAAATTCGAACTTAAGCTTAAAGAGCGAGGTATTAACTAGGGGGCAAACCCCCTAATATACGTATTAAAAATATATGATTATAGAAGTTCGTTACTTAACTAAATTCGTAAGTTACGGTACGTATATTTATTACTAATAAAAAAAACGTTCGTAAATAAAATTAACAAGTTTCGAGAAAGCAATTTAACCAAATAAAAGTAAAATTAATATACAAATTTTGGTTTAATTATTGATGTACGGAGAGCCGAAATCAAAACCTGCATTAATTCAAAAACGTTCAAAAATCAAATAAAATAAACAAAACAAGTTTTTTTTTTTTTAACTGAAAGTAAGGAACGACGTTAAAACTTAAAACGAACAGAAATTATTCCGTATATGATAGGGGCTGTCCCCTCTTCAACGCTTCGTTCTTTACGCTAAAGTTTGACTTTCTCACAACTCTAATTTTTTTAAAAAAATAAAATGACCCAACCCTCCCCCCACCCTAGCTGTGCTTAAGAACCATACCATTACATAATCGCCAGTTTTATTATTCTTTTAACTATGCCACGCATTATATTCAAGTATAAGTTTCCTAAACCATAAAGAGCTAACATACTTTCTTGAACATCCTAGTACTGAACTAAAATTACATAAAGACCCATCCAATCCATAGCTGATTCAAGTAACGCTTTCACTAGTACTACGTCAGGTTCTCAGTTCGCAGAGCCTAAAGAACGTTCTTGGTAAACGTAATCAATCTTGAAAAGTTGGTTATCACATGAAATACTTGAGACTCACTAGTTGTTGGCAAGCACTACTAATAAGTGAAAAACTTATATGCATCTACTGGCAAGGAAATGCAATATCTGAAGGAACAAATAATTATTTTCAAAACCCAATCGGTTTTTCTGTGTGAAATATTAAAACAGTAAAGAAGAACAAATAGTTTTTAGTCACAATATTTTTTACAAGTTAACCATGCTTCTCTCTGATAACCGTGAAAAGCTATGTCTGGCTTTGATGTATTTTCAGCATTTTGATTGGGGGGAGGGGGGGTAAGATTGGTAATTGGGGGGGGGGGGGGGGGAAATCGATAGCGTATTCAGCAAGCAATGAATACTCTAGTGCACAATGGAGTAAGTTCGAGCATAGTGAGTACTCTGAAATGTTGGTGCGAAAATTCGACTGTGTTGGCCAAGTGGAATGGTACAATTTCAGATCCTGTAAAAATCAGAAGAGCTGTGAGGCAAGACAGCGTTCTTAGTCCTCTTATTTTCAAACATGCCATCTCCAAGAATCTGGATCGTATCTCGCCCTCTCTCCTGTTGCATGGCACTGACCTATCTTACCCTGAATCGACTCTTAAGTAACTTTCAATCTATTGGGATTTCTATCAATATTGATAAGTGCGAATTTTTGTCCTTTAATGCACCGAAAAGTGATTCTGTCACTCTCGGAAATCATGTTATCCCTACGGTATCGGAGCTGAGATATCTTGGTATTATGATTGCAGAAACAATCATTAAAACTAGACAAGCAATTGTTAAGCAAACAACTAAAGTCATTAAATGTGCTTATGCGTCTGTAGTGTCGAATCGTTGACGCTACTTCAGGAAATCTCTTGCCTCGATTTATTGTTCAGTGTGCTTACCACACATAACCTACCTTGCCGGTGCATCCCACATGCTGTCAGTGAGACACTGAAAACATCAAAAAGTGCTACTATAAATTATGCAAAATTTTTACTGTACATACCCAAGCGTTATAGGAATTCCCACCTTGCAAAATATGGTCTTAAAGAGTCATCTAAACAATGGTCTAGCATTCGAATAATTCAGTGCTAAAAGTTAAATTAGATAGACGACGTTTCTCACCTGCATTTATTCGAGTGTCGTCAATTACAATGAGCGTTGTATCTTTATCTTTTGGGAAGCTGGTTTCTTTTTCTTTTGTAGGGCTCCACTACAATCTATTTTTGTAGATGGTGGGTGAATAAATGTTATTATTATTTTTGCCAGCAAATATAGAAAAAAAACTTCAAAAACAATTTGTTGATGTTCGTCCTACAATACCATTCGAAATTTCAATTAACTTTCACTCATAGATAACTGAGGTATTAAAATCAAAACCGGAAAGGCCTTTCTCTTAAAGCTATGTTTTTGATGGAGTTGATCCACTTGATTTATGAATGGCTCATATTTGAGTATCAATTAGATTATTTACTAAAATTGCATCTTCAACCAACATTTAAAAACCTCCTGAAACGTAGATTTTACCATGAAGAAAGAGGATCACCACCCCTCCCTCAAAATTAAGAAAAATTTTTCTGGATAGGGGAGATTCTTCTACCCGAAATTAAAGGCAATCCCCCTTCTTTGTCCTGTCCTCTGTGCCCAGGTTTCAAAATTAATCATATTATTAATTAGAAAAAGAAAAACACTTACCAAGTTATCGTCATGTCTGAGTAGGGATGACAAAGATTCCACACAAGGCAGGAGTGAAGCATCTGTAGGCTCTACTTTGGTACATAATTTAGATACAACAACCATAGCTGAATGTAAGGTATCCTTATGAATTGGAGTTTCAGCAGTTCTGATGAATGTTAAAACACTCTGTAAACCACCAGCATCAAATACTGCCCCAGCCTCATGGGAGCAAATTAATTCAAGAACCTTCAAAATGACAAGGGATTGTAAAATAGTACTAATATAAACCTAATGTAATCAAAGTTAGGAGATAAAAACATTTTTAAATTGGTACTGCTTTTAAACTAAAAATAAAATTTTACGCAAGTTATAATAATAGGAGCATTTGTGATCAGGCATCTTTTAAACAAAGCCCTGAAAAAAAGGAGAAAAAAAGGAACAAATAGTATTACCTTTTTTTTTAAAGTAAGCTCTAAGCAGAATATATGATAACTTAAGTGGCTGTTCAAAGTATTAATATATAGCTCACCTCATACCTCATTGTTTAAAAATAATCTTTAATGTATTTAAACTCGTAATAATGGAGCATTTGCTATCAATTCTGAAATATACCCTACGCTCCCAGTGCATAAACCCTAAAAAAAGGGGGAGGGAAGGAGGGGGGGGGGGGGGGGTGAACAAAAGAAGAAAATCTGTATTCCCCATAGAAACCGATTAAGAATAAATTTAATTTTTCTGAAAGAAACAGGGTTGCAAGCATATTATTTCAATATACAGAAAATACCTAAACCTCCAAAATCAGTATTTAATGGAATCTTTATGATACCAAGTTAAGCTTACCAGGCCTTACTTTAATTAGGCTAACAAGTCTTTTCTGATTGTTTTTAGTCTAGCTTTAGCCTAGTTAGCTTATCCAAGCGATAAAATGTTAAGGGTTTTCAAAATTAGAAACAAATTGCCAATAGAAACCCAAACAAGAGAGGTACCTGATACTTTTTCTCACATATGGAACCCATTATATTTGATTTTGAACTGATGAAACAGAATTTATCACTTTGACAGGCCGCAATTCCATAATTCGATGAGTGAGCTACCCATTATGTTTGAGATACTCATAAATCAAGGTAGTGGTATAATACTAATTCAGAGCAATATTTCAATTATATTTATAATTGTATTTATATTTACAAATATATTCACAATATGTTTATAATAAACTATATTTCAATAGATTAAGAGTATCAACTAGAAAATAGTATACTTCAACTACATTTGTTTTATCTAGTACCTTTGATATAACTTTCATGCACTGACCAGTTTAAGTTTACTATACAACTCAAAACAGAATCCAATGTCTATACAAAATGAGAATTTAGATTCTACCTCAGCAACCTCAACCTCAAATTGCTCAGTTTACAAGCTAAGTTTTGTTTCTGTACAGCTAAGGAATTATTGTGGGGCCCTCTTATTGGCTGAGCCTTATTAATCAAACAGTTCGTGGTAACGAACTGTAAATAAGGAGCGACCCGGCTCAAAAGTAACCAAAACTCTTAAAAACCCGATACTAATAGATACATCAACAGAATCAGATTTTTATGCTGATTTCAAATATATAAGTTTCACCAAGTTTAGTCTTACCCATCAAAAGTTACGCGCCTGAGAATATTTGTCTTGTTTTCGAAAAAAAAGGGGAAATACCCCCTATAAGTCATAGAACTTTAATGAAAATCACATCATCAGATACAGTGTATCAGAGAACCGTACAACAGAAGTTTCAAGCTTCTATCTGCAAAAATGTAGAATTTTGTATTTTTGTCAGAAGAAAGATCATGGATGCGTGTTTATTTGTTTTTTTTTTTCCCAGAGGTGATTGTATCGACCCAGTGGTCTTAGAATATCGCGGGAGGGCTCATTCAAACGGAAATTAAAAATTCTAGTGCACTTTTAAGTGACCAAAACAATGGAGGGCAACTACACCCCCTCCCACGCTCATTTTTCCCACTTGTCACCCGATCAAAATTTGAGATAGCCATTTTGTTCAGCATGGTCGAAAAATACAATAACTATGTCTTTGAGGATGACTTAATCCTCCACAGTCCCTGGGGGAAGGGCTGCAAGTTATGAACCTTGCCCAATGTTTAAATATAGTATTGGTTATTGGAAGTACACAGAAGTTTTCAGGGGGGGGGTATTTTCTGGTAGTTGGGGGGGGGGGGGGTCGGGGATACGTGGGAGGATCTTCCCATGGAGGAAGGGACATTGCTAGGAAGGGGGCGCCGGATTTCCCGGCATTATTTAAAAAAACAATCAGAAATTAAATTAAAAAATAGTTTTTTCAACTGAAAGTAAGGAGCAACATCAAAACTTAAAACGAACAGAAAATTTATTCCGTACATGAAAGGGGGTATCCCCTCCTCAACGCCTCACTCTTTACGCTAAAGTTTGACTCTGTCTCACAACTTTTTTTTAAAACAATAGGCGTAAATATACAACAAGTAAACAATAGGGAAATTTTTTATATAAGACAGTGGAACGCAACTTTAAATGAAAATTTCGACCCTATATTCAAAGGCAATCCTCAACAAAAGAAATGAAGAAAAAAAACGAATATAAATGAACTCGCATTAAAATTCAATGTTTAAAACTAAAAAATTTTCAAAACAGTCCTAGCATCAGGACTGGCGTAAACAAAAGTGAAAACATAGCTTTCAAAAAAGCAAAAGAAATGATCAGGTCTAAAACTTCAAGGAATGAAAAACCCTGATCCAGAGATGTTCTGACCTACAATACATCAAAAATAGTACTTCCTGAAAGCAGAAAAAAAAGATCTACCTTAACACACTGTTCAGCCAAATCCTTAGATACTCGAGATTCAAGATTAACGGATGTCATTCTTTGGCAAATTGCCTTGATACTTCCTTCAACTGATACAATTCCTCTAGCACATTCAGCCGAAACATCTAGATAATAGGTTATTGCTCTTGCTGTAACTTCAAGTATACTTTCTGGCGAAGTTTCGTCCAACATAATTCGGCATAGAGCAGGCAAAAATGAATGAGGTGGACAGCTACAACACAACAAAAACACATTTAGAACTAGAGAATAAACCAGGACTAGGAAGTTAGAGCAGGAATAGCAATTAATAGAACAACAGGTTTTGTAGGGGTTAAAATAAAATAAACAAAACCTATTTGCAACTCCTGGGCCCACGACTGTATTTGAAGCAAGGGGGTACCCAGTTTGAGCCCCCCGCCCCGGAAACTTCTGTCTGACTTACACGAATGTACAAGTAAACTCATTTCTGCATACTGAAACCTTGATAATCACTGATCTTTTTTGAAACTCCCTTCCCCTAACAACAATCCTGGGTATAGCCCTGCCTGAGCCTTGCTTGATTCAAGAATCAATCTTGCAACAACACAGATAACATTCAATTTGAATTCATGTCAATAGTAAAATGTCCAATCTCCCTTCGTTGACAGTGGGTCTATATTTACTTTAAATATAATATTTCGAAATTGAATTGGAATGTGAAATAAATTCAAACCGAAACATAAACAGCCAACTGTTCAATTTGATGATTGGTTCCATTGCCACTTGTGGAGGGGAAAGGGAATGTTGATGTGGTAGTTTTTTCCTCTTAGAAAAAGTAACTTTCAAGGGGAAAGGCCCACTAAAAAAAAATAATAACAAAAAAAAAAATTAAAAATAGGATATCAGGGTCAACAAGGTTTGACTTCACACAATATATGAAGTTGAAGTTTTTTACAGAATAAGATTTGAATATAGAAGTCTAAGTATATGAAAACATTAATGAAATTAGAAAAGGCAAAAGAAAATTTTATAAAAGAGAAATCCTACTGCAGTCAATTGATAGATGTTGAGTGAAGAATATTACAACAGGATTAAAATAAAAATACTAATAGTAAAATATAAAAACTGAAATAAATGAATAAGTTACTTTATAATAAATGAAAAAGCACATTATCATTTCCCTTCTAGAAACAATAAAAAGTGAAAACTCTTCAGTTTATGTCAAAAAGCACTACCAAGCTGGGTTAAATATAAAACTCTGTTTTTCATATAAGTTATGTTTTCTAAATTTGTGCCTAATAAAAACAAATACATTTACAGCTATTTGAATACTGATTCTGGTTATCATATTGAAATTAAAAGTGAGAAAAAAAGTGTCTGTTGACTCGATGTTCAAAAATATTGACAGAACAGTCACAATAAGAGAAATATTCCCTTCCAGTTTACTAGATTCTAAAATCCTAACAACTCCTAAAACCTAGAAATAAAGAACCAAAAGCTTTGAACCTAACTTTTATTTATCACAGAGCTTTATACCATGTAGATCCACATCCTTCTAACAAGAAAATAATCAGATCTTATCTCTAAAGTAGCAGCGACTAACTTTGCCCTTGAGACGGATTTGAATCCTATATTTGAAATCTCAGAGTCCAGTCTCTTTTATTTACCAGCTTATTGTAATTCAGACTAAATTAACACAAAAAGTAAAAACAATCTCAAAGATCAGAAAAAGACGAATTCAGAATAATCTCATGCAGAAAGAGAGAAACTGGACCTGGAAAGGGAGAATGGTTTATTATTATTAATGTTAGTTTATCTAAATTCTTCATAGTAATAATAAACAAAAATAAATGAATACACAAAAAAAAGGCTGCGACCAAGAGAAAGCAAAATAGATGGATTTTTAGGTCAAAGCTTTCAAAATTTTCTGGGAAGAAGGGCTTTGGATCAATCTGGAAACGGAAATTGGAATATCATTTAGAATCTAAAATTTACCTTAAAGGGCACTTGCCAGCAATAAGAACAAGTATAAAATAGAATTAGAAAGGCATTGATGGCACTACAACTAAGCATCAAACATCAATCAGCGCTGATTAAATAGTTTACTCTCAAAGAATCTATGTAGCTGCATGTTACATCTATGCGGCTGTAATCTAAAACAGAAGAGGGCAGTCAAGCTAAGTGATTTTTATGACAGCTGTGATTATTTCCAGGGAACAATTACTTCCATTTTATGAGTTTTCTATGGAACCTAGCTACTTCCCCAGGAAGAAATAACCAGCATCTGACTTTCTAGTGGACTTGAAAAAAAAAAAAAAAACAAAACATAATTACCAATCAAAGCACCTGTCTACATTATCACTCATCAAAAGCAGCATACAAAGTTGTTCAAGGGCCACAAGTTGCATGTCTCTTTCTGTCAAATCAGTCTGACCCAATCCAAGAGTCAGCCATTTCATTAGTGTGACTGGATCTACGTCAACCATTTTTTTTTTTTTTTCTAAAAAATGCCAATTTTGAGTGGAAAATATTTGAATAAAAATAGTGTTATATCTATATATATATATATATATATATATATATAAGATATATATATATATTATATATATATTTATATATTATATATATATATATATATATATAATATATATTATTATAGTGGAATATTACAGACAACTGAATATAAAATAGTTGGTATATCTATATATATATATATATTATATATATATATATATATATATATATATATATATAATATATAGTATATATATATATATTTTGTATATATATATATATATATATATATATATATATATATATATATATATATATAGTTATATATATATATAGTTTTAAAACTGATTGTCTTGATTGCAAGACAATCAAGGCCTAAAGAAAGTGGTCTGGGTCTCATAATGAGCTTTTTTAAAAGTAACATGCTATCTAAAGATGAAGACATTAATTGGTGCACCTTTTAACACTCTTTCCAAATATACTAATTGTTACTATTACAAATTCAATTCCAAACCATCAATGCCATGCCATATTCTTCTTTTTTTTTCATATTAGCAGTAATAAAAGTATACAAATATCCAATGCCCAATTGATATTACAACGCCATCTGTTCTATATGAATTTATTATAACTGACTCTGATCAACTTAACTATTTATTAATCTGTTAATCATATCCTATTTTTTGTAGGTTGGTTTTCACACCACAAATGAGGCAAATTACATCTATTTAACATAATTAACAGGAAATGAGTCAAATAACATTCAATCAAAGAAACAAAACGGCAAAAATGTAACTCATTGTTCTTCCTGAATATGATTATCAGTGACACAACAATTCCTCCCAACCCCCATATATAGCCTTAAGCTTGCTACAAAAATTTATTAATTTTGTGGGTTTATATTATTCTGTGTGCATATTTCCTGTCAATTGTTTGTCCATAATGCAACATAAATACAATTTAAAAAAAAAAAAGAAACAATCATCTTCCACACATAGCCTAGGCCTGTATCTCTCATCATGTTGTCCTTGGTTGCTTGGATCATTGAATCTGTTCATTAACTCATACTAGGCTGCTAGCTACTGCTACAACTCGGATGGACTTTCATATTCTTGGCCTAGTCTAAAACACTGATTCATTTCAAAGACATGACAAGTTATAGAAAAAACAATATCTAAAAATTACTTAAGAATATAGATAAAAATGAAAGAAAACATGAAAATTTGATTAAAACTTGACATCAACAAATCTAAAGGACCAGACTAGATATTTTGCTCTGTTCTGTTAAAATACCTAATGAGATTTCTAATTTCAGCATACACTTCAAAGCTCATGAATAGTCTTCATGCAGCGATAGAATTACCTTCAGGTTGGAAAGTGTCATATATCACTCCAAACTACAAAAAGGACCTAAAGGCTGCGCCAGAACTTACCATTGCATCAGTATAACTTCTGCTGTTGTTAAAGCTCTTAAAAGGTTGGTGAACAGAGCTTTAATGCACAAATTTGAGGGTAGTAGCATTCTCACTTCTTCTCAACAGAACACATCAACATTAACTGACATATTATTTCACAGCTGGTCTCGATAGAGCTTTTTCATTGACAATGGTGTCCTTTCGGGGGGAGGGTAGTTGACCCCCAATAATTAGGAGAACAAATTATTATACAGCCCATGTCCATTGACTCGGGATTGAGACCTCTCTTGCCCCCCCTCCCTA
This sequence comes from Artemia sinica, assembly GCA_027921565.1. Classification (NCBI taxonomy): domain Eukaryota; kingdom Metazoa; phylum Arthropoda; class Branchiopoda; order Anostraca; family Artemiidae; genus Artemia; species Artemia sinica. The sequence goes on along the minus strand of CM051262.1, from coordinate 55,089,989 downwards.
GTAAAAAATGCTGTAGCTATGCCTCTACTCATTGACAAGATCCTCCTACATCTAGCAAAAAAAAAAGCTAAATTTTACCATTAGTTCCCTATAGGGTGCTACCATTTCATCTAGTCGTCAAAAGCACTAAACAACTTAACATCTAACCGTCGGGACATTAACAAAAAATTTATAAGTTTATATAATAGTAATAAGTATATAGCAGTTTAGAAACAAATTTTGGCTATAAATATGCACATCGGGGGGAGGGGGTAAAGCATAGCATATATTGAATATGTAGCCTCGCCTAACCTAGGTACATTTCCCCTCTAAACCCCAAAAAGCTAAAGTTTTAAAATTTGTCAATGTCCTGAAAGATTTTTTTTTGTCAATATTATGACGGATTTTGTCGATGTCCAGACGGTTAGATGTTGTGACGCCTTCCTTTCCCTATCACAGAGCTGAAAGCTGCAGCAGTAGACTATACCATTATATGATGGATAAAGGAATTTATATCAGATACAACCTAAGTTTTCGAAATTTCAGTTCTGATGGTGTTCCTCACTTTTCCTCCTCTACAACACTTTTAAGTTGTGTCCCTGGAAGTACTGTTCTAGGACAGAGACTCTTTAACTTCTACATAAATGATATGCAACAAAGCTTCTATCACACCTCCTTAGTTTTTATATGAATGATTCTAAATCAGTGTTAAGCTGCCATAGCTTCTGACTTACATTCTATCCAAATTGACCTTGATAGTCTAGTTGGCCTGAAACATGACTCCTTGTAATTAATGTTGGTAAATGGCATGTGCTCAATTTTGGTAAAAATTGCCAATATCAATAGTATTTCCGTCAATGCCCTTTTTGCAGTTTCTGATAAAAGAGATCTTTGGGTCATTTTTGATGACAGATTCATTTTTAGCACCCTTGCCTAGATTATTTCATCATCTGCTTTTCAATAACTTGGTATCGCCAAGGAGAATCTAAGCCCCCATCAAAACACGTTCACAAAATTGTATACTGCACTTGCTTGACCACAAATTGAGATGGGAATGTTTTCTGCATCTCCTTTTTTCAAAAGCCTAAACAAGTTCTTGAAAAAGTTGGACTAAGATGACAAGTGGATTGTAGCAATGGTCTTATGAATATCTGAACCAGCTTAAACTCCCTACAATTACATACAGAAGAAAAGGAGGAGAAATGATTCTAGATCACAAACTTGTTTTGTATGTCCTAGAAAAGTGTCTGTTTTTATGTCTTTTCCTTTTGCTTTCTTTTACTACTCTGCTTTTTAATAACGTTATTGGGTCAAAAAGAAATTATTACTTCTGTATATATAATTCATACTTCTCTACTGAATTCTCCCCACGAGATGCCGACATGCAATCCGAATATGAAGATAAGCTTGATAAATTCTGAAAAGTTGTCTAACCGACAATTTTGCTGTTTCGGTTGATTCTGTACTGAGAGCAATCCAACGCCTAAAGCATAAAAAACCTTCTCGCATCGATAAAATGAGCACTCTTCACATTCTGTGTGTGGAAGCGAGCTACCGGTACACCATAGTGCTGTTTTGATGCAGATAATTGCTACCCAAGGAGTTGTACCTTCTACTTTCTCAATTGGAGATCTTACTTCAATTCCAAAGAAAGGTAAACTTGCTACCCAGTGCTCATCCTTCCACCCTATAACAGCGACTACTACTTCCTGTAAACTTTTTGAACTTCTGTTCATTGAGCATCTGATGTGAAACTGATGATGCATCATGTGAAACTCTCGTGTTGGCCGAGAATGATGTTCGTAAAGTGTTCGACTCTCTCATTCACGCCACTATACTACTCCATGCATCAAAACGTGGAGTGAGCCCTCCATATATCAGTCCTTCGAGACATGTATTATCGTCTCAAAGTTGGCCTAATACTTCCCCAATAGCTATAGTTGACAACTCTCAAGTCTATGCACCAACCCCTAATATTTTTGTCAATATCGAAAAAGGTACACGTCGAGAGGGTGTTTTCTTCCCCTTCACTCTTCAATAATGGAGCTCTTGATGCACAGTCAACTGTTCCCACATCTTTCATTTTTACACAAGAATATTAAAAATGCAAAAAAATTAGGGCTGAGAAACATTAGATAATATGTCAAAGAACTTACAGTGACATGATCGTCAACCAAAGACTCATCGAATAGATTGACTAAATGAAAATCTCCATTTTGACTTTCCTAAAATACAAAATCAAATAAGTAAAATACGATCACTAAAACCAGTAAAAAACCAACTTAATACACTATAAGGTCGAAACACAAAGAGCATAAGAGACCAAATTCTCCATAATAAAGGCCCTAAACAAATTTTTATTGCAGTCGTAACCTAACCAGATTTTTTTTTTCGCTCCAAAAAATGGTAGTATGCCGATTTCCAGAGAAAATTCTACTGCTCTGTCAACAAAAAAACTGACAAATATATCAAATGCGTCCAAAAAAAAATATCGGAAAAAAGTGCATCAAAAATTGAAAAAACCCGTGCTTTTAACGCAATTTTTATTATGTTTGAGACTGTGTCCATGTTTTAAACAGTTTCTAAAAATTATACATGTTAAACCAATTCTTAGGAACTTTTGGCGCGAATTATAATATTAATACAGCTTTTAGGAGGTATAAAAAATTATATTGCCATCATAATTTTACAACAAATTCAAAATGCTTTAAATTTTACTACAGTAAAAGGCAGATTCTCTTTTGATTTAAATCATTTAAATCTGAATGATTTATATGATTTAAATTTCTTTTGTATTTAATCAGATAATATACTACCACTACTACTAACAACTCATCACAGCACCAATCCACCTGAGGCCAACAGAGCTGCGTACGCCACGCCTCTACTCCAATCTACTCAAAGGTTCACACTTTACCCCCTTCCTCACAATTCTACTTTCTCAAATTTTATGATTGGGTAGAAATGAGGCTTTGAATAAAAAGTTGAGATAAAAAGAACCTTCATATTCAAAGCAAGGATAAATGTATGCAGTTTAATAAATGATCAACAATATACGACAAAAATTAACTAAACAGTAAATGAATATAATCAAATATAAATTGAAATAAGCTAATGATAATAGCAAGTTGTATAAACATAATAATATAAATGATTACAAAAAAAATTATGAGCCAGACATTGGTTGGAATTTTTTCTTTTCGGAACAAGTTACAGTAAAAACTAAAATTGTAAGAAAAGAGGAATCCGAAAACTGACAAGGCAACATAAAAACTAATAAGGCTATTGGAAAGCGGAGATTTTAAGAGATTGTAAAGCAAACTTAGTTTCATTTTTTTTCTCCTCTTTGGGACAATATTAGGATAACAAAAATCACTAAAAACTGACACAAATAACAAGCCATGACATATAAAGCCTAGACAGATAGCCATAACAAGCCTCGACATAACAAGCCATGACTAACTGTCTTTCTAATTATCTTATTAGGAAGGAATACGTGCCGAAATTGCACAAATTTGACAGTTACTATTAATTCGCTCCAAACGGTTTTCATTGAATAAAGAATTTTCGTTTGTTATCAAAACAAAACATATCCCCCTTTCTAACTTCTAACAATTAAGCAAGTCAGCAGGTGTTGGGGTAGGGGGGGGGGGGTGTTTGTCCCATAGATTTTTCAACTCCCCAAGTTTGATTTTGGCATGTTTATTGAAAACAATTTTTTTCATTCTCTTTTAAACCATTGGAAGAACAACAAAATTCAACCCCTTCCATTTTGAAAATTTGCCTCCGCTATATTTTTGTGAATTGACAGTCCTAGTAGCAATAGTTAGAATATAGAGGTTAACAAAAACTATGCTTTTCAATTTTCCGATGGCTATAAAAATTTTCTTTCCTTTTAATAAGACGCTCTTAATAACAGTAAAAAAAGAAAAACATCTTCTTTTTTTACTTCAGTTTTTCTCTACAATTTGTCTTGTAACATAACGCACCTTAAACTATCGTAGCCGACCTTCACCATGTCTACCCTAATGCTACTGATTCAATAATTATTAATATAAACGTTGTTTCACAAGAAGGCAGAGAGAATGAGAAAGGAAGTTAAGTACGTACTAGTTCTTCGTCATCAAAGGAGGAGGCAGTAAGTTGTTTCGAGACAACCACTAACTTTACAACTGCTTCCACTTCTCCACCCAGATTTGAAGCTCTACATCTAGAATTAAAAATTGTGCAGGTTACAACTCATTGCTATAGCTATCAGTATGTTTAGTAACAGATAAAAACGATACAACTTATAATACAATGGGAAAAAAGCATATAAACATAAACACAAAAAAGTAGTTTGGTGCAAATGGCAGTAATTTCAAGTTGCTCTAAGATCCTTTTATTCCGCTTTCAAACCTAAGTCATGGAAAACATTTATAGTCCAAACAAAAAGCAATTATCCTAAGGGTACCGAGAAGATTTTTCTTAGCACCAACAGTATCCGACAAGCACCGTTCAAAAACAGAAGGGTTTAGACCCGTGATTCCCAACGTGAGGCACATGCCTTGGCGGTGGGAAAAGACAATATTTCGGTGGGTCATGGGCAGGACGTACATTCTACGGCTCACTAAACTTTAGAACCTTAATTTTGGGAAAAAATTTCATGCGAATGACTTAATACTTTGCATAAAAGGTTTTGTATTTAGACAATATTTTTCATTTGTATAAAATACGCCGAGACAACGACTCAAATTAAGGTACCAAGTTAATGACCCATTTCAGCTTGCTTTGAGTGAATAGTTAATTATTCAACCGATCTTCAAGTGAAGATTGGGTGGGAGTCACTGCTTTAGGCATCCCAATAACGTTATATCGTTGTGTTATTTCTTAGAGAGTTAACACATGTGGAATTATGTAAATTTTTATAGATTTTTTATAGATTATATAGTTGGTCCTGCTATTTGTATGTTGAATAAAATTTTTCAAAACAAGTTTTAACACCGTACTCCATGAAGCAAAAGATAATGGTATGTTTGCTGAATCGTACCAGGAAGCTGGTGAGGTATTCTTTGACAAATGGCTTACCCCCGATGACTGCTCAACGGAAACCTCTTATCACCGCCAGATTCGAAGTCAACTTGAATATGTATTTGATAATAACCAAGATAAACTGTCACCAATAACAACTGATTCATTACAAGATGCTATTAATTCTCTTAAACCATTGAAAGCTCCTGGCCAAGATGGTATCGTCAATATAGTTTATTAAAAAAACTCTCATGTCTTGGCTCCCACTTTACTTAAAATATATAATGCATGTTTGGAAATAAAGTATTTTCCAAGGGATTGAAAAAACGCTAAAATTATATTTATTCCTAAACCAGGAAGAATCAATGACGACTTCGTCTTCTTATCGAACCATCAGCTTGATACCAGTTTTTGGTATCAAGCTGATCCTTCAAAAACTCGTATCCTTCAAAAATCTTGCCCACAAGGAAGCATACTCTCTCCGTTCTTATGGTCTATTAATGTGGACGATTTACTTCGTTCAGAGTTACCGACAGGCCGTACAATACAAGCGTATGCTGATGATATCTGTATAACAATATCTTCTAAAGATGCCAATTTCCTAAATCATACTACACAAAAAATATTTACACTATTAGAAAAAAGGGCCGATGAAAATAAATTAGATTTCGATGTTAATAAATGCGAAGCTATCATCTTTATGAAGAAAAGAGAAATACCACAGATTAATCTTCGGTTTTTAAGCCATAGATTACCAACAAGCGATGAAGTGAGATACTTGAGCTTAATTCTTGATAGACAAATTACTATGGAATGATCATGTTGAAAGTAAAATAAAAAGTCACCAAACAATATTCATTTTTATATATTCATTTTATAAATTCATTTTTATGTAGAATTAATAAAAGCGATTGTTCCAATTGTGATTGTGGTGACGAGGAGACTTTATATCATCATCTTTTTTAGTGTAAGTTTTTTGAAAAGGAAAAAAAAAAACTGAAATGCAATGTAAATTACAAGGTTTTTCTTACTCTAACAATTTTAATATTAATGTTATCTGGTTCATCAAAGAGGCTTGGCATGCAGTTTTGGAATACTTGAACCGAACAAAGAGACTAGATATTGTTGTGTAATTTTTTTTCCTTCATTTAATTACTATTAAGTGCTAATAATTGTTGTCAACTTATTGTTTTTCCTTTTCCTTATTTCTGTGTGGTTTTTAGTATTTTGCTTATGATTTTCAGTTTTTGATATTTTATGCTATATTTTGTAGATAAGATAGTGAAATACTCTGTACGGGTTTAATCACTGAACAAAATCATTCATTCATACATATACCCTTTTAAAAACATGGACACAAATAGTAGCGTTTAATTTAGTTATATACACAAAAACTAGGTCAATAATAAAAAACTTACGTATAATCCCCTCCATCATCTTTCTTTACTTGGTTAATAAAAATAGTCCCAGTATTCGGGCAGATGACAAAGCCCTTTTTCTCAATTAGTCTTTCAGCGTTCGGGCCAAAATAATCAAAGGTGGGAGTTGGTTCCCCAACTGCTTGAAATTCGAGTAGGAATGGTTTTCCCTTCTGATGCATATTGTTTGTGTATAATTTTGTTTATAAATTTGGGTGGGTCCACAATCTGAAAGGAGAGCCTTGTCTTGAAAATCTTTTTCTCACCAAACAAAAAGCTATCAGATAGTCTTACAACAACTTATTGAGGTGCAACACCTAATTAAAAAGGGTCATTAAAATAGAAAAAAAAAAATTGTAGAACTAGCCTAGTCTCTTTTTTCTCCACCAAGCATCTGCGCTTGTGATTGAGAATCACACCCCATGTCATAGACCATTATTGGTGAGACTTTAATCTGCCATTTATAAAATTGGAATTTTGTATTTTTTTGGCAGAACAAAGTTCACGGATGCGTTTTTTTCTTTCTTTTTTCCAGGGGTGATCGTATCGAATCAATGGTCCTTGAAAATAGGGTAAATTTTTGGCAGTTCTTATTGTTGCCTTACGAATAAAGTGAACACACTACTCGACGCCTTTTTTAATACTCTGTACGAATTTAATAATCATTTTTGTCGGAAATGAATTTTACCACCACCCCTATATATAGCAATTCAGGGTATATATTTGCACATTCGGGGGAGGGAGGGTTAAAGTTAAAACTTGCCTCTCATTTGCAATAGAAACAAGCTTCACCCCCACCCACACCCACCCCCTAATGTGCAAATATATACCCTGAATTGGTGTATATAGGGGTGGTGTGAAATTCAAGTCCGAAAAAAAATGAATGTTATAATGCATTATATTTGGAAAGAGCATGAAAAAAATGCATCGAGTAGTTTGTTTACTTTATTCGTAAGTCAATAATATAGACTATCGAAAAATTACCGAAAATGGAAGGTAGATTTCATGGTATGATTTGAAAAGCGGTGAGTAATTAAATAGAAAGAAAATAACAGGCTTTTCAACTGAAAGTAAGGAGCAACATTCAAACTTAAGCGAACAGAATTTATTTTGTATATGAGGAGGCTAACCCTTTATCAAACCTCACTTTTTACGTGAAATTTTGAATTTTTGTCTTGATTCTTTAGGAAAAACTGTTCAAACGCAAGCGCCGTTTATTTTGAATGAGAAGTATTTTGAGGTTGTTCATTTAAGGCTGCCTCTGACAGTTATTCTTAAAGTAGAAGAGGAAGAAAAAAAAGATTGAAATACGAGGAACAGCAGCAGAGAATCACTCAAAATCCAGCATAAGTCGTTGCCCAAGTTCTTGTCTGGCAATATTCGGTGGTCCAATGAGAACCAATGGTCTTTTTTGATATTTACGGGTATAATATAAACTCACTTCTCTTCATAAGTTAAAATTTCTTTAGAGTCAAAATCTATAGATGGAAATTTATGAACTTTTTTTCACAGCAATGATGGCAAAACCAAAGAACATACGTAAAGTCAATAAAATTGCACAATATACAAAAAAGTAAAAGCCTTGCCGAAGAAAAATTTCCAATAGAAGAGATAGAAAGAAAGAAAAAGAGAGAGAGAGAGTGAGAAAGAAAGAAAGAAAGAAAGAAGAAAGAAAGAAAGAAAGAAGAAAGCGAGAGAGAGAGAGACGAGAGAGAGAGAGAGAGAGAGAGAGAGAGAGAGAGAGAGAGAGAGAGAGAGAGAGACACAGAGAGAGAGAGAGATGAGAGAGAGAGAGAGATTTACTATATGAGGGTAATAGCTAAACATTCTGGTTACACCGGGCATTTAATATTATTCAGATAGGACTTACTTTTAAACATATTTCCTTTCACTGAAATCTCCGGTAAGATCGACAATTGCTCGGCAGGTAAAAAATACCAGCGTCTTCTCTAGACACATTTTGAATAAGGATTTCCGTCCGATTGGGAGAGATACTGTCTTTCAGACGCATCTGCAAAAGAGAATAATTTCATAAATATTCACTGACTTTCGCCTAAGTTTCAGAGCAATCAGTTTTTAGGCTGACTCCAAGTTTCTCCATTGAGTCAGAGCATTTTCGAGAAGAAAAGGAGATATTTTATTTTTTCACAACTTTCTTCTTGACAAATTTTTTGAAACAGTTCAAACCTTATATGCCCCCAGACCACAACTTGCCCAGAGGGCTGTGCTTGCCCAGAGGGCTGTTGGGGGGTTGTCATCCTTAAAGACCTAATTTCCAGAGCTTAAAACTACGTTGAATAAAATGACGGTCTCAAAATTTTGATTGGATGTGTTTGGGGAAAAGGTGGGCGTGAGAGGGGTTAGTTGCCCTCCAATCACTTTTGACTATTGAAAAGGGTATTAGCCCTTTTGAATTTCCAATCGAATGAGCCTTTTTTGAAGTTTCTACGACAACACCTTCTATAAAAACCTTATATGCCCCCAACGGCATAACTTACAACACTTACCCTGACGGTTGTGGGGGAGTATCTTCCTGAAAAACATTATTTCTATCTGGAAATCAACTACGCTGAACAAAATTGCTTTCTTAAAATTTTTATTGGATGTGTTTCGGGAAATAGTAGGGGTGGAATGGGTGTTTAGTTGCCTTGAAATCACGTTCGACTATTAAAAAGGGCACAAACCACTCCAATTGAATGAGCCCTTTTCAAAGTTTCTACGACAATTTCTTCGATACAAAGTGCCCTGCTCTAAAGGGAAAAAATAATAAACAATACATTGTGCCAACATCGTTCTTATATGCCCTCAGGGCATAACCTAACACCCTTTCCCTGAGGGTTGTAGGGGAGTGTGTCCTGCTTAAAAACATATTTTCTATTTGGAAATCAACTACGCTGAACAAAATGTAAATCTCAAAAATTTTGATTGGATGTGTTTTTTGGGGGAATGATGGGCATGGGGGGGTCTAATTGCCCTCTAATCACTTTCAACTATTAAAAAGGGCACTAGCCACTCCAATTTCCAATAGAATGAGCCCTTTTCGAAGTTTCTACGACAACTCCTTCGATACGAAGTGTCCTGGTATGGAAAACAAAAAAACAAAAAATATAAATAATAATAATACATTGTCCCAACATCGTCCTCTACTTAAGCAGTGCGATTGCACAGCCTATGAAAGCATATTTGTCAAATTCTTTCGCTTACATGCCCTTCAGAATCTTTTCTCTCACAGATTTGGCATTGCCTACGTTTATAAATGAAGCGCAGACACCACTTACCACGTTCAACAGCTCAGAATCCTGACTGTAAGACTTTAGGGGCTCAATGTACCAAACTACTTTTTATATGTCCACCAAATCTATAGCTCTCCTTGAAGATGTCGCTTCTGCATGATTTTCAAAAGTCAAATCTGTAAGGCCAATCATGGGCTCTTTAACAAGAACGAAACCAGGCATAGCATATGTCCAAATTGTCTCCTGCAATTCAGTCATGCCTCTACTTCTCGTACCGCTTGTCTTCTCGTTAACGTTTGATCGATCTCAAAATCAGGAGAAAGTTCCGCCCAGTAGTTGTCAGTTCTCCGGATAAACAGGTATTAAGGTAGCATTCTGTACTGCTCTGAGTTGTCTTTTCTCAACTGAAAAAATGACTGCAGGAACAGGGTAGACTTCAGGTAAAGATTGTGACCGGAAGCAGCAAAGTAAGGAAGCATTTCTAACAAAGACTGCAGATAAAGCTCAAAATTTCACTTCATTCAGTTCTCAGGTTTTTTCTCACGATTCCAAGGAGTTAAAAATATTGAAACCCGAAGATGGACAGTTCTGAACTCAGATGATCATTCTTTTACACTATAAAACTTTTCATAAGCTCTACTGCTTCCGACAACTACGCTTCGTCAATGGTAACCCCCTGAAGGAGCGACTCATACGAGTGCTTCGCCTTTTCAAAGGGTTCTGGCAGCATTGTGAAAGCGGTGCAGCCGTCACAAACTGTGATGATATTAGTGTGGAATAACTGTGGAAATTAGTTTATTATTTTGTCAAGTTTTTTGACAATTTTTTTTTAGTATTTTGTATGATTATTCGAATGTACCACCTTATCCTCTATTGAAAGCAGTAGACGCTGTGGAATGCATATCCTTTATAATGTTTTTTTGTCTAGAGGTAAGTCATATTTAGAGGAAAACTTAAATTTCATTAGTGGTAATGGAGACCGCTAGACATTTGTCAATCATAAGCAGTCAATACGGCAGGGCCAATAACTATGAAACTTGTACCGATTCACAGCCAAAGATGCACATACTCTGTCAGAAGTATAGAGTGGTTTTACGACTTAAAACTTGCAAATACAGAAAAAAAAAACACCAGCAATTTTTGTAGAAAGGGCATCTTCGCTAGAAAGAATTAGCAAACACAAGTTAAAAGCTATTGTAAAAGACAAATTCGGTATTTTTCAGCCAACCAGATAAATAGAGTCACTAGTTTAACCAAGCTCATATACACACTAAAAAAAGAAAAAACATCCAATTTAGCCATGAATGAAGGGTAAGCTTACTTTGGATGGGTACGCCATCCTTTAGCCAAGATACCAGTGGTTCTAGATTGGTCTTAGGAAAGATTCTTAATCTGAATGGATGATCCAATGTGGCATACTGCACTTCAGAAACTTCCAACCATTTTAAAGGATGAAAAGGGATGAGGTTGACGTATGCCCTCAGAGTTGTAGAATAAGCGTAGGTAGCTCTGCATTCATATCTGCCCAGGTCTGATTCCATGACGGAATGAAAAAGTAGCTGCTTTCCTGGCGCACCGCCATTTTCTCCCTCTCCGCTTATGTCTTGGGTCAAAAATCCTGTTAAAAAAAATCCTAATTCAGCTTCACTTTCAAAAATACATCTATAGTACTAAAAGCGAGAAAAGCGGTTGGTCCAGACTAGCAATATAATGTAAACAGATACAAACAATAAAAAAAGCAAATTTCGATGACTATAAGCAACAAGTTAGTTGAGATCGAATGGGTCTTTTCAGTAAAATTTCTAACAAGAACACAGGGTTATAACAAATTTGGGCTTCAATAGGTTTCAGTATTAATCTTCTTGGATTATAGCTAAAACTTCCTTAGACATTATGGATAATTGCTCCTTGTTATACTTTTATTCTGTTATTCCAGGTGTTTATTTCCAGCTTTTTCAACCATCAACCTTTGATGAACTACTTTTTTAGCCTTTTACCTGTTTACAACTGCGTTTTCGACCATCTGCTTTTTCAGCCATATTTAGTTTAAATTTAAAGTTCTAGGGAGAGAAGAGGTACCTGAATTGAAGTTACCAGGTAATGTTATAGTATATATAACTGAAAAAACTTACTTTAGTTAGTAGGTGGACGTTAATCTAAACAAATCTACTGCGTAAAGTTAGCGAATGCTACACGTTTTTTTGTAGTATTTAAAATATTAAATACATATATAACTGAAAAAAAAAAGCAGACCGACTAATTTCTAAGAAGACAGCAGATTAAATACTTTAGATAGCTTAAAATAATATTATCTCTGTCAGGTTGTAAGATAAGATAATATATTTATTAAAACGTAACCTAGGTACCTTTTCCCCCCCTAAGCCCCAAAAAACTAAAGTTTAAATATTGTAAACGCAGTGAGAAACCACTGTTTACAATAAATTCTTCGTTGAAAAAAACCTGTTTGACTAATTTCTTCCTTCTTCGCATTATCGCGTGTCTTACAGTTAATAGAGCAGTACCAGAAATTCTAATGCACTTTTTAAAATGATCTCAAAGATTGTGCCACTGGAAAGAGGCATTTTTCTAGCATGTTTTTGCACCAGATCACGACATTGCCCCAAAGAAGACCAAGTTGCTATTGACTGAATATTCTGAGACAGCAAATCGACTTAAAAGTATTAAAAAACTAGATATTGATTTTCCCAGTTGCAGCGGAAATAATGCCGCACGGTGGTGCATTCGTTCCTGAATTCACACAGTCCATACGAGATAAATTGTTGATATATAGCAAAATATATTGCTTTCATATGTCTACCGGCACAGAGGTGGAAAAAAGTGGGGCAGGGCATCATACTAGGAAATTTCTTGGAGGAGAGGGGCTAACACGTGCCACCAGGAGCTAAGTTTTCAGTGATTTTAAAGTTATTTTTATTTTTCCTTATTTATTTACAATGTTTCAATTTATTTAAGCATATGTATACAATGTACTTAAGACATTAGAGAACCCTATTCCAGAGGTCGCGATGGCTTTAGCCGCGTAAAAGATCAAAAGTCACCTAGAATGTCCATCCATGTAAACAATAGTTCCCCTTCATGTCCAACCAAAATTCAGTAGTCAGAATATTATTAAGCACTTATTAAACAAACTCATCGAAAAATTTACTAAACATACAAATTTTGTCCAAAACTGTATATACAATTCAATATTTTGATACTTAAGTAGTAAAATATAACAACAGACGTGGGACGCAACCAATCAATTGTAATTACTTATGAATATAATTTAACAGCAAGAAATCGGGGGTTACGGGGCAGTAGCCCAAACCATACCTTTGTTAGGCCAGGGCATACTTTGAAAAATTATTAGAAAATAAACGATAAGAAAAAATTGTTCAACTGAAAGTAAGGAGCAACATTAACACCAACAGAAATTGTTTTATATATGATGGGGGCTGCTCCTTCTCTTTACGCTAAAGTGTGATTTTATGTCCCATCCTTCGAGAACGACAGCTGAAACGCCAAGCATATTGGACTGGAACAAAAGATTTCTTGAAGCACTAAAAACTTTAGCGTAACCAATGAGGGAGTGGGGAAATGGCAGTCCCCCTCCTAATAGACAGAATAAGTGTGTTCGTTTTCATTTTTAACATTGCTTCTTACTTTCAATCAAAATCACTTATTTTTTTATTTAATCATTAGTATGGTTGATTTTTTTTTTAATGGTACATATTGCATACTGGTTGCAATAAGGCAATAATAATAACTTTAATTACCTGTCACCAACACCAATTTCTAATCCTTTTGGGCTAATCCACTTAAGGTCGGTAATCAAAGTTGGGTCAGGTACTTCTGCTTTACAAGTAAAGGCTAAGGGTTTACCAACTGCTGCTGTGAATTCAGGCTGCGCTGGTGTAATCACAAGTCGCGGCGCTTCCGCCAAAGTCACTACAAGGAAATAAAGTTACCTTATTTTACAATTGATTACGTATGGTCAGAATGTACTCACCAGGGTTGCCACACCTAGTGATTTATCACTATTTTTAGTGATTTTTTTTTTATGTTGCCTAAACAAAAAAATTACTAAATCAGCACATAAATCACTAGATTATTGAAGAAAATCAGTAAACCAACAAAAAATCACTAAAAGTCTAGTGATTTTTATTTTCATCGGATGACAACCCTGGTACTCACATTCATAGGCTTAAGGAATATATGTTTGCCCGTAAACTCGATTTAATATACCCCCAGAGAAAATTATGGCACTAATTATTTGCTTTTCCAAATACCTTTTTCTGATTTGTAGGAACGCGCACTGAGGTCTACATCACCATTCTGTAAATAGGTTTGGTTAAAATGAGCAAAAAAAATTAGAGCATGATCGAAAATTCCGGCAGTGTTTCTTTCAACCATAAAATCCAATCTGATTTTGTATTCTTTCCTTTCAGGAAACGGACTGTGAGTCTTTTTCTAATACGATTATACGAATAGCAAAACAAAACTCAAAAGTTCTTCAAAACTGCGTCAGCTAGCACAAATTCTGATCTCGGGATTGTCAATGACCTGTGACACATTAAAGGACTCATTTCACGATTATGGCTTACATGATGCTCATTACTTCATTGAAACACCTTGGTAGTATTAATCCACAATTAAAGAACTAACAATATTATTATCTGAATAATACTTTCAATAAACGAAAATTAGCTTTAAAACCTGTTTACGAAAAAAGCTACACAAAATACTTAATAATAATAAATTTAAAGAAAAAACTGACACGTAAAAAACTATAAATCGAAGCTGGATTAGAGCTCTTCTTTGAACGAACTATACTATATTTTTTCGGCAAAATTACTATTTTCAGTTTTATACTTTTTAATTTTCTAAAGGTGGGTGAAACAAATATAATCGGTTAATGTACTTGTAGATTTCCTTAGACTAGAGGCATAGCGTTAATTGGATGATCTCCCCCTCCCCCTAAGCTCTGAACATTAGTTTCTCTTAGAACCAGTTAATCTAAATATTAAAATTTTCGGTGTATCTGAACTGAACACTTCTAGTGATCCCCCACTCAGCTAACCTGCTCATCTGTGAAAATTAGGACTATTTGATGTCACTAAAATAAATTTTTGCCGAGGGGTAAAATAGTACCCCCTTTTTACTCTAATTAGAATATAAAATCAGTATTTATCCACAATCCATGATTTTTTGCATTATTTTTTTTTTTCTATCTTGATTTTTTATTATTGAGTGAGACTGTAAGTTGATTTTCTTTTTCATTTTTTTTGTGTATGTTTGTGGAAGTTTTCTGATGCAGTTTCATAAGCTTAAGTCAAAATATACTTCAATTTTTTGTGAAACAAAAAAAAAATCGGGTTTAGTGATGAAAAAAGGCAACGTTTTGAAGGTTGTAGAAAATTAAGAAAACCTACGCGCCATAGAAACAATCCAACGTAAAGTCACAAAAATCATTGTATTTAAAATATTTCGAATTTACAAGTCATTCCAGCTTTCACTAATAAATACATTATAACCACATACCGATACCCTACCTATCCAGCAATTGAATGAGGAAAACAGAAAATACTCCGGGAAAAGAGACAAGTCAAAATTTTCCAAGAGGCTTATACGTTTCATGAGTCTACTTCCTTTCAATAGGACAATGAAACCTTTGACTAAGACATGAATAATGTTTTTTAGAAAGCCATACTAGCCATCTATCTTTCCTAATAATAAATATCGTCTGACAAATCTTGAAAGTTGGATACATGCTCATCATGAGGGGATGTCTTGAAATATTAGAAGCAGTGTTTGACTTTTTTTTAAGCATTTCAATAAAAAAAAAGAAAAAAAAGTATTATTGCCTGAAATTCCAGATTGGGGAATAATTCAAGCGAGTTAAAAAAAAATATGGAATAACTTATATAGTGTCGATGGATAAAACAGCTGACCTAGCAAGTACTGTGACTCGACAATGAAATCTTCTATGCTTTTAAAACAAGTCTTACGGAAGTAAAGAGCGAAGTTGAAACTTAGTCTTTGTTTTTCTTCTTTTTTTCGTAGGCTAGCCATTTAATTTCCTACTCCTAAGTAATCATTCTCTTTATTATTTATATTTGTTTTGGAGGGGGAGGGGGGGGTCCGTGTTTTCAGTAAAACGCTAGTTGTTAGAATCCTGCATATTCCGAAAATATAATGAGTTAGTTAATTTGAGTTATATATTGCGTAGATATAGCTGTAGATATATCTTGCGTAATAGGCATGTGATTTTGATGTCGGAGCTCGTAACCTTTCTAGGAACGATGTCGGAGCCCTTGCCAGAAATGAAAAGAACAAAATGAAAGACAAATCAGGAGGCTTATTGATGTACTCCTTAGTCAGGAGCCAGGAATTACAGAGGAGAATTGGGGGTAAACTAAAAGGTGGAGGACAGAGACGTCCAAATATTCCGGACCAGTCCCCTCCAGTCTATTTAGCTGAATCCGCAATCATACCCTTACGTGAGGACCGGTACAGCTAAGCTAAACCCCCCCAAAATTTGGGCTATTCTCGTCCTTGTCTTGGCCAATGAAGCGATGAGTGAGGAATATTTTTGAGGGTCAAATAACTGAAACGTAAGTAAGCAGTGAAGAGACCTGTTGCCACGGTCAAGCTCTAGATGAGGATTTACGAAAAGGATGCAGGGATAAAACTGGGCGTTGTCCGCGCCCAACGCCGCCGCCTGGAGATGGACTCAAGCTCTCATGAGCTCTCCACCTAGGAGACTAACCCGTGAGACGTTCAATGATCTCGCATGTACCCTATGACCATTGGATGGCAATCCAGAGGGTATGACTAAGGTTAAGTGTAGAGGTGGAGGGGATTCCTAAGACCACGCCCAAACCCAAGTCTATAAGTAACTTTGTCGCGTGTAGGAGTCCTAAATTGGCGGTCAGAAACCAAGGTTCGGATAAAAAAAAAAATTAAACTGATTTTAACGGGAAAATTTAAGTTGAAATAGTAAAAATTAGGGATGAAAGATCCCCATCCCCCATCCGTGGAGTCAACGAATGCAAGGCAACAATGAATTCTTGTCAACAATTGCGAAATCCAAGAGCCTGGAGGGAGAAATGGCGGAAGGCTCATAAAATTTTGAAGATGAGACTAATTCTTTTGACGAAAGTTACCACTCTTCCCCAAGATAAAAAGAACTTAAATCTGGATCAAACTTGACTAAATCGCCAATACCATCTACACTAAAATGAGTCAAGCATATGATCAACAGAGGCGAAATGCATTCTACAACTGATTAGGTCTGATATACAAATGATCAAAGAAGCTATAACAGGAATTAGAAATTTTGAAAAGAACCTATCCTCAGTAGAGAGGACTGAGTCTCCAATTTGCCAAAACTACGAGATGGCCGCCGGCAAAGCAAGAAGGCATCTGATGGAACAATGGCCAGCCATGATAAACCACCGATCTAAAATATTCTACAACATTGATGCCAAGCTTGATGATAAAGGGAAGGTCCGACAACTAGAAAAACATATGGTAAGAGTGTGGGGGTCAATTCCATGAATGGCCCCCAATTAAGCATAGCGGTTTTTCAGGTGTGGAGCCTATGGGCCTTTGAGGCCCGAGGCTCGATCCCTTTTTATGGTTGCCTACCGAGACTAAATTAATTGATTAATCCATCAGTGTTGTATTTTTACTGTATGAAGGCCAATAAATGCATAAATACATACACGCTTAAATTCTTTTCACTCTATTCCAAAGGTAAGAATGTTATCCTCTAACTTTGTATATATTGTGCGGAATATACTACTTTATTCAGCCCCAAGTTTGACCTCTTTAAAGAAAACTCAAAACAAGAATTAGCTTCTCTCTACTTTGCTCTTCTTCTTTTTTAACTGGGTTTAGTGTATGATTGGTTGGGGTCAATATTTTGCTGAGTGATCTGACAATAATATGCTTTTTTGGCTACTGTTTTAATAAACACATGTATCTTGTCCAATAATTACAGGCCATGGAGCATTTGAGGATATTTATTTTTCTGCTTAATTATATAGAAGAAAATATTATATTATATTATGTCTTGTTTTGTAGTGGAAATTCCCCGAAAATTTCAATTTCACCAAAATACTTTATTCGTGCTTTCCTTGCCTGTAAGAAGGGCTAAAAATTTAACTTTAAACATTGTAAACTAAGCCTAATCAGATATCGGACTATAATTTCACGGGTATAAATACCCTGACATCCGTTTGAACAACTGACAATACTAACAATTACAAACAATTTCCCAATTGTTCCATACTCCTGTTAAAGTTACGATGACGCATTATACACATCCGATTTCCTATACCTCTGCTGTTAGGACATGTTTCCTGATTAATTTTCAATCTTTTTAATAAATTTACTTATAAACCGTTCTTCACTTATGAATTATTGAATATTCACCCACTATTTCCTAATACCCTGTCACGGTTCAGCACTCATTAATGCTTTCAAAATCTCCCTAACTTTCCTCTTTTTCTCGTAGGATCTATTGACCCTTTGCTGCTATTAAGGCCTTTTTGCCATTGTTAATCCTAGCTATATTTCTAACTTTCCTTCCCATAACACCATTTACTACTGCTGAAATTATGTTCCGAAAATTTGTCCAAATTCTAAATTGTAAAAATTTTAAATCCTCCATTTTCATATCAAACTGATGTTGTAACTTTTCTTTCTTATTTTCATCTTCAGGTTCATCAGCAACGTCATAAACACACACCTGGTAACAGTTACACTTCCTAAATTTACCTGTGAATCAAACAGTTCTTGGTAACGAACTGTAAGTAAGGAGCGACCCGGCTCAATGGTCACCGAAACTCTAAAAAACGGAATTTTGATACCAATAGATACATCAAAAGAATCAGATTTTAATTCTGATTTCAAATATATAATTTTCATCAAATTTGATCTTACCCATCAAAATCTCTGATTTTCGAAAAAAGAGGAAAAGACCCCTTAAAAGTTATAGAACCTTAATGAAAATCACACCATCATATTCAGCGCATCAGAGAACCCTACTGTAGAGGTTTCAAGCTCCCTTCTAAAAAATAAGGAATTTTCCATTTTTTGCCAGAAGAAAGATCACGGATGCGTGTTTATTTGTTTTGTTTTTCTTTTTTCTTTTTCCCAGGGGTGATCGTATCGACCCAGTGGTCCTAGAATACCATGGGAGGGCTCATTGGAACGGAAATTAAAAGTTCTAGTGCCCTTTTTAAGAGACCAAAAACAATGGAGGGCAATTAGGCCCCCTTTCACGCTCATTTTTTTTTTCCCAAAGTCACCCGATCAAAATTTTGAGATAGCCATTTTGTTCAGCATGGTCGAAAATACGATAAAAAATGTCTTTTAGGATGACTTAATCCCCCAAAGTCCCCGTGGGGAGGGCTGAAAGTTATGAACTTTACTCAATGTTAACATATAGTATTGGTTATTGGGAAGTATACAGACATTTTCAGGGGAGATTTTTTCTGGTAGGTGGGGGGAGGGGTGGGTCGGGGGCTATATGAGAGGATCTTTCCATGAAGGAAGTTTTCATTGGGAAAGGGACATTGCTATGAAGGGGGCGCCGGATTTCCCAGTATTATTAAATAAAAAGATCAAAATAAAAAAAAACAACAAGTTTTTCAACTGATCAACTGATTGTGATAAAGGGGTCATTTTTAAAGAATTGGAAAAAAAATTCGAACTTTAGCTTAAAGAGCAAGGTATTGACCAGGGGGCGAACCCCGAAATATACGTGTTAAAAATTTATGAATATAAAAGTTCGTTACCTAAGTTAATTTGTAAGTTAGGTATATTTATTACTAATAAAAACTTTCGTAAATAAAATTAAATAAGTTTCGAGAAAGCCATTTAACCAATAAAAGTACAATTAATATGCAATTTTTTTTTTAATTATTCATGCACGATATGGTAAAATGTTACGATAAGGTAAAATACGGCCATCGAGCGTTTCATGTCTAGTGTTCTAAATACAAATGTTTCATTTGATTACTCAAGTTTGCCGCTGCCATCTATTATGAAAAATGATTTGGCTAGTTTGTGCTGCAGTAGAACTATAAAGCTGAAAGATTTTCAAGCTCTTATGGAAACCAGAAGCTCTTATAGGTGCAAAAACAGTCTAGCATTTAATTGTCAAGTTTACTCCAAATAGTCAGGCTTTTCATTCATACCCAAATGTTACAATTTAAATGGAAACACAATTCAAGCTACGCGGGAAACTGCACAAAAAATACTCAGAAAATCACAGATATAACAAGTGGTGCCTATGAAGGGGGGGGGGGGGGGGGGGGGGGGGCAGAGGTCACTCTTAGCTCAGGATCATCCGACGTGGAGGTCAGTTGTTGGTACCCTTTATACCACAAAGTGTCAAAGAGTCTAAATCAGAAAGGCTTATTGCAGTGCAACTATTTTATTTCTTTATATTTTTTTAACTAGATTTTTCTTTTAATTATCAGAGCTAGGAAGTTTCATGGGAAAAGAAAAACTTGGAATAACCGCCCTGTATCTCGTTGATATTAGCGTTTTCTCGATTGTCTCAGTAGGTCGGAAACCAATCTCAACTGCTTCAGGATAGAAACTTTAGGTTTTCAATTCAAGTCGTATCTGCTTGATTAAATTGTAAATTCTTTTTTTTTTTTACACTAAAATTCCTACTTAAAATACATCTCATCATAATCTATATTTACTGGGGCGTCCAGCTGATTCCCACACTGACAATTACCTCCTGGGAAATTCCCCCACACATAAAATTCATCAACCAGAGGGAGAATAAGACAAACACAAAGAATAAATAAAGAAAATTTCTGAATATTTTAGCTATACTTCAAAATACATTTGGAATATATGGTATGAACTATTGCATAAGATTCATTTTTATTTTAATTCTTTTTTTTGGCGGGTGGAGGGAGGCGGAGGGGAATCATCATATTAGTTTAAGATACAGGTTAAAGAAAATAACTTACTTTGGTTAAAAACAAAAGAAAAAGAAACAGAAATACAAAAGCGAATACTACAGGATATTCTCAACACTATATTCCACCTATATTTTGGAATATAGATAGAATACTCTAAAATCCCTTCTCTTCTTCATTCTTTTATTTGTCATACTTTCCCTTTGGCTGCTCTATTTTACACACGGTGGGAGTGGGGAGGGGTGATTTTCCAGGTGAATTTCCAACGAGAGGACTAAACTGCAGGGGGGAATTTCAAGAAGAATTACCCGCACCTATTCACCGTTCACGAATCACACCTATTCACGGATCAGCCTAGAACCATTTTCTAGATATTTCCCTATGGGGAATGGGGATGAACAGCCATAAACCATTATCAAAATCGATAGGAAAAAGATATTTAGAATGGGGTTCAGGTACAGGGGGGGGGGGTAATTCAAACACCCTTCGGCAAGTATTGCTTTAATCACTTCAATAATTGTTGTCTACTTCAATATTCTTCCATTTGAATGGAATGTCAGTTTCTGAACCACGTGTTTTTTACGAAGAGGGAGGGGGAGCCTATATTTTTTAGGGACTTGGCGGGGTCAGACCAAATAAGGTAATAGATTATAGAAAGACAAAAATAAAACCCAACATAACCAAACTAACTACGAAAGTCATGCTTAATGCAAGTATTTTAAGATAAAGGAAATTCATTTAGGACTTGGAGCTGCATATCGTCATTGTTTCTGCATTATTACAGTGTAAAAATGATATTTCTTGCCTTCATAAACTATTTTCTTTCAGACATGTAATGATCCATATTGAAAGAGAACTTGTACCGTTCCTTGTCTGTCTTGTTACCTTTAAGAGTCCGAGAAAAGATTAAGATCGAACGCCATCTATTTCAAATTTGTAAGACCATTATAATTATAAGTTAGAGTAATTTCGCTGATGGAAATTGAAAAATATTAAGAATTTCAATTGATTCTGCTGTGCTTAAGAGACTAGAATTCAGAATATATATATATATATACCGTGACAGATACCCGCCAGACTGGTTATTTCAACACACCGCTATTAAGGATTGAAACGCAAAGAGTAGTTTTCATTGTGTTTACGATATTTAAACTATTGTTTTTTGGGTTTAGGGGGGGGGGGAGGTACCTCGGTTATGTTAGGTTATGTATTTAATATATGGTATGCTTTACCCCCCACCCCTAATGTGCAAATATACAGCCCAAATTTGTTTCTAAACTATTATATATTCATCCTATTTTATTTTATTTCATTAGCAGACGATATGAAAACCGAAAATTAGCCATACAGAAGAGATTTTACTGCGCAAAAATGGGGCGGTTATCTTTTGATGAATACAAACGTGTTTAGAAGGCTGTCTTTTTTTTTGCAATAAAACAAAATAGAAATAAAACCCTTTTTAAATTTATTTTCGTTTCATTTTATTGTAAATGATATAAATTGAAGAAACTAAATTCACTGCTCTTATTTTGGAACTATCTGCTGAACTTTACGACAAAAAGTCGACGACCTGAACTGCTTCTCATAATAAGAATGAAAATAATGGCCTAGAAACCTAGTTTTTGTAGCTTCAACCCCCCCCCCCCCACAGACACGCATTAATTTTACTAACCCCATCAAAATATTATGTGAAGCTATGCATATTCCGGTAAAATATTATATAAAACACAATTCATTAAAAATATACAAAGCAAAAGAAAAAAAACTATGTGGAATAAATCGTTAATATCACTTTCTTCCCTACGACACCATAAGCAACTTCACAAATTATTCTTCTAAAATTATTCCTACCATCTTCCACATTATAAAATTTTGAGTTCTTAAGTTTAGTATTCAACTGTTCCTGGAAAGTTTCTCTCTCAAATTCTTATCCTGGAGTCTACCAGCATCATAACTTCCCGGGAGGTAGTTACCCTTCCGATATTTCAGCTTTAAATTAACCCTTGAGACTACTAAATGGTGATCTTTACTCTTAACATCAATAACAGCACTCCTATATACCCTAGCATCTTGTATTGATCCTGCCAGTCTTCGGTTTACAATAGCATTATAAGGTTTGCTGTCTTACCATCATGTGAATACCATGTTAACTTATGAGCCATTTTATGACCAAAACACCGTATTGGTTATAACTAGATTACTATACCTACAAAATTGCAAAAGTCTATATCCATTACTGTTTTCTTTTCTACACCAAATTTACCTAGGCCGGTATACCATCTATCCCAATTTCTACCAATCTGGGAGTTCAAATCTCCCAGTAAAAATATCATATTTCTACCTGGGACCCTGTCTATTTGCTCCTGTAACTGTAAGTAAAATTTGTCTGAGTCACTAGTATCTCCGTCAGCCGGTTCTACAGGGGCATATGCTACTATAACTGATACCCTGAACTTTTTAGTCATAAAATGAGCAATTAGTATTCTATTATTAATACATTCCCAGCCTAAACAAGATTTAGCAGCTTCCTTATTCAGCATGAGCCCTACTCCCTCTCTATGTGCCCCATCTTTCCTACCTGAGTAAACAAATTCTATATCACCTAATTTCATACTTCCTACACCTGGGATATGAGTTTCTGAACTCCTAATAAATCCAGTTCGAATCGATTGTGTTCGTCAGTCAAAACGTTGATACGACAGTCATTTTTTAACGTCGTAACATTCTAAGTTCCAATTTTCATGTTCTTTAGAGGCCCATCTTGGTCACAACATGGTTTTCAGCACTTGGCGATGCTCTTCTATCAACAAGAGTCGAAATCCTGCACAGACAATCTCGAGCCTATTACCACCGACTCATTATATATTCATGCCTACAAATATTATGCTACTATGGTGAGACAGTTCATAATAGATAAATCACCGAGGAAGAGGTTTTTTCAGCTTGAAAACGTCCGTGACAACATACCAAGCTCAGAAGAATTATATATTAGTCAGAATCCCCTGCGAATACTTTGTCTTTTACTAGGCTATAATTTCCTTGAGGGGTGCCACTCCTCAAGTAAGAATAGAGTTGACTGCAAGGTCTCCAGTCTTGCAGGTACCCCAAAAGGGTAGAGGTAGCCCTTCGCGGAGGCCGTTGTCAATAGGCCTGGATCTTGCGCCCTGCCGCAGTTGTCCTTCAATAGAGGATACCCCATGCTATGGTGTTCTGCATCACCATGCAATTTAACCCATTACTGGGAGATGGTTTGTAACTCCTGGGACTTGCGGACAAACCAGTGGGCCCTTTTGAGTGTACATTTGAGGGTCTTCTTCCTCCTCCGCCTGTATTTATGACCCCGGGTGAGGGTGCCCCAGTTTCTATTATGGACCCCCAGGGACAAGGTCCCCCCTTGGTCCTTGCCTTTTGTGGAGGTACCCTACAAATCTGTAAGGTGTCCCCTACCGCCACTTGAGCACACGCTGAATTGCCAGAGGGAGGCCAACTAACATCTACCCTAATTTATTGCTTCACATTAGCTTGCAAAACTAATGTAAAACCAATATCTATCCTAATTTATTGATTCACTTCAACATTAGCTTGCAAAACTAATTCTGAGGGACTGACAGGGGAGTTCCAGCCGTCAGAAGGTGTTCTTCAAGGTTGCCTCCTATCCCCTCATCAATTTAATCTGTTTCAAAATGCAGC
This sequence comes from Artemia sinica, assembly GCA_027921565.1. NCBI lineage: Eukaryota > Metazoa > Arthropoda > Branchiopoda > Anostraca > Artemiidae > Artemia > Artemia sinica. The sequence goes on along the minus strand of CM051262.1, from coordinate 55,065,710 downwards.
TTTATCACTTGCCAAAACCACAGGCGGTGCATCCATTGGAGGAAAACACATCGTGAACATCTCCTCCAAACAGACACAAACGAGATAATGTCAGCAACGGAAGTCCTTGGGTGGTTGGCAACACAACAAAAACGGAAGTCATGCGGGTATCAAAAGACTCTGCAACCAGAGCCACAAAAGGAGAGCAAATTGAAAATATAGAATCTTTTGTCTACCTCGGCAGTCTTTTAACCTCTAACAACGATTGCTCAAGATCGATTAGATATAGACTGGGCCTTGCAGACAGAAGCTTCGAGTGCCTATCTTATATTAGGAAAAGTAAATTTAAATTACTGTCAAAATCATTGAAGGCGAACTCTCATAATTTCCATTGCTATGCATTCAAGTGAAAAATGGGTCAATTAATGGTGATGACAAAAGACGGATCTCCATATTTGAAACTAATTGTCTCCGTCGCATAGCAGGGATCACCTACATCGACCGAGTATCCAATGAAGACATCCGTAAACCATGGGCGTAGGGAAGAGGGGCAGGGGAGGGCAGCTGTCCCCCCCCCCCCTAGAACTTCAAATTTACGATAGATATGAGCGAGAACTTTTCGTATGTTAGAAATTTTTGTTGGATGTTACCTGGTAGATGGTTAAAAAAGCTAGAAATGAACAGAAATTTCCAAACATCTTTTGCGATATCAACATTTACGTTTCGATCTTCAATGTTGACTTGTTTGATTCTCTATGAATTGCTTCAAGCGATAAGAAGTTGCTGAGCATGTCAAAGCAAAAATAAGTCACTCAACACTATCCTTGAAAAAGACAATTAGAAATACTCCGTCATTTCTCCACCTGGATGCCTCTCTATCCCAGTGGTCAAGAGTGTCAAACCTGGATCACCCCGGCAATGGTTCGGTCGTCTCTGGCTTACGTTCGGCTGCATGACAAAAGAAAAAGAAAAGTGACCAGGGGAACATTAAAGCTTGTTTTTCGGCTATCAAATTAAGAAAGAATATGGTCAGCATAAAAAACTACAAATGAATTTCATTAAGGTTTAAAAAAAACTAAAGAGTATTAATTTCAAATTATACATTGACTGATCAACACCAAAAGTAAGCCGCTCCGCTAATCTGGGTGTTCTACCTTTCAGTGGTGGCAATTTTATTTCAACTTCTGTCTTTTAAGACAGTATCCATCTCGTCTGTTAGTGCAAAGTTTAGCTTAAAGAGCAAGGTATTGACCAGGGGGCGAACCCCGAAATATACGTGTTAAAAATTTATGAATATAAAAGTTCGTTACCTAAGTTAATTTGTAAGTTAGGTATATTTATTACTAATGAAAACTTTCGTAAATAAAATTAAATAAGTTTCGAGAAAGCCATTTAACCAAATAAAAGTACAATTAATATGCAATTTTTTTTTTATTATTCATGCACGTTGAGCCAAAATCAAAAACTGTATTAATTCAAAACGTTCAAAAATTAAATAAAAAAACAAGTTTTTTTAACTGAAAGTAAGGAACGACGTTAAAACTTAAAACGAACAGAAATTATTCCGTATATGAAGGGGGCTGTCCCCTCCTCAACGCCTCGCTCTACGCTAAAGTTTGACTTTCTCACAACTCTGTTTTTTTAAAGAATAAAAAAACTTTAGCGTAAAGAGCGAGGCGTTGAGGAGGGGACAGCCCCCTTCATATACGGAATAATTTCTGTTCGTTGTAAGTTTTAACGTCGTTCCTTACTTTCAGTTAAAAAAAACGTGTTTTTTTTTTATTTAATCAACTCTAGAAGCTGCTAGACGGTCAGTGGTTTTAACTACTAAATGGTAACTTTATATCAGTGGTTCCAAACCGATCTTGGGCCATGTCCCGCATGTAACGGTTCTAGATAAACAATCTTGCGTTTTAACTAAGACGGGTTCTAGAGCTTCCGTTTAAGTAGACCATAAAAACCGATTGGTGATCTCGGAAATTCTGTTTTTCCGTATTTCACCCCTCTTTAAAGAGCGTAAACACCAAAAACAAGTTGTTGTTTTTTTTAATTGCACTTTACTTAAGTCAAGTTACTTTTGACTCTCAAAAACGGTGTTGCAAATTTCAATTTTAAACTGAATAAGCCCCTTTCTAAATTTTTATACCACATCTTCAATACGAAGTGGTTGGGAGACAGAAAGAAGAGAAAACCAGTGGCGCCAATTCACGAAAATATAGGGGGGGTAAGGATTTTCTTCGATTTTTTTTTAATTAAGATGTAAAATGAGAACAACATTTAGCAAACATACCTAAAACAGGGGGTAGCGGCGAGGTCGCTGCTTGGCAAATCGTCGAATAATCTATCCAAATCCAGTTTCTTTACCTCCTCTTTTTCAACGGCCATTATCATGAGATTACTGAGTCTGTCGTTTCCCATCGTCGATCGCAGATAGTCTTTCACACGCCCTAATGCCGAGAAGAATCGTTCATTACTGGCAGTGGTCACAGGCAAAGTAGCAACTAGCTTCATCAGTTTTAGCACTGCAGAATAGGCAACTGGGAAGTCGAATAAGATTTCGATAGCTCGGAAAGATCCATTTTTGAAATATCACTTTTTGACAGATGCAGCTTTGCAAGAGAAAGCTGGGATTTTATGGCATGGTCATCGACACCGAGAATCTCTTGATAATGACACATAACTCTTTCTACTTTCGAAAGTTCTAGAAAATTGGAACTTGAGGGGTCGAAGGCAGATAAAGCGTCGAGCAGAGGCATATTCTGCATGAAACGTTGGTCCATCTCACTCGTGAAACGATCTATTACCTCAAAATACAGAAGTTTACCGCAGTCTGATTCAACTGGGAGACTGATATTGCGTTAACCGGTTGTTGAGTTTTGAAAGAAAGTCTTTGAGACGAATGGAAATGGCTTGACTTCTCTTGCTTCGAGCACAGGTATTGTCCAGTAGTCCTTTTGCTTCACACGCTGCCTCGCCGTTGGAACTACCAGAGACTGCGGCAAGCACAGCAACAATAAAGATTGAGGAGATTTCGATTCCTGGATATCGTTTAAAGCCAAGAATTCGGATATGTTTTTGCTTAAGTTGTTCCATTCGTTATCATTTCTCAGCTTTTGGAGTGTCTCATATGTCCCAGAAATCAGTGCAAGTGCCTTATAAATCAACAAACTTCCGGATTGAAGTTGCTCTGATAAACAATTTACAATGACTAATACTTTTTCCATTATGTGTAAAGTTGAAACAAAAGAGGCAGAGTTGATTTTGTCCAGTAGTCCTTTTGCTTCACACGCTGCCTCGCCGTTGGAACTACCAGAGACTGCGGCAAGCACAACAACAACATAATCAAATCTGGCCTTCACCTTCGAAATAGAGCTGACTGCGTAAAATCAGCGAGTCTGGACAGTCCTCTCTAGCTCCAAGACTTTTTGCCCGCTAATACGCTGGGATTCCCCAAATAGCTCGTGACGAGTATTGCTGCATGATATAAATGCGTAAAGTCTTTGCACCACAGAGAAAAATTCAGAAAGTTCGCTGATATTTTTTAGGCAGTCAGTCAAAACCAAGTTTAATCTGTGGGCGTGACAGTGTACATAAACTGCATGAGGTAACTTCTCCCTAAACTTTGCTTGAACTCCTTTAAATTCCGCACTCATAACGGATGCGCCATCATAACATTGGGCAATACACAGCATCGAATCTACACCAAGCTTTTCTATAGTTTCACAAATCAAGGTGGATAAGCTCTCGGCGTCTAATTTGTGCATGTGATAGCAGCCGATTGGTCGCTCCACTACTTTTCCATTTGATATGTACTTGAGTAGGATCGCTAATTGTTCTTTTCTAGAAACGTCTTTTGTCTCGTCAACAGGAATAGCAAAGTAATAAGCTGATTTTACATCTGAAATAGTATCTTGGCGCAAGGCATTTCCTATCAGTGTAACTGCGTCATTTTGGTACTGATGACTGCAATAGTGACCATATCGGCGCTGTAACTTGGCCTTCAGCTTTTCGTCGCCTTTGGACATTTCCTCCATCAATTCAACCCAAATTCCCCGTTTACAGATGTTTCTGATTCGTCATGACCCCTAAAAGCAAGACCCTGGCGGCCAAGAAAGCAAATAGCGCGAAAAATGTACTTCACATGATCTCTATTTTCCTGAACCTCTTGAGATCTGGATTGAATTCAGGCATTCGCTATAGATTTCGAAGTATCAGTACTCATTATCTTAAATTCCGTCCATGCTGACATACAATGCCTATGTCTTTCAGAGCCGTCATGTTGCTTTAATAGAGCAGAACTGTCTTTCCACTTGCAAAATCCTACTCAATGAAAGGCCCTTTTCCAGCAGTTTCTCCAGCCCTTAGAGTCCCCATAGAAAAATGGCGGCAAGCAAAACAAAACACGGAATTCAAGTTTTTTTTAGTATTCAATCCATTCATAAGTCTTATAGTAATGTGCACTGAATTTCCTTCCGTTCGAAGTGGAAGCCGGATATCTCTCAAGAATAGGTTGAGCTGATTTGTCGTGACGCGTCCTAGAGATATATGAGATTTTCTTGACTGCTACTGGAAGCCACAAGGGGTTCAGCGATGCAGACCGAACTTTCATGTTGATCTGAGCCATTTATTATTCCGCTAGTTTCCGAAATTTTGTTACAGGTGGGGGAATTTATCTCAACTAACCCCAGAATTTGGGTGCTGACACTATTGCCAGTTTCTTGCACTAAAGTTTATTCATTCTTCTTCAGCATTTTCACCGAAAAAAAATCCAAAGTTTGTTGTCGCTTTTTACTCATAGTTAAACCAGTAGTAGACAAGGACTTCACTCAGACACGGCAAGAGAAGAACTGAAGAAAACACGTAAAAACTCACTTAGAAAATCACTCCCATACTCCACGGTGAAACTACCCCGCTTAGAAACCCCATAAACCAATCACTTACATTTCCTGTTCACGACAGTCCCATACACTCCACTGGGACTAGTCATCCCATAAACTATTCAACAACGTCAAGAATCTGCTGACCAAAACCCCTTGAAACCCTAGAACACATTTCCTTTCCCAGCTACTTAAAAAGGCGATATACAAAACTCATAGTTTACAACGAATTCTTCACAAGAACAATAACGAAACGGGTACTGACCACATGAAGCTTAGTTTTGAATGAACCCTACTCGGCAATAAAATAGTGTAGACGTGCTCGATCTTAGACATTTCAAAACAAGATTATACAATTAGGGCACCAGTTTGTTGGTCGTATTTATTGGACCAGTTGCTGGTTTAAATATAGCACATAGCTAAAATAGAAAATAGCTGTGAAATATAAATAAGAAGGTAATTTTCGCAGTCTAGGGGGGGGGGGCATGCCCCCCCCCCCACCTGAAACCCCCCCCCTAATTGGCGCCCCTGGAGAAAACTCCATAAAGGCAATATTGTTCTTTACTAAGTGTCGCCTACCTAAGGCACGTTACATACTTTAATAAAAATACACACATGTTATTGCAAAATCCCCAAAAGAAACTGTACTGTATCCATAAATTATTCAAAATCCTATTTTACTCCGTGTAAAATAATGAAAATCTCAGATATTTTATTGCGACGAAATGACAGCATTTTGTCGGATAAGGGAGCAAATCAGAGAGAAATTACCACTGTGGTATATTTTCACAGTTGTTAGGATAACTTAGAAAAGTTAAATGGCAAGTTAAATTGAAGAAACTAAATTCACTGCTCTTATTTTGGAACTATCTGCTGAACTTTACGACAAAAAGTCGACGACCTGAACTGCTTCTCATAATAAGAATGAAAATAATGGCCTAGAAACCTAGTTTTTTGTAGCTTCAACCCCCCCCCCCACAGACACGCATTAATTTTACTAACCCCATCATAATATTATGTGAAGCTATGCATATTCCGGTAAAATATTATATAAAAAACAATTCATTAAAATATACAAAGCAAAAGAAAAAAAACTATGTGGAATAAATCGTTAATATCACTTTCTTCCCTACGACACCATAAGCAACTTCACAATTATTCTTCTAAAATTATTCCTACCATCTTCCACATTATAAAATTTTGAGTTCTTAGTTTAGTATTCAACTGTTCCTGGAAAGTTCTCTCAAATTCTTATCCTGGAGTCTACCAGCATCATAACTTCCCGGGAGGTAGTTACCCTTCCGATATTTCAGCTTTAAATTAACCCTTGAGACTACTAAATGGTGATCTTTACTCTTAACATCAATAACAGCACTCCTATATACCCTAGCATCTTGTATTGATCCTGCCAGTCTTCGGTTTACAATAGCATTATAAGGTTTGCTGTCTTACCATCATGTGAATACCATGTTAACTTATGAGCCATTTTATGACCAAACACCGTATTGGTTATAACTAGATTACTATACCTACAAAATTGCAAAAGTCTATATCCATTACTGTTTTCTTTTCTACACCAAATTTACCTAGGCCGGTATACCATCTATCCCAATTTCTACCAATCTGGGAGTTCAAATCTCCCAGTAAAAATATCATATTTCTACCTGGGACCCTGTCTATTTGCTCCTGGAACTGTAAGTAAAATTTGTCTGAGTCACTAGTATCTCCGTCAGCCGGTTCTACAGGGGCATATGCTACTATAACTGATACCCTGAACTTTTTAGTCATAAAATGAGCAATTAGTATTCTATTATTAATACATTCCCAGCCTAAACAAGATTTAGCAGCTTCCTTATTCAGCATGAGCCCTACTCCCTCTCTATGTGCCCCATCTTTCCTACCTGAGTAAACAAATTCTATATCACCTAATTTCATACTTCCTACACCTGGGATATGAGTTTCTGAACTCCTAATAAATCCAGTTCGAATCGATTGTGTTCGTCAGTCAAAACGTTGATACGACAGTCATTTTTTAACGTCGTAACATTCTAAGTTCCAATTTTCATGTTCTTTAGAGGCCCATCTTGGTCACAACATGGTTTTCAGCACTTGGCGATGCTCTTCTATCAACAAGAGTCGAAATCCTGCACAGACAATCTCGAGCCTATTACCACCGACTCATTATATATTCATGCCTACAAATATTATGCTACTATGGTGAGACAGTTCATATAAGATAAATCACCGAGGAAGAGGTTTTTCAGCTTGAAAACGCCCGTGACAACATACCAAGCTCAGAAGAATTATATATTAGTCAGAATCCCCTGCGAATACTTTGTCTTTTACTAGGCTATAATTTCCTTGAGGGGTGCCACTCCTCAAGTAAGAATAGAGTTGACTGCAAGGTCTCCAGTCTTGCAGGTACCCCAAAAGGGTAGAGGTAGCCCTTCGCGAGAGGCCGTTGTCAATAGGCCTGGATCTTGCGCCCTGCCCGCAGTTGTCCTTCAATAGAGGATACCCCATGCTATGGTGTTCTGCATCACCATGCAATTTAACCCATTACTGGGAGATGGTTTGTAACTCCTGGGACTTGCGGACAAACCAGTGGGCCCTTTTGAGTGTACATTTGAGGGGTCTTCTTCCTCCTCCGCCTGTATTTATGATGACCCCGGGTGAGGGTGCCCCAGTTTCTATTATGGACCCCCAGGGACAAGGTCCCCCCTTGGTCCTTGCCTTTTGTGGAGGTACCCTACAAATCTGTAAGGTGTCCCCTACCGCCACTTGAGCACACGCTGAATTGCCAGAGGGAGGCCAACTAACATCTACCCTAATTTATTGCTTCACATTAGCTTGCAAAACTAATGTAAAACCAATATCTATCCTAATTTATTGATTCACTTCAACATTAGCTTGCAAAACTAATTCTGAGGGACTGACAGGGGAGTTCCAGCCGTCAGAAGGTGTTCTTCAAGGTTGCCTCCTATCCCCTCATCAATTTAATCTGTTTTCAAAATGCAGCTTTATCACTTGCCAAAAACCACAGGCGGTGCATCCATTGGAGGAAAACACATCGTGAACATCTCCTCCAAACAGACACAAACGAGATAATGTCAGCAACGGAAGTCCTTGGGTGGTTGGCAACACAACAAAAACGGAAGTCATGCGGGTATCAAAAGACTCTGCAACCAGAGCCACAAAAGGAGAGCAAATTGAAAATATAGAATCTTTTGTCTACCTCGGCAGTCTTTTAACCTCTAACAACGATTGCTCAAGATCGATTAGATATAGACTGGGCCTTGCAGACAGAAGCTTCGAGTGCCTATCTTATATTAGGAAAAAGTAAATTTAAATTACTGTCAAAATCATTGAAGGCGAACTCTCATAATTTCCATTGCTATGCATTCAAGTGAAAAATGGGTCAATTAATGGTGATGACAAAAAAGACGGATCTCCATATTTGAAACTAATTGTCTCCGTCGCATAGCAGGGATCACCTACATCGACCGAGTATCCAATGAAGACATCCGTAAACCATGGGCGTAGGGAAGAGGGGCAGGGGAGGGCAGCTGTCCCCCCCCCCCCTAGAACTTCAAATTTACGATAGATATGAGCGAGAACTTTTCGTATGTTAGAAATTTTTGTTGGATGTTACCTGGTAGATGGTTAAAAAACTAGAAATGAACAGAAATTTCCAAACATCTTTTGCGATATCAACATTTACGTTTCGATCTTCAATGTTGACTTGTTTGATTCTCTATGAATTGCTTCAAGCGATAAGAAGTTGCTGAGCATGTCAAAGCAAAAATAAGTCACTCAACACTATCCTTGAAAAGAGACAATTAGAAATACTCCGTCATTTCTCCACCTGGATGCCTCTCTATCCAAGTGGTCAAGAGTGTCAAACCTGGATCACCCCGGCAATGGTTCGGTCGTCTCTGGCTTACGTTCGGCTGCATGACAAAAGAAAAAGAAAAGTGACCAGGGGAACATTAAAGCTTGTTTTTCGGCTATCAAATTAAGAAAGAATATGGTCAGCATAAAAAAACTACAAATGAATTTCATTAAGGTTTAAAAAAAACTAAAGAGTATTAATTTCAAATTATACATTGACTGATCAACACCAAAAGTAAGCCGCCGCTCCGCTAATCTGGGTGTTCTACCTTTCAGTGGTGGCAATTTTATTTCAACTTCTGTCTTTTAAGACAGTATCCATCTCGTCTGTTAGTGCAAAGTATCTTACTCCAGTCACCTTCCAAAAGTCACCCTCCTTAAGCTCTTCAGTTGCTACTTTTTGCTAATGATAATATTGTGAACAGAATTCCCTTTCTTGCTCCTCAGCTCAATCAGAATGTAATCACCAGCCTTGACTTTCTCAGTGTCAAATTAGAAGCTGCTGGTAGGGGGCTCGTCTTCAATGTCTATGCTGGGGTCTGAAGAGTTGTTGTATGCAGGATCATCTACGTCAGAATCGTCACTCTAACTATGACTCCTGTTGCGAGAGACACGCCTCTTGCTTTTAGTCTTTTGACTTGTTTGACTTTCTTCCGTTCCAGGACTAGGGCTTTTTGGCAGATACAGCTTTTATCCTAGCAGTAATGCATTCTTTCATAGGGGTGTCAGTGAGCACTTCTGACTTTTTCATATTTTTTTTCTGTTGATTTTTTTGGGTTTGACTTGATTGATAAAATGCTGCAATTAAAGCAAAGAATGAGAGGCAGTCATCCAGTCAGAAGTATTTTCTGAGCTGATCGTGATGATTCTTGGTAAAACTCTCCTGAGTAAAATTTCCGGACACTGTTTTTGTGGAGAAACAAGTAGAAGAGGTACTTTGTTCCCAAACATTAACACCAGCACAAATAGTGGCCAATTGACCTCTTTTTGCAGACGTGACCTTACCTACCTACTTCTGGCCTCGTTGTGTAAAAATTTTATCAGCCTTGTGGATTTTTCCAGACCTGATTCGTCAAAACTTCAAATGTCTTGTGGTCTGAACGTGTATTTATATAGGCCTCAATCCAGGTTGTTAAAGAGAGCTCCTACACTGTGACAGTTGAAAGCAGTTGTCCGTCATAGGCTTGTACTTTTTGGCGTTCCTATTGAGATTTTTAAGGCAATTTACATATAAATAGCATAACATAAATATGCTATTTACACAGCTTCTACAAGCATAGCCTACTTTTGGACACCTTGGTACAGCATGCCGAACTTACCCTGGGTATTGCGGCCAAACATGGAAGTTCACTATTCCAAAGGATAAAAAAATACTAACGGCAAACTGGTGAAGATGGCACGTCTCGGAACCTGCTGAAAGCAGGCAATAATAAGAGAATATAATGTGAGTTTAGAACGCGAGTTTTCTAGTATTCATAATTAGGCGGAGACTTTCAGACAAAATTCAACAAATTCCAAAGTTAATCACCATAAAACCTGCTCCAATCTGGTATTTTTGGTAAAAGTATTAATTAAGGCCAAACATTTTAAAAAACATACACTACCTGTCAGAGCTTTTATAATCCACCAGAAGCCCCATAGATTTTTATATTGGAACTGTTTGCTTTGGCTAAACGTGGGCCGATCTCCCCTATACCAATTTTGATATTTAATTTTGCCCAACTGTAAACTTTTGAATTGAATTCTAAGAAGAAGCTGTTATCTAACAGCTAACAGGTTCTAGTGGCCCTCCAATCACTTTTGTCTATTAAAAAGGGCACTAGCCACTCCAATTTGCAATCGAATGAGCCCTTTTCGAAGTTTCTACAACTCCTTCGATACGAAGTTCCGGGTATGGAGAGAGAAAAAAAACATTGTGCCCACATCGTTCTTTACTTAGGCAGCGCTAGCGCACTGCCTATGATTACTATTAAGTAATATGTATCCATAGTGGTTAATTAATCTGATTTTTTCTAAAAGAAGAAAACAGTTTTCTAGATTTCAAAGGAAGTCTTGGAGACAAATCGGAAGAAAGATGTTTTTGCTCCGTTTTATATTTACCCGGACTATGTTAAAAACTTTAAAAGAATTTTACAGAATAACAGTCTAAATGTAGCTTTAAAAAGTAACAATACTTTGGGTTATTTACTAAATTCTAGGAAGCATCTAACATCATTGGGGCAACAAAATGGGATCTATCGGAACCCATGTGCTTACAGAAGCCCATACGTGGGACGCATTAACCAGAATTTATAAATGAGATTATTACAGCAGACTATTTTGTCAGCTTTAAGCAAAACTCTAAGCCGAAAAATTTCACTTTAGCCTTTCAGAGTATATTTTTAATTTTCCAGACCGTTTTATTTTATTCGATAATGTCTCTTTGATTTCTAAGCACCAGGGTTTAAAGCAAAATTTTTGCAAAACTTTTGAAATTGAGAATTTTTTCAAGAATATTGCTTTAAACAGAGACACGGGTGAATTTGGTCTGAACTCAACGATAATTTATAAAAATCAAATAGACTGACGTTCATTTTACCCAATGCGAATAACCTCTGTCTAAGTGTTAGCCCATTCAATGCAAACGGACCAGACCCAGGAAGGTGAAAGAGACTCCCTTCTGTTTTTGCTTTGGAAGGAATAAGATTATTAAACAATATATAGTGTATTTTTATTTTATATTTAATTACTGTTTATAATCGGTTTAGTTTAGTATTACAAGTGATGATGGTCACTGCATTTGTGACTGAAATGTCTAGTATGTTTGTGAAATTTATCACTGGCTATTAAAGAGTTTGGTTTATACGATATCGCTGTGATAATACTGGCTACTAACTATACCAGTTTATTTGCAATTGAGGCATTACGCTCTAAATTAGTAAAAGCTTACCTAGATTATTTATTCCCTCTGGGAACAATCCTTCAAGATCATTAAATTCCCTTCGGAGATCGTCAACGGTTTGTCCTTGAAAAAACAAAGAAAATATTTTTAAATAAATGGAATTCAAACTAGACCCCGGCACCAAGCCGGCGGATCGACCGAACACCACCGACAAGAGGTCCGGTCAAACGCCATCGAAGTGTCACAACGCCGCCAGCGCACTGCAGGCGCACCGCCACCGGCAAAGGCGGTGGCGTTCGGCCGACCTTAAATTAGTTTTGGAGCAATTCTTTATTGCGTCAACCACAAAGTCGGAGCTTTTCCTTCTCGTGTGATTTATTATTTCGATTTTCCTGATTAGAAATCAAGCAGGGCTTGCACTATCCCCAAATTTTCGAGTATTTTCCGAAAATCTATGCGTCAACCCGAAAAAAAATTTGGTTTCCCGAATCCCTGAAAATCACGCAATCACCGTGCCACACCTAGCGATTTATCACCAGTGACTTTCCCTGCCAAATATTACTCTGAAAACCATAATTCTTCACTACTCTCTGGTTCATTAATTTTCGTCTCTTGTTACTTTGCATAAAAACCAGACAGATGCAATATGCAATTGCATTGCAAATATTGCAATATACACAGTTCTCCATGTGTTGACAAAAGAAGCATCGTCTTTATGAAATGAGTTTAAATAATTTGGAATCCAGTTTCCCACTTGCAATTCCTTACATCATTCGTAGTCATGAATTTTATTTCCAAGTTTTGTAGGATTATAGAATGCAACATTCAATATAGTTTGATTTTGAAATTGATAGCAGAAAGATCGTTTCTACAGCTGAATTGTAAGTTTGCAGAATTTTTATTTATTTTGCTGTTTTTACGTAAGATTTTTTTTAATGTTTAATACTCAAATGTCGAATGCCTGATAGATTAAAGAAAATACAATCAACTGTCTGAAAAAATATTTTACCTCCCCCAAAAAAAAAACCCTCTATTGAGACAGAATTTAGCAATAGACGAAGCTATGTACAAAGTTGGGGAATATATATTGAAACGTAAGTTACCCTAAAAATAGGGAGGTATTATATTTAACTGATAATAGCTCGAAATTTTATAAATGAAACCAGGGATGCAAAAACGTTATTTTTTTTTTATTTAAAGCATCCTATCAGGTGGTGGTATACAGAGGGGGGAGGGGCTGGGAGATATATATTTAAATGATAATACCTCGAATTTTTTCTTTTTGAAAGCAGGGATGGCAATAAGTTAATTATTTTTTTATTTAAAGCAGAGACGGTATCCCATCAAGATGATGGTATCCAGGGGGGGGGGGCATAGGGAGTTATTATATTTAAGTGATAAAACCTTGATTTTTTTTTATTGAAAGCAGGGATGCCAAAAAGTTAATTTTTTTAAATGAAAGTGGAGACGGTATTCTATCAAGGTGGTATCCAGAGGGGGGGGGGGCGGTAGGGAAATATTATACTTAAATGATAGTATGTCAAATTTATTTATTTGTTAAAGCAGGGATGCTAAAAAGTTAATTAATTTGTTTTTAATTTAAGGCAGAGAAGGTACCCTATCAAGGTGCATGGTATCCAGGGGGGGGGGGGTAGGGAAGTATTATATTTAAATGATAATATCTTGAATTTTTTTTATTGAAAGCAGGAATGCCAAAAAATTAACTATTTTTAGTTTAAAGCAGAGACGGTATCCTATCAAGGTGGTATCCAGAGGGGGCATAGGGAGTTATTATATTTAAGTGATAGTACCTTGATTTTTTTTTTTTTTTTTATTGAAAGCAGGGATGCCAAAAAAATATATTTTTTAGTCCAGAGGTGCGGGCATAAGGAGTTATTATATTTAAGTGATAGTACTTTGTTTTTTTTCTTTTTTTATTGAAAGCAGGGATGCCAAAAAGTTTTTTTTTTAGATTTAAAGCAGAAACGGTATCCTATCAAGGTGGTATCCAGAAAGGGGGGGGGGGTAGGGAATCATCATATTCAAGTAATAATATCTTTAATTTTCTAATTGAAAGCAGACTCAGTCCACACAAAGTGGATAAGTTGATTTTTATTCATGACAATTACAGCCACATTCCGCAGTTAGAATAGACTTCCAAGTTTGACTGAAGGAATTTTTTCGACCAGTTGACCCCTAGATTTTTTGTCCCTCCACACAACCCGTCACGCGTTGCCACGATCTTTAAAGAAAGAAAATTCAATGAGAATACCCCTAAGGAAAATTTCTGAACGTTCACTGTCTTAGTTGAAAGTTTTTAACGTCATAATGTTTTTCATTTTAGTTTAATTATAATTGAGAAACATGTTCGAATCATACAAGATGACATTGAATTGCTAAGCTTGCTCTTCGAAAAGCTGTTCAATTTTCTGATTATCTGATATCGTCCATTATATAAATTCATTTAAGTTCGAACAAGTTAAATGATTGAGACTGGCCCATTGATTGGAAATTAACTTCCATTTTCCTTCAGTGCTGAGGTGGGTCATCCACCTTTCGTCATTAGGAGCTGATGCTTAATTATTTTTTAAGGTGAAAATTTAAGTTATCCTATTTAAATAATTATAAATGATTGTGGAAAAATTTGGTAGGACAGGTTGATGTGTTTTTGCGTTTTACATGTATGTCTGCTTGCAATTGTATGTTCTTTTGTGCATTGTAAAAATTGTTTTATGTTTTTTATGAATGGTATATTTCAACAGTTGGATAATGTTTTGAAATATGATTCAACACATGAAAATTAATATGTAAATTAAAAGAAGAAGCCAAGCAAAAATACTCCGTACAACATATTTATCCAACCCCTATGATAATTTAAAAATTAACAAGATCTTCGTGAGTTATACTTGATGTATTTTTGTTTTGTTATTAAAACCCGTTTTTAATACAAGGAAGCTTTTTAGGAATCTAAAAGAGCAAAAAAAAAAAACAATCAACATCAAAGTCGCCCATTTCAACTGTTTTAAAGGTGACAAAGCAGATATTGGCAAAGGGCATTATGAAAAAATTAAGCTTCTAAGTTCAAACTTATAGTCAAAGTTTTTTACCCAGATAACTGACAAATTTGGTGATACAGTATTTGAAGTTTTGTATGCAATAGGCCAAATGCTCCATGAAAAAAATTACTAATTTTGATAATTATTTATGTTAAGAATACATAGCTAATATACACTTCAAGTATTATGCAAGCGTTCTGAAACGCCACAGCCATTTCGTTTCTACCAGATTTCTACTTCTCTTGATGAATAACAAAGAAGACCAGTTTCCAGCCAGCGACTTGTGAAGTTTTGAACTCATGAATAGGCTCGACTTTGTTGTAAATTTAAGTGGTGATTTGAGAAAGACTGATGAAACCATTTATGTTTGCAGTCAACATTGATCGCGTCGGCAGCGCGCCGCTGACATCTTACCGATGGCTCGGCGCGCTGTTTTTGACCCCACCACCACCGGTCTTCCCTCATCAGCGCGGCGCCGGGGTCTAATTCAAACCCAGTTATTTTGTGGGATTTTATTTTTTGTATTAGTTTTAAATTTCAGTTCATAAGTTCGTAAGTTTACCAACAGATAAATAGATTAAACAACACTTACGTGCTGGAAAAACCTATGAAGGTTTGCAATTACGAGAAAATCAACGTAACTACTCACCTATTAACTCGACTGTTTACTTAGACCTCAACAATTTAATCAAGACTATTATAAATAAACCAAAAATAAATAAACTATAACCTATACATACATAAGAAAAAAATAGATAAATAAATAAATAACTAAATTAGAAATTATTATAGATAAATAAAATATATAAGAAAAATAATAATTAAAAACCCAGTCTCCATCACTCATCAAAACTCAAATCCCCTCCCTTCCCTCGCCCTTCCAACCCAACCTTAGCTCCTGCCCACTATATGTATTTAGATGAAATCATTGAAACGATTAGTCGTTTCAACAAAAAGGAATTTTATCCAGCCACCTCGACCATAAGACATGACAAGACAAAGAAGATGAGCCAAAAAAAGACAAATTTACAATTCCTTAGAATAAAGAAAGAACGGCCAGTGCCCCAGAATAGGGACTTAAAGAGAATTCCCCATCGGTCCAGAACCTTAAAAGGCCCGATTCTCAAGAAGGTGGGAGGACATCTCTTTAAAAAGAACCAAAAGTTAAAATAATATAAATAAAGAAAATACTTAGTTACAATTTAGGGAATGGTAAAAGAAAAGGTTATGAAAAGTTGATATACTATTAAATATACATAAAAAAAAAAGTATGGACTGCAGAAAATATATGGATAAAATTTAATGAATGGAAAAAAGAAAATGTTAAAACATTTTTCTTTGCTGAATACATTTAATCAATAAGCCTGTTAAAACTTACCCAGTCTTTGTGTTAGGAATAGACCTAGGTCATAGTTCCTGAGTTACACCCTTTTAAAACCGTATACATACAGCTGTTTTGATTTACTTCACCGCTCCCCTGCACCTTTCCTGAAAAACTTGACTGATTTTTCCTTGTATTTGGCGAAAATAAATGCCAAACATGTATACCTTTTTCAGTGGCATATACTATATTTTAACAATGAACCAATTGTCCAACCAAGAGCCCTTTCCCTGAGGGCTAGAAGGATAACATCCCAAAAGGCATAATTACTTGACCTTTCAACATCGCCAAAGAAAATAGATATTTCAAAATTTTGATTGGATGTTTGTTTTAGGAATAATAGGGACTAGCTGCCCTCCAATCTATTCTGACTTTTAAAAAGAGCACTATAGCTTCTAATTTCCAATTAAATGGGCCCCATCTGGATTAAATGAGCCCTTTTCAAGTTTCTACAACAGCTTCTTAGATAAGAAAGAAGAAGAAAAAAAAATCACACATTGTGCCAATATCATTCTTAACTTTTGTTGTGCTACTGCGCTACCTATGATAAGTTAGAGATACAAAGTTTGGCTTTTGTTTTGAAAACCTTGAAAATCTTCTTTAGAAAAACAGTTACTTCGAGAACGCCAAGTAAACCAAAGTGCAATGAAAATCTTGGAATTATTTCTTAGCATAAGGCAGGCCGGGCAGAAATTATTATGTTAAATACCTAGCCAATATCAAACAGATTACTAATCAGGAACATGGGCGCCCATAAGCTAAATTTTAGGGGGGGGGGGACTTACCTTATCTAATCAGTACTTTTAATGCTGTATCATATAAATATAAAAAAAAATATAAAAAAAACATAACACGGTATCATTTAGTCAGAGGGGACTGAACCCCCTCTGTCCCCCCCCCCCCCCCATATTGGCACCCATGATGAGGAAGCTGATTTCTTGGATATTAAATTTAAAGTGGCGCTGCTTTTAACAACAAGTATTAAAAAAGAAATAATTTTGCAGAAAGTATTCAAAAATTACTCCTTTGATTATAAATTATTAAAACAGTACTTTGATACAACTCCGAGGCAACCCTGTCAGTTACAGACATCCAAAAACCAAAGAGAAAAGCAGGCTTGTCAAATAAAAAGCATTTTTTTCATTGAAGTAGTGCCACATGGACTGATTTGATTGACAGGCACCCGAGTTCAAAACCCGTCAGCATATTCGGTTCTAATGATAGGTATAATAAAAAATCATGAAATACCTAAATAGTTAAAATTACTCTTACTACTCACTGAAAGGTGTACTATTTTGTTGTTTACTCTATTAATATCTGGATTACAACTCCACATAGTTCCATATTCCTTCTCCAATCGGGATTTTGTATCCTTGATTATTTCCCTATCAGCACAAGTCTCAACAAGTTTGCAGACAAGCAAGTCAAATGACCTGGCCTTTTTTTTAAGGTTGTATAATTTTTTTATTCGTTGATCTGCTACAAATGGGATATCGTCTGGTATCATCTGAAACAGAAAACAAAAACTAATCATTTGAATGGAGCAAAGGTTAGATACAATTTTATATTTAAAACAGTTTGTGGTAACAAACTGTAAGCCTTGGCTCAACAATAACCAAAACTGTAAAAAACAAAATTTCTAAACTTCATGCTTATTCTAACATCCTTCTTCTACTGTAAAAAGGAAATGGGGTATTTTCTGTCTCTGGAGGGTTGACGTTATATCCCACAATCAGTACTTCCCATGGACGCCCATAAGCTGAATTCCAGGGGGGGAGCAAACCTGATCTAATTGGCACTTTTAATGCTATATAATAGAAATCTCAGAACAAAAGTATAAAAATAAGGTAGCATCATTCAGCCAGGGGGGGGGGGGCAGGAGCCCTCCTGGCCCCCCCATATAGGCGCCCATGGTACTTCTTGAAATCAGAAAACTGTTGAAAGAATCCATGAAGGTCATCTTAGAATCTGAGGTTCCAATCAAGGATAAACTGAATGAGCATGAAGTGGAGGAGGAGCAGAAGAATAATAAATAAAAAAATAAAAGGAAACAAATAAAAAATATCATTGCAAATATTTAATAATAAAGATGTTATAACTTCAACATTATATTGAATGTGGTCTTTATGAATATGCCTTTATGAAAAATCTCAAAAATTTCTGGGTCAACATGATGCATAAAGGGTTTCCCTCTAGAAACATCTAATGAGAAAAATTGTCACCATACAACACCTTTTATACAATATATAACATCATTACAGTGATGTATTTTTTTGCTCTTTAAATGCATTTGAGTGTGATGTCATTCATATGAAAAGATTTGTTTTATTAAGGCTCTAAAGCTATGATTTCCAGAGTGGGGCACATTCCCCACCGGTGGGGCATGGGAATATTTTTGTGAGTGATGGACAGGACATGCACCCTTTGGCTAACTATACCAAGACTCAGTCTTTGAGCAGGTTCTTAATAGGACAATCCCAGACAAATTGCCTATTAGCAACAGTAATATACATATCTCTATGAAAAATCAACCATTTTCGGTTTTATCAACATTCATCTAAGCAGCAAGCATGGAATATTCTTATATATTCGTGATATCTTTAGAGACCATAAGCTAGGTGTCCACAGAAAGCAATTTTTTTCATAGACATGATTTTTTTTCACAATTCATGAGTTCGCATCAAGACAGCAAATTCGCGTGGTATGCCTCACAGAACAAGAAATTTCAAAAATGCTTTCTATAAGACCAAAAAAAAAGATTTGTGAATTCTTGATGCTTTTGTCTTTAAGACGTCTGAGAGCTGAAACAATCAAGTAAGTTCGTTTTTAGACGTTTATTCTATTTGGTCTTGGGAATATCTATAGTGCAAATAAACTCCCAGCAGAGTTGAAAGGTGAGTTTTACTCTTATTTATTTAATTTCTGTTTGTTTTGGGTTTCATTTATTTATTGATACTGATTTGTGGTAGTTGTATTCTTGGTAGATTATTTGATTCTATTTTTGTTCATTTTGGTTTAATGGTTTTTTATTTTTTTAAAACTTATTTTGTAAAAAAAGTTCTTTAATTATTATAATATATAAAGCAACTAAATTACAAATGGATACAAGTAATTGTACCATATTCTGCAACAACGATAATAAGACTGCATCAGTCCTGCCTAAGCGCAGTCCTTCAGGTGACACTTGTTAAAGACCCCACATTTCCTTAACATCACCTCTACTCCTGCTGTTTTGACAAATTTATCAACAAGACTGATGAAAGTTAACGTGGTGAGTCACAATAATAATATGCACTATGTGAATATATATTATTTTGCTTTGATGTGACGCTTTTGTAAAGACAAGATAACCATTTGCACAGGTATCTTAGCTCTCACCCCTCCAATTATGAAAATTGCACCAATATGGCAGGTAAAGTAATCAAGGGTCATTGTTTTCTATTTTGTGGTATGATTTTGCTGTCAGTTGAGACATGGCAACTAAGATTTTTTCTCTCTCTCCTTTTTTTCTAACTCAAATCAAAATTGATCTGTATTTGGACAATAGCTTTAGTTTTGGATCTTTGCTTTAAGAAGTTCTACTTGAAAGTGAAGACTGTAAGGGTCTGATGTAATAAACTCAATCAGAATTCTAAAAATAACAGTCAAATTATAAAATGAAATAACATTATAGCCTAGCCTTGTAAACACAAATTAGCTCCATGTAAACTTGTCAAGGCCACAAAAAAGATCAAATATTAGAAAATGGAATAAAATAACAAGAATAAGAAGAAAAAAAGCAGGTCTAACCAACCCCTATTTAATAGGGTTTCTACTTGAAACCCATTCCTTGGTGTGGTCTGTTTCTGAGCGTTTAATTGGGGGATAGAAGAGGTCTTGAAAAAACACTGGGGAAGAAAAAGCACACCCAAAAACATTAGTTTATGGCCTTTGATATACCTTTTCTAAATTTTCTGAGAGGCAAAGGACATTGGAAAGTTCAGGTGTAATTTTATCTAATGATTTTGATTTCAGTTATGAGTTCAAAGCTGATGGATCAAAGCTTAGAGGGGGGATATTAGAGGGATAAACCAAGGGAGGACAAAATAAGAAAAAGAATTCATTTGTAGGCCAGAATTTCTTATTCAGGAAGAAAGCATTCTTTTTGGACCTCCCCCCTCCATGGAATCTGGCCCCACCTCTGGCTCCATCAAAATCTGGCCCCACCTCCATGGAGAAATACCCTCCCCACAGAAATATCTACTAAACAATTCAATCCCAGTGAAAATTTACCCACGACAGTTAGCCTTAACAACTCCACGTGTAAAATTGAGACGGAAAAGTGAAAGCAAGACACATCAAAAGAATTTTGTATGGGAATTCTTGCAAATTCTCCCAGTGTATAATTTCCCCTGACAACTCCACTCCCTGGAAACTTCATCCCCAAGGAAAATTCCTCTGTGGAAAAAACCCCACGTTTTTAAAATTGATTGAGCCCCTTTTGAAGTTTCTACAACATTTTCTATGAAAACCCTATATGCCCCCAGGTCATAAATTACAACCCTTGCCCTGAGGGCTGAGGGGGGGGGGGGTTGTCATCCTCAAAAACATAATTTCCAGAACTTTCAACTATGTTGAACAAAATGTTTATTTCAAAATTTTTATTGTATGTGTTTGGGAAAAAGGCAGGCGTGAGAAGGGGGTTAATTGCCACCCAATCACTTTTGACTATTGTAAAGGGCACTAGCACTTTGAATCTTGAATCGAATGAGCCCTTTTTGTAGTTTCTACAACAAAGCTTACTACAAAAACCTTATACACCCCCATGGCATAACTTACAACCCTTGCCCTGAGGGCTGTGGGGGAAGTGTCCTCCTCAAAGACATAATTTGCAGATCTTTTAACTATGTTGAACAAAATGGCCATATAAAAATCTTGATTGGATGTGTTTGGGGAAATGATGAGCACGGAGGGGATGTTAGTTGCCTTCCAATCACTTTCGGCCATTAAAAGACACTAGCCCTTCCAATTTTTGATTTAATGATCCCTTTTTGAAGTTTCTACAACAATCCCTTCAATATGAAGTGCCCTGGTCTAAAAACAAAATAAATAATAATAATAATACATTGTGTAACATTGTTTTTTACTTAGGCAGCACTTTTGTGCTGCCTATGACTGCAAATTTTCATTTTTTGGGCCTTTCAACAGACATTATGTTATATAAATAACTGTTGTGTTGGAAACTCAACAATCTTATTTATGCTATGCATAACATTATATAAGAAAATACTGATATGATTTCATATATGATGTCATAAGAAATGCTTATGATTTAATAACATAGTACTTGACATCATTTGCAAAAACCAAAATTAAGCCTCTTAACAATTTTTCTAGACTTCTGACCTATCTAGATCATTTTTTTTTTATGTGAGAATATCCTAAGATACCAATTTTCCTGAAAAAAATATGTAGTTGATTTTGAGAACATACATACATACATAAATACGTATACAATATTATTGCTCACATATAAAGATAGTATTTATATTGTCCCACCCTGAACAATTCAAAGAAACCAATTCTTAGCCAATATGACATACAAGGTTACTGATTTGTTAGTATCCATCTGATTATGTACCCACTCTGTTTTAGCTTGACTTTAATATTCATCCATTATCCCATGTCCTTGAGCAATTGCTGTATAAACAGCAAATCTTTGGACTAATTCATCATCACTCACTGCCAAATAAAACTTTGATAGCAAATTATGAAAGAATAGATTATAACTTTGCCTTTATGGGCCTTTTAGGACCAACTGGAGGACAGTAAAGTTTTGTAGCTAATTGAAGGGAGAATTAAGGAACAGGAGCAACAGGTATGGAAGGCTAAAGTAGAGCAGGCAGATATCCTAAGAGGTTATAGTCAAGTAAAGGAAAGCCTTGGGGAGGAATTTCATCTAAAGTTAGGTCTGGGTAAGAGAGAACTGAAACACTGGATCCAACTACAAACAAGTAATTTACCGTTGGGTTAATTTGAAGAAATTGTAATGGCGTGGTCCTGGTTCGGATTGCAGGTACAGTTGTCCCTTACGTAAAAATGAAAATGAAGATTTGGTCCATTTTCTCCAACAGGTGTCCAATAACTGACAATTTAGGACCATAGTTTCTGCCTGAGGCATGTTTCCCAGATATATTGCAGAACAAACAGAAAGAAAGTATTTTGGATACAACACATTTTCTTGGAAAAGCTCTCCAGCTACAGAAAGAATGTAAATAGTGTTCATGTTGTATGTGTATTTATTGTGTCTCTTTCCTTGTTGATCTGTGTATGGCCTATGGTTAATAAACTTATTATCATTATTAGTCAAATGTGATTGGAGGGCAACTAACCCCCCTTTCATGCCCACCATTTCCCCAAACACATCCAATCAATTTTAAGATACCCATTTTGTTTATTGTAGTTGAATGATCAGGAAATTAGGACTATTTCTTCCAAATGGAGAACCTTGCACTTTTCAACATTAAACTTGAGTCTCTAGGCTATATATTGGCCCATTTACAAAAGCAGTCTGGGTCAGAAATTACTGAGGCTCCACCCTGTTGGGTGTCAATGGGACCATTAAGTTTCAAGTCATCAGCATACAGGCTTCATTTATTAGTTATGTTTCTGGAGCATCATTAAAGCAGATATTGAAAAGTATAGGTCCCAAAACAGTACCTTGAGGCACCACACTTAAGACCTCTGCTATTTCAGAATAGAAAGTAGCACCACCATCACCAAAGCCTCTGACCTGCTGCTTTCTTCCCTTCAAGAAGGACATAATCCAGTCCAACACACCCTCTTCTGTACCTATTGCCTTCAGTTTCAACTGGGGGCTTCGATGACAGACTATCTAAAGCTTTAGCAAACTCTAGCAGAACTTTATCAACTGGGAGACTTTGGTCAAAGAAATCAGTTATATAATTATATGAAGCAATCAGATTTTTTCAACTCATTTGCCAGGTTTGAATCTGTGTTGGTGTTTTGATAGAAGGTTATTTGTGGCCAAATGTTTGAGAACAGCATCATTTACAATCTCTTTTAGGATTCTCCCAACAGTAGAGGGTATTTATTTAGCCTTGGCCCACCTCATAAGGAGACATGTTAAGAAAACAATTCTTACTTTAAATCCTCAAAAGAGAAAAAGTTTCCAAATTTCACCACACTTTTAATTCAATGCTTGTCTTTTGAAATTGCTGCTGTAAACTGCTGCCAAATATAACAGAAATCGGCAATTCTTTCTAGAACATTCTCGAACGTTCTTTTTCGAAAGGGCAGTTTCCGGTTATTGAACAAAAGACATCTATAATACTAATAAATAGATATCTAGCAAACCGAATTTTCTAGAATTCTATTTTACTTTTCATGTTTTCAACTACCCCAATACCGATTGATTTCAGTCCCCATGGTAGCCTACTAAGAAGCTCCGTAGCGCGTAGCTCCAGCATTTTTATTGAGGGGGCAAAAAAGTTCACATCCAGAGAGTCAAGGGCATGGGCTATATAAAAGCTTTTTTCCAATTTTTTTGGAGGGAGACTGCCACCCCCAAATGACGTCACTGGACAGTGGTATTAATTGGAAGGAGGTGTTGCCCCCCAACATTTTTTCCTCACTAGGCTTTGAAAAGAAAACTTATTTGTATTTTCATTGAAAAATGTCTTTTTTGTAATTTCATGAAAAAAATACCCCCCCCCCCCTACATCAAAGGTTCCCGAACTTGTCTTTATCGTAAACCCCTTCCAAAATTTTGCTGGTTCCGGTTGACTTCGTGCAGTTTAAGTTTCTATCATGTTCCCGAAACTCCACAAAATGTGAAGACTAGATTTAACTATGGAAATTTGTATTATGGCTGAGCTCCAACGACAAATTAGCAGTTTTTTTCTAAAAACAGCATTATAATGGTCCATTAAATAATTAATTTTTCTGTGAATTGATGTAAAAAAAAAAATGAAGTTTGCCAGTCAACAAAAGGATTCCGTCTAACTTTGTTTTTTTCATGTCTACTCAAAGTACAAGAAATCAATCAGTGTTCGCTTATCTTATTTACAAACTCCCAATACCGAGTGGAAAAAGTAAAAAGAAAATAGTAAATTTTATTATGTTGCCTGTATTTGAATACTATTAATTATCATTGTATCATTGTCTATTAATTATTACACTATTAATTATCGTTGTTTCATAGGCAGCGCAATAACGCTGCCTAAGTAAAAAACGATGTTGGCACAATATATTATTATTATTTTATTTTTTTTTAGACCAGGGCCCTTCGTATCGAAGGAGTTGTCGTAGAAACTACGAAAAGGGCTCATTCGATTAAAAATTGGAAGGGCTTCTTTCCTTTTTAATAGCCGAAAACTGATTAGAAGGCAACTAACACCTCTTCCATACCCACCATTTCCCCAAACACATCCAATATTAGTGCTTTAGAAATATTTTAAAAGCTTCTAAAGTAGAATTTTAGAAAATTTTCAGTTTGGGAGGAAGGGGGATTTCAAAAATATCTTCCCATAACATAATTTGTCCTCTAAAATTGATTCCGATGTTTGTAACACTCTGTGTCTTAGCGCTTTAGAAATATTTAAAAAAGCTTCTAAAGTAAAATTTCGGAAAACTTTGAGTTTGGGGGAAGGGGGATTTAAAAAACATCTTCCCATGATATGATTTGTCCTCTAAAGATGATTCTGTTGTTTGTAGCGCTCTATGTCTTAGCGATTTAGAAATATTTAAAAAAGCTTCTAAAGTAAAATTTTGAGTTTCGGGGGAAGGGGGATTTTAAAAACCTCTTCCCATGATATAACGTGTCCTCTGAAGTCGATTCTGATGTTTTTTAGCTCTCCATCTATTAGTGCCTTAGAAATATTTTAAAAGCTTCTAAAGTAGAATTTTAAAAATTTTGAGTTTGGGGGGAAGGGGGTTTTCAAAACATCTTCCCATAACATAATTTGTCCTCTAAAGTTAATTCTGATGTTTATAGCGCTCTATGTCTTAAAGCTTTAGAAATATTTAAAAAAGCTTATAAGTAAAATTTTGGTAAATTTTGAGTTTTGGGGTAAGGGATTTCAAAAACATCTTCCCATAATGTAATTTGTCCTCTAAAGATGATTCTGATGTTTGTAGCGCTCTATGTCTTAGCGCTTTAGAAATATTTAAAAAAAGCTTCTAAAGTAAAATTTTGGAAAATTTTGAGTTTGGGGGGAAGGGGGATTTTAAAAACCTCTTCCCGTGATATAACGTGTCTTCTGAAGTCGATTCTGATGTTTTTAGCACTCAATCTATTAGTGCTTTAGAAATATTTTAGAAGCTTCTAAAGTAGAATTTTAGAAAATTTTGAGTTTGTGGGGAAGGGGGATTTCAAAAACCATCTTCCCATAATGTAATTTGTCCTCTAAAGATGATTCTGATCTTTGTAGCGCTCTATGTCTTAGCACTTTAGAAACATTTAAAAAAACTTCTAAAGTAAAATTTTGGAAATTTTTTAGTTTGAGGAAGAGGGATTTCAAAAACATCTTCCCATAACATAATTTGTCCTCTGAAGTCGATTCTGATATTTGTAGCGCTCTATGTCTTAGCGCTTTAGAAATATTTAAAAAAGCTTGTAAAGTAAAATTTTGGAAAATTTTGAGTTTGGGGGAAGGGGATTTCAAAAACATCTTCCCA
>CM051262.1:54972467-55034967 GCA_027921565.1 Artemia sinica | reverse complement strand
TGCGGGAGTAAAAAACGATGTATAATCACCAGGGCCATAACCAGAATTTTGATTTTTTGGGGGGGAGGAGGATATTTTTTGTTTGAGGAGGGGACAAAAGAAACTTTAAAAAACGTATCTGGATTGCTTTTGTTCTGCTTTCTGAGAACATTTCTCGTCAAAGCTGTTATCATGAAATTAGAGTATCATTAAATCCCAAAATGAGCAGGATATATTACATATGGAAGGGGGACTGCCCTTTGTCATCTGCAAATCCATCATGTGGTCACTGATACTCTGGAGGATGCTGATTAGATCAGAAATTGAGAGCTCTAGTCCAGGGGCGGATCTAGAGCGAAAATCTTGGTGGGAGGAGTAGGGCAATGTGACAAAAGTGCCAATGAGCAAAATCTTTGGGGAGAGGGCAATGTGACAAAGGGGCCAGTAATTGACCAAATATACAATTTTATTCTAAAGGAAGAGTGAAAAAAAACAGGGAAAGAGGACGCCAGGAAATCGTGGTGGGGGGGGGGGGTGGTTGAATTTTCAACAAAAATTTTACACAGGGGGAAGTTTGCCTGAATTCATAAGCAAAATTTACTCATTTACCTCATGAGAAATAATCCATGAAGAACTATCATCAGTAATTATTCTCTGCTGTAAAATTTTCCACACAAGAAACTTCCTGTTGGAGGGGAAGGACCTTTGAAAAATTTTCAACATAGAGGTGATTTTTGGTATGAATTAAAAAACGATCATAAATAAAGTTAATAACAAGTATTTTTTCGAGTTTATTATGTTCAGAAGAATTTTTCGTCCAATATAGTGAACAAGATTTTTTTTTTGGTGGGGGGGGGGCATTTGCAGTGAGCATGAACTTTTACGAGGTAAAATTCATGGGGGTAATATCTTGCGCGTGGGAACTTTCCTTGGGGGAGTTTTCCTTGGGGAAATTGCCATGAATGGGGAGGTGTGTGTCCCGTTATTATTCGAAAACGATCAGAAATTAAATTTTAAGAAAAACTATTTTTTAACTGAAAGCAAGGAGCAGCACTAAAACTTAAAAAAAGAAATTAATATATTTGTGCGGTGCCTCCTCCTCAATACCTTGCTCTTTACGCTAAAGTTAAACCTTTTTTCAAAAGTCTTAAAAAGGGCCTCCTGAACCACAACGACCGTTTAATTAGAATAATTAACTTTTTTTTAAAGTGGCTAAAACTTGAGCGTAAAGAGAGGTGTATTAAGTAGGAGGCAGCCTAAATACGGAATAATATCTGTTCGTTTAAAGTTTTGATCTTGCTCATATTTTCAGTTAAAGAAAATTACAACTTTTTAAATTTAATTATCATAAAGATTGATAACTTACAAACTTCTTGAAAATACATTTTTAAACTCCTTCTGAAATACCAAGGGTATATATCAAATTTCCCAGTTAATATTGTAAGACATATGAAAGTTTGCTAAACATTCCTAATTTTCAGGGCAATTTTTATTCAAATTTTTAATTAAGAACTACTTTTTAACCTACCCTCTAGATTAATAAAAATACCATTTGAAAGAAATGTTATTGAAACAACCTGTTTTTGGTATTTTATTGGAACAACACAAACACAGTGGAAAATATCCCCCACCCAAATTTTCATAAATTAGTGCTACCGGTCACTGATTTTCACTGCGAAAGACACATTAAAACCTGTAAATAGAATAATCTGCAGTACCTGCAAATATTTATCTAGACCTGTGAAGGTTCTACACATCCAAAATTAGACTTCAAAATACCACTTCAAAATTAGAGATTTGTGTCTCATATGCCATCATCTATTCAAAGTACAAACTCCATAACTCGTAATTAGCAGTCCCATATATACGATGGATATTTCTTTGTATCCTTGCCAAAAGCCAAAACAAGAGACATTCAGGTTTCGTGACAGAAACCAGTTTTTTGACGTAGTGCCTAAACGTGCAGCATTTTCATAGAGTCGTTTTTGGTTTAGAATTGGCATGTCATTACCTTCGAATTAGTTTAAGAAACAAAACAAGTCTTGTGACGTCAGCTCTTAAACATGCCCCTTTTCGACAAGAATTCATTTTTGTTTCGAAGCGGCCAGGTCGCAGGAAACCTGTTTCAAACACGCCACAAAGCGCCCAGAACGCCCTAGATTTTGAAAATAACTTTTTGGTATTTTCATTGAAAGAAAATAAAAAAAAAAAGAAAACAACAAAATGTAGGGATAAAAAGTTTTTTGTTTTGTAGGGATGAGATATTTGGGACTAGAAATTCTGACGTCTCGGAGCTTTGTTTCCACGGCGCAATTAGATCTGACTTCAGAGACGCGAATACTTATAGGCTAACAGGGGTTAGAAACTTTTTCTAAGTTGTGGCGATGACAACTTTTGGTGTTTGTAGAGATGAAAAAATGTGGCCTCTTTTTCTCGGGCTATCTGGAGATCTGATTCCCTTGGGAGCTATTACCTTGGAGACATACGAACTAATTACCTTTTATTGGACTAAATGCAGACATATAAAATGAAATAAAAACACAGATAAAAAGACAATAGATTTATTGACTTACATATTTAGGTGCACAGCAGTGAGTCACTTCAAACGACAACAATGGTGACTGAGATACAACATGAAAGAATTGCCAAGCTTGAATGGCCAAACAAATTCTATTTGAATTCTCCTCATACTCATTTACGAATCCCTCAAAAAGCACATCTACCTCACTATCAAACATAGCTTTTCAGTCCTGCACCATGAGGACTGGCCCACCATTGGCCGAAGAGGACCAAGGATGTAAATCTTTCGTCCAATAATTTATTTTAAATATTTTTGATGATTCAAGCGTTCACACACGGTTTTTGCCCTTTAAACTTCCTTAGAAATATTGTAGGTAGCATATTTTTTCTTAACGAAATCTTAAGCCTGGATAGCGCCATTTTTTGTCTGGGTGATTGCAATTTTTCTCTTTGCTGATTACAGACTTTTGAAACTAGGTTTAACTTAATTATAGGAAATCGGAATTATCTTTAGAAAGAAGGAACTTTATTTTCGTATTTTGAATACATCGCTTCTTACTCATGGTACACATCACCATTTTTTCATTTTTTCCATTCCCATCAATTAATGACGCCCCGTCATTAGTAACTGCTCGCCTTTGGGCTTTTAAAATGTTCGCCATTTATTAACTAGTTCTTCTACATAATTATTTTATATTCATGTTATGGCTTAATCAGGAGTGCTAAAAATTTTCTCTATTATTTTTCTTATTTTATTTTACATCCCTATCTAAAATTCATCTACCGGACTAAGATTATTCATGGTTCTAGGCTAGCTACTATACTAAGGATTGTTTTTCTACGTCTAACACTGATTACTTTTACATTTCCAACAAGGTTGGGGCTATTCTACCTTTACATTAGTTTTTTTTTTTTTTAATTCACTTTTTTTTTGCTGTCTATATGGCACACTAGTTTATAACTACGCTACATTAAATGAATAGCTTGACAACGCTACACATAACTATCTGGACATTTAACACTACATACAAAAACGATTTAAAACACACAATATTGTGTTTACCATGTTCACTGGTAACATTAAAACACTCTCACTATTGGGATTTTTGAATTGTCAAAGTTATTAGGAAGTAATACATGTAGATTCACATCTATTCATCACCTTCGAGTCTATAGTGTACTACACCCTTCTGTTGTAAATTATTGTCCTTCACTCTTTTTGTCTTGGCAAAAATTTTGAAGCATTTACGTACGTTATGGTTTCTTCACGGAACCTTTCGAGCCTGATTGTCTTCACACGACATATATTTCTCTAATAGTCAACTGGGAAATGATGCTTCCCGCTACAGGGGTGGGTATTTTTCTTCTCAGCATATCATTTTTAGGATGTTTTGAGGCACATAGAGGATGTATTCTCGCGTAAAATTGTTCATTTGTGCCCTTTATAAAATTGTTAGCTCATGGCTTCCGTCGATTAGCCTTTGCGGTGATTGCTAGGTTAATCACGGGGTAATTGAAGTTTGGATTTAGGATGGGTTGTCATCAAACTATAGTGATTATTTTAACGTATTGTCTTTAACTTGACACTTCAAACATCTTCAAATATTGTTTAACTTCCAATATCGTTAAATATCATTTATCTTGTATTGATCAATGGGGTTCTCAGAATTAAACTTCAAATTGTCTTTAACTTCAGCTTCAAATATCTTCAAATGTCTTTAAATATCATTTAACTTCAAATATCGTTAAATATCGTTTATCTTGTATTGATCGATGGGGTTCTCAGAATTAAACTTCAAATTGTCTCTAACTTCAGCTTCAAATATCTTCAAATGTCTTTAAATGTCATTTAACTTCCAATATCGTTAAATATTGTTTATCTTGTATTGATCGATGGGGTTCTCAAAATTAAACTTCAAATTGTCTCTAACTTCAGCTTCAAATATCGTTTAGCTTCAAATATCATCACTATACTGTCAAATTATTTTGGGGGTCCATAGTGAGTATCAAAGGCGATATCTACGTATTTATATCTTGTACTGACCGATGGGTTTCTCAGCATTTATATGATTATATAGTTCGTTAAAGTACTTGATACTGAGGTTCAAATATAGTGTTACCTGATACGTAATATGGTTCATGGTCGAAGAAATGACGATCGAAGGTAACTGTTTGTTTTCGTAGACGAAGCTGGGATGAAAATTGCCTGGAGTCTATGGTGAGTACTCTTCGTTGGTTGGGATATGATGAAAATAGATGCTACTGGGTGTCGTATCTGTACTGGGCAGCTCATTGTAATGCTCAATAATCAATGTGTCCATTTACTTCCTGTAATAAAAACAACGCGGCAGAATCACACGTTCTTTAAAGTATACACTCATAGTACAAATGAGTCACGTATTGATTGGGTACATTAATTTCTACGTTATGAGACAGAATTAAAACATCTAAAAAAATCTAAAACAGAGATGTCTTCAAATTTGTTTTGAGAACGGAAAAATCGACAAAGGGCTTATATAATTTTTCAGTACTTATTAAATAAACATAAAGGGCTTATATAATTCTTCAATTCTTATTAAATAAACATAAATACTTTGTTATTATAAAGGCTTATATAATTCTTCAATACTTATTAAATAAACATAATTTGCCCTACATTATTAAGTTTGAGGTCTGATTTTACAACATATTTCATGCCTGCATTGTTCACGCACGTCCGTGCTATATAAGAAACGCATGTGCAGCGTCATAACCGCACGGTTTTACGTAAACGATACTACAATGAGGGAAAAAAGACATAGCGAGGACGAGTGGAGACCTCTCTAACCACTCGTTTTCTAATGTCTTCCCTATTTCTTGGCTTAGGCGTTCTCATGCGGCTCCGGGTTTAACCTCAGCTGAAATGCAGAAGTGTTCTTCTTTGTTTCCCCGTGTTCTTCTCTTGGATTTTCCCGTAATTACAAGTCAACATTGATGCCTCATATTCACCTTTCGAATAAGGTCATTAGATGCAGGATTCCAAGCTTGCCCGCGTAGATTCCAGTTGATGCTTGGCAAAGAATATGAGCGTAATGAAGAACTGACATCAATATCTTTTTAGAAATTAGTTTTATTGACTTACATATTTTAGGTGCACAAGGCTATAGTTTGAGCAAACCCTTCAGCACTAAATAAATAAAAATATGATATTAAAGTCTTATTAGAATCTGTTAAGCGAAAACGCCTTCACATCAATAGGGAATTCCTTGTGGGTTTTACTTAGTCGCCATTGGACATACACAGGGTTTCAATCCATGTATCTTAACTGATCAAATGGTTTTAAAATTTTATATATTATTATTGAGATATAATTCCACATCCGCCGTGAAATTCTACATATGAACGTACCAATAGCCAACTGTTGATACATGTATTTCTCGAGTATGAGACACTATATTTTTCGAGTAAGAAACACGAATAAGTAAGCGTGCAGCACATAATTACACTGGTACCCTATTTTATGTGTAGGCCTAAAACAATTATAATCTGCACTAGGACAAAGTATTTCGTATAATTAGACGCTTCTGTACTGATAATTTTCTTTTTTTGGATAATATCCATCTTAGTTAGGATATGGGTCGATTTTTCATAGAAAATCCGAAGAGACCTGAGTCAGTATAGGTAAGATAACGTGACTGACTTGCGAAAATATGTCACAAAAAATTAGAGTACAATATATGTCATAGATAAACCAATGAAATTAAAGGACATTTTTGTCACAGAACTATAGAACAGCGATCTCTCTGTTATTGTATACGTCATAGATATAAACTAATGAAATTAAATTTTTCGCCAAGGAGCTAAAGACATTAATGTCTCTGTTTCTCTTTGGAAGTAATGTTTAACACAGAGCTGTAGGACAGCATACGTCATAGATATAATATAATGAAATTAAAAAGCTTTTCTTTTTTTTTGCCTCGGAGCTATAAGAAAGTGAACTCTCTGTTTCTCTTTCAAAGCATTCTGATCCAAAAAAAACGAAAACTTAACTAACTCACAGAAGTTTCTATTTAACCTTTAAGTATTGTTTTTTACTGGCCCTGATTGGCATAAAAAAATACTAATTTCTTACACTTGAAGGACTGAGATATATCCCTTCCTACGGTCGTTTACAAAAAAAATTACAAAAAAACAATCATGGGCCTTGAGTTCCTCCCCAGGCTTCCCACAAGACGTGGTCCAAACACCACTTGTCGTTCTCAGTCGACCACGAGCCTCCTACCTTCGGTTATTTTCTGTTTCAACCTTTCTATTATCCTTTGAAAGGGCATAGAAATAACACTAACAAAAATAAGACATCTAAAACTGAATCAAATCCTTAGTAACATAGACTAATTTAGTCTACGCTGCGCAAGTCTACGGTTTCCGTGATAAAGTTTCTGTTCTAGCGTAATAAGCTTTCTAGGCACAATCTATTTGTCGACTTATTGGATATAAGGGACTATTGGCTTCACTCTATTTGATTTCTACTATCAGATCGTATTTATCTGAAATAAAATCTATCTGATATTCGACTAAACTCTACTGATTTATAATCAGACTAAACTTGAGGATGATTCGTCATAGAGTAACCATAAGAGCGGACCAGAAGAATTATCAATATCTCTCTGTTTGTCTTAATGTGGGCTTATATTCTTTGTAAACAAGCATAAACACTGGCTTGTTTTAACTTCTACATGGCTGTAAACCAGCCATGGTTTAAATTCAAATTTTCTTGTTCACTCATTTTGCGGAGCTACTTCAGAATTTGAATTTTTTCTAACACCATTATTCACGTGAAGGTCATCTGTGTAGGTCATCTGTGTGCTTACATTCTTTGTAAACAAGCATGAACACTGGCTTGTTTTACATCTACATGGCTCTAAAGCAGCCATGATTTAAAATTCAAATTTTATTGTTCACTCATTTTGCGGAGCTAATTCAGATTTGAATTTTTCCTATCACCATTATTCAGATGAAGGTCATCTGTGTAGGTAAAGGAGACCCTTTTAAGACCTATCCCCTTGCCTCCATTTTCTGTGATCAACGGTCTCCTTCGCCGAATTTCTCACCTTATGCAGAGTTCCAGTCACAGCTGGGTAACAACCCCTTTTTTTTGCTTCCTTCGGCGACTTTTGCTAAGCTTCCTAGGAAAGGCAAAAAATGACGCAAAAAGATTGCTAAGCCACTTACTCGAATGACGCAAAAAGATTGCTATGCCACTTACTCGAATGACGCAAAAAGATTGCTATGCCACTTACTCAAAAGACGCAAAAAGATTGCTATGCCACTTACTCGAATGACGCAAAAAGATTGCTATGCCACTTACTCGAATGACGCAAAAACATTGCTATACCACTTACTCGAATGACGCAAAAAGATTGCTATGCCACTTACTCGAATGACGCAAAAAGATTGCTATGCCACTTACTCGAATGACGCAAAAAGATTGTTATGCCACTTACTCGAATGGGAGAACCCCTTGTCAGCCCAAATGTTAGTGAGATTCCCACTCTTACCCCAAAGGTTCTGAAAATATCGCGTTTGGTGCTACCCTATTTACAGTATACCCTGTCCCAGGGGTATGGTAACGCGATCGAGTGGTCAAATGGCCACTTTCTAAAGCCAAATGTACCCGCCTTGGGTTTCGGCTAGAAAATCTCTACTCTCTCCTTGGAGGTAACAACCCTCCCTGTCAATATAATAATGACGGTGCCTTGTAGCTCTATTCCTACCCTGCCTGGGTTGCAGAAAACACTACACAGTTTGTAGAAAATACCTTACTTGTATTCTTCCTAAAGGGTCACAAATATAATTAAAGAAACGAAAATAGGTCATTTATCTGAAAGGAAAAGAAACAGGGGTGGAACCCCAACACTTCGTTTGCTAAATTGTAGCAGTGTTATCCTTGAACAATATGTTTACAGCCTGTACCTGTAGTAAGGCTGAATTAGGACCCCATTTGCTACTATTGTGCCTAAAATTCTTCTGTTTCTACCAACGTTTCATCGGTCCCTAGCTAGATTTTGCTTTTCTTTACGTATTATCTTTTATTTTATTCTTTCAATTCACGGTACAAATACTTTGTTATTCGGCAATGTACGGCACTACTACATTGCATTTATTGCTAACACTAAAAAAATTACTAATTATACACTTGCTTCTACTTGTTAAAAACTGAATACTATTTTTTTTTCTTTTTAAAATTCTTCATTGCGCCTTTTCTCCCATTTTTTCTGTTGTACCCAACTCTTTGAGGGATACAAATTTATTTCTAATAGCCAAAGTTCAAGCAAAGCTGCTCGAAGTTTTGCTAACTCGAGCGCCGCTAAAAGCGAAGTCCATTTACCTTCCTCCTTTGACAAAGCCATTTCTGTTTCAATATACAATTTTTATTTAGTCAACTCGATTCAGGTTTCCCAACTTCCACCAGTTAAAACTTAAAGAAAATAAAAATATAGTATATACATATTGGGGGAGGCTATTATCTCCTATGAGATATAGGGGTATTCCTGTCGTAGCTTAGCGGCAATAGGCCTAATCACTTTTCTTATATGTCTGTATCTCTCCAACAATTAAATTTAGATTACAAAGTTTTAACAGCCTAATTAGTTCGCAGTTTTCCTCCAATTTCCGACTCGCGCCATTTGTAGCAATAAAAAAGTTATTGTTTTGTAGCAATAGAAAATATATAGGACTAGAAATTCTGGAGTCTCAGAGCTTTGTCTCCACGGCACGATCAGATCTGACTTAAGAGATACGAATTCTTATAGGCTAACAGGGGTTAGAAACATTTTTCTAAGCTGTGGCGATAACAACTTTTGGTGTTTGTAGGGATGAAAAAACGTGGCTTCTTCTTCTCGGGCTATCTGGAGAAACTGATTCCCTTAGGAGCGCTACCTTGGAGACAAGTGAACTAATTAGCTATCATTATAGCTAGATACGGACATATAAAAATGAAATAAACACAGATAAAACAGACAACAGATTTATTGAGCTTACATACTTAGTTGCACAGCAATGGGTTGCTTCAATGACAATAACGGTGACAAGAATAGGAGAATTTCGTCTGAGTCCTCCCCAATCTGATATACGAATAATATCAAGTCTAACTTACGAATAATCTCAAAAAGCACATCTACCCCACTATCAAACATAGCTTTTTAGTCCTGCGCCATGAGGACTGGCCCACCATTGCTACAGGCCACGCCATTTGTAGCGATAAAAGTTTTTTGTTTTGTAGGGATGAGATATTTGGGACTAGAAATTCTGACGTCTAGGAGCTTTGTTTCCACGGTGCAATTAGATCTGACTTCAGAGACACGAATACTTATAGGCTAACAGGGGTTAGAAACTTTTTCTAAGTTGTGGCGATGACAACTTTTGGTGTTTGTAGGGATGAAAAAATGTGGCCTTTTTTTCTCGGGCTATCTGGAGATCTGATTCCCTTGGGAGCGATTACCTTGGAGACATACGAACTAATTACCTATTATCGGACTAAATGCAGACATATAAAATGAAATAAACACAGATAAAAAGACAATAGATTTATTGACTTACATATTTAGGTGCACAGCAGTGAGTCACTTCAACGACAACAATGGTGACTGAGATACAACATGAAAGAATTGACAAGCTTGAATTGCCAAACAAATTCTATCTGAATTTTCCTGATACTCATTTACGAATCCCCTCAAAAAGCAGATCTACCTCACTATCAAACATAGCTTTTCAGTCCTGCGCCATGAGGACTGGCCCACCATTGGCCGAAGAGGACCAAGGATGTAAATCTTTCGTCCAATAATTTCTTTTAAATATTTTTGATGATTCAAGCGTTCACACGGTTTTTGCCCTTTAAACTTCCTTAGAAATATTGTACGTAGCATATTTTTTCTTAGCGAAAACTTAAGCCTGGATAGCGCCATTTTTTGTCTGGGTGATTGCACTTTTTCTCTTTGCTGATTACGGACTTTTGAAACTAGGTTTAACTTAATTATAGGAAATCGGAATTATCTTTAGAAAGAAGGAACTTTATTTTGGTATTTTGAATACATCGCTTCTTACTCATGGTACAAAAATTGCATTCACCCCTGTATTTTGAAAAGTACATTTTTGTGTTTATTTTACTCCCCCCTAAATTTTTCGTGAATTTGCTCCCCTGGTGTTGTGATTACTTTGTACCTCAGTTGAATAGTCGTATTCAATTTTATCAGTTAGAGTACACTATTTCAGTTTTTGGAAATAAACCTTACCTTGAATATGATGTTGGTCGTCAGGGCTGTCGGTTTGCAATTAGTTGTTTTAGTATATCCTAATACTGATATGTTGTTTTGAAAAAAAATTTTCTAGTGTATGTGGAACGCTCCACTCTGAAGACCAATATCTAAATCTGAAGCTAACTGATATTACAGTTACTGATCCAGATAAACATCCACATATGGTAAGTTAACATATCATTTTATTAATATTGCTCTTAATCTCATTTTGGATAATTACTTTCTTTGAAATTACAACTTTTCTCTGTCTCTTAAAGATAAAAATTTTTATTGGAAGCCTGTTGTTATTTTTACTTTGTAATAGATGTATGCCCAATTTGTGTCATTCTGAACTAAGAGGAGAAGGGGCTATGCAGCCTTTGTGGCCCTCTAAGGGGACCAAAAAAGTTGATTGAGAGCAACATCTAATTATGAACACGCCTGTTCTACAAAAAAAACTTTTAAAAGTAAGAGATACAAATGCCATTAGAGCAACCTATGATTTAATGTAATACTGGGAATCGACTAGATTTCATTTTCCCTAAAGTGTCAACATAGAACTTTCAACAATTTTTCATAAATACTTTCAGTAAACATCAACATTACATAGCTGAATATTTCATCGTCCATTGTTAAACTGATCTAGGTTCTAACTAGGCTCAGTGTTGAAAAGAACATCCCATTCCTAGCAAGAACTGATAGAGCTATGCAGATTTACAGATATTTTTTAGAACTTCTGGATACAGTATTGGCATTCCTCTCAGAAAATCACGAAGTTTGAAAAGATCTTAAGGCTTTTTGACAGAATAATTCATTAATCTTTTCACTAGGGCCGTTTCTAAGTTCGATAAGTCTATGCCAATACCAGTTTCCTTTTAATGCTCTGCTTCATTGGCTAATATGCTGGTTTTAAGATACACTGGCAAATAAGCATCTATAACAGGAATCAACTCCGAGAGCTGAAGAACATCTGTAGAGTGGCTTTTGAATTCAAAGCAAAGTCTGTCTGTAAAAAAAACTCCCTTTACATAGCGTCCTTAGGTAATCCTATTATTTCAGCAATGTCACTTTTGCCTATAGCCTGCATGATCGAAAAATTGCTTAATTGGAAATTAGCTTACCGTCCATGTTTACTCTTGCAGACTATTCAGAATCTTAGGAATTTTGCGAAAGGTTTTCAGTAAGGCCACATTCCCAAAAAAATTCTTTTGTTTTCTGGAAAATTTTCTCAAGACATTTGTTATTTTCAATACCTATAATTTCGTCTTGCATAGCTGCGATAAGACTGGTAATTTTTGGGAAAACCCGTTCTACCGCTTGTCATAAGTTAGTGGCTTTCTATAAGTTAATACTATTTAATGCGCATCCTTTTATCCACGATAAAATCCTTCGTTTTTTGAAGAAAAAAAAGATATAACTTGTTTCAAACTCATAATTCAGTAGTCCAACACAAGGTAGACATAGCAATGAATGTAACCTGAGGTTCACGAGGCTCAATTGTCTTAATTTAGGCTAAAAAAGTTACCACTCCTGACAGTTTTAACACAGCATTGTGTAACAGTCTGACCATTTTCACTGCGTTTTACATATATCATGTTCAATGAAAAAGGTTAGACTTTCTATATTAGGCGAAGAATAAAAGTCTGCATTAGTCTGAACAAAGATATTTAACTATCTACTCACAGTTTTAACATTTGTTGAGTAGAAAGTAGGAGTGGTTGCAAACTCAGTAGCAGTTGTCTCTTATAGAAATGCTGAAAAGGCTGGCATAAACTGCTTAATTGCTCAAGAAATGATTTCTCTTGTTGTGACTAATCAAAAGCAACCCGACGGATTAACAGTTTTCCTCTGACACGGAAACATAAGGCATATAGAGAAGCCGACCAGACAAGTTTTACGCGTTTCGCCGTGTCATATTTTATAAAGGTAAATAAAATTCTGTCTATACACTCAAGGCTACTTCTGAAACCTGAGGGGGGGGGGTACTAGCTGAAATCAAGGTGCAGCGATATCTGGATATTATAGCTGTTGGTTTTAGGTATGGAATGAAACTTTGGTTTTGGTAAGACGACTTACTCTGTTACTCACTTACTCTGTACAAGTCTTTCTTGATTTGCCTAGTAACTATAGAGATTGTGTCTGAGTGGACATCTCAGAATAAATGGAGAAACATATTAGCTTTCATTCACTATATGAATGCTTCTGCTTTATGCAACTCACCTAACAAAAGTTTAAGAACAATCTAGTAGAGCTTGGCTATGTCTTGATGTAGAGAGAAATATCAAAATTTTGTTATCCATGCATTAATGCATGGACAGTCAACAAAAAGTCTAAAGTTTCTGGAAAAATCAAGAAAGACTCGTAAAAGCCAGCATTGAGTCACAAAATGATATAAAAATTTCATCTAAGATGAAATTAACAAGTTAACTTCTTTTTTAGGCATAAAATAAATATTTCTGCTTTTTAGTCTTCCACCCAGTGCTTCCACGATGTATGTATTATGCATGAACAGTCAACAAAAAGTCTGTAGTTACTTGAAAAATCAGAAAAAAACTCGTAAAGACAATTATAAGTCACAAAAACTATACCAAATTTTCATCTAAGATGAAATTAAAAAGTTAACTTCTTTTTTTAGGCATAAAATTAACTTTTCTTCTTTTTTGTCTTTCACCCAGTGCTTTCACAATAAATTAGTTAGAGTTATTTGGACGAAGGGCTACTGAAGTCACAATTCTTCCAAAGAACGCCCCTATACACCTATCAATACCACACCTCTATTAATACCGTTTTATACTTTTAGCTTTCCGTTAAGAACTGCTTCATTCGAGGTTCAGTAGTAAGGTATGTCCAATTACCAGCTGATGAAGTAGATACACAATTACTACAAGATGCAGCAAGAAAAGAATCATCAAAAAATGATAGAATTTATACAATTTTTATTTTATTATAAATCAGTTTACACACGGTGTCTTTCTTGTTACTAATGATGTGACATTTACTCTTTGGATCCCAGAGAATTCAAACGTGCAAGATCACAGAATTTGTTGACCAAAAAACATCTAATAATTCCGCTCAAAATTCGATGGCTGTATAACCACGATTACTTTAATCTGAATTTCATTTTAGCCGTAAGACGAAAAAAACCAGGAATTAGCCAGGACTAGCTTCTATGGTAGGCAGAATATTGATTCCGGTGATTCGAAATCGTTTGTCTGACGCTGACTCGTAGCCAACATTCTTAAGCTAAGCACACTTATATATATGCAATCTATATGCTGCCTATCAAAGCGACACTCCATGGTACGTCTACAGATCCAAGCGGTAATAGTCGAGATGATTAATCTACTTATATCTTCAATAACATAACATTGTTAAATTAAAAATTTTCCGGGGAAAAATTCGATGATAGAACTGTGTATCTTGCCATAAAACTGCTGGAATCGGCTTTTCCTTTGTGTTAGAATAATTTAGTTCGGCAATCAAGAATAAAATGTGTGCACTGGACTTCCTAAGTAAATAAAGAAATTCGCAGGAATAGACAGAAATCTTCAGTAGTGTGGACGCCGAGGATTATTCTGAAACAGAAAATAAAACACATAAAAAAAAGACTTTGAAAAGGAATTTACATACAGAATATAAAAAAGATGTATAAGGAAAGAAATGGAAGAAGAATGCAATACGAATTTTCACCAAATTCGGATGAGAAGTCTAGACCTCACCTATCTTCAATAGTTTGAAGATCATTGAAGAAAAACGAAGTTTGAGTACTGAAGGTTTGGTAGACAAATTGTCTTGCAATAATTAAGATGATTATTTTTCATAAAGGAAAACGGTTTTCATTTTTTTAAAAGTTTAATTTGTTTGAAAAGATCTAATTTTTCTGCTGATTCTGGATATACAATTAATTTTGGTTTCTGGTTATGTTTTTTTTCTGCTTCACTGCACATTTTTGACGCGCGCAATAAATAAATTATTATTGCTAGAAGCCCCCACAAGCCACAAGGAGCAAAAAAAAAAATTGTACACTGTTCTACTTGTCTACGAAAGGCGATCTTTTCAAATTTTGACTTTTTCAATCCTCTGATCACCATTTTTTTCAAAATTTTGAGAGAGTAATCATTTTTATCGTCTATAATAGGATCTCATGTCTAATAATTATTAGTTTGAACTATCGTAAAAGACTTGGGAATAGAAAAAAAAAGCTCTACAACACAATAAATAGGAAGCTGATTGAACCAGATGTTTTAGGCTTTATTTTGGATATCTTAAAAATTAAACATGGGTTGCTTAAAGCAACCAACTAATCACGGTGTATTCATTCAATTATAGTTACTACAGATGTTTTTTTTCTGCTTCACTACACATTTTTGACGCGCGCAATAAATAAATTATTACTGCTAGAAGCCCCACAAGGAGCAATTTTTCTACCGGTACAGAATATTAAAAAGTACGAGTACCTGTATGAAAAGCCTCACAAACTTTCGATTTGAAAATTCACTCGATAGAATCGGATGGTGTAGATTTTTTTTTTTTTTTAAGAGGCCGACTCAAATAATTCCTCTAGTCAGTTTTCCGTACTTGGCCCTTATTCATTTTTATTTAATTTTTTTAACCATCATTAGCGAATTTTCCCAAGCAATGAAGTTTAGTATAATGTTGAGAAGAGATTAAAAAAACAAATCATTCTGTCAAACTTACATTTTCAGGATGTCTATTTTTTTCATACAATTTTAAATTCTTGAAATATTTATTTGTGTCTGGTTTAAAGAGAGTTAAAGATTTTTGAATGATATAGACAAATCTATAAACCTCATCTAAACTCTGACAGAAGCTAAGTTTCGTCTTTAAAGGAAACTAAACTATATAAACAGGATTTAAGCCGCGTTCCAGAAGTTGTTAAGAAGAATTTGCAGCCAACGCGATCAGTGGTTAACAGCTAGAGCATCTATATGCATTTTTCATTACGGCACAGTCTGATACTATCTAATTTCGAACTTTCATATAATCAAATTACAAAGTTAGAATGATATGCTCAAGCTCTTGTTTCCAATATTGATATACAGGGTTTGTCCGAAAAGTAATAGGACTGAGTCGATTTAAAAACATTTATTGAGCCAGTCGTTACAATTCATTAAAAACTTTCAAAATAGGCTCCTTCTGTGTCAATGCAGCGCTGCCAGCACGATTTCCAAGCATTGAAGGCGTCACGGTATGCACTCTCCGGAATAGCCTTGAGGAACCGCGGTGTATGCTGCTTGGATCCCCTCTGTCACCTCAAAATACTTGCTTTTTATCGGCCTTTTCAGGCGAGGAAACGAAAAAAAAGTCTGGGGGCCACATCTGGGCTGTAGGGCGGCTGCGGAAGCGTTGGGATGTCAGACTTGGGCAGGTAGCTGTTCACGAGAAAGGCGGTGTGAGCCGGGGCGTTGTCGTGGTGTAACTTCCAGTCTGCTGTGATGTCTTGTCGGACCCGATTGACCCTTTGTCTGAGTCTCTTGAGCCCTTCCACACAAAACTTGGCGTTGACGGTTTGTCAAGGAGGAAAAAAATTCATGGTGGACGATGCCTTTGAAG
This sequence comes from Artemia sinica, assembly GCA_027921565.1. Classification (NCBI taxonomy): domain Eukaryota; kingdom Metazoa; phylum Arthropoda; class Branchiopoda; order Anostraca; family Artemiidae; genus Artemia; species Artemia sinica. The sequence continues at coordinate 55,018,621 of CM051262.1, read as the reverse complement.
TAAAAAACGACAATGAGCATCGTTTTCACTTTGGATTTGCTCAATCTTTTTGGATTTTTGGGCGAGGAGACGCCGACGTGTGTCACTCGGAAGATTGCCTCTTTGTCTCAGGATCATACTCAAAGATCCAGCACTCGTCTAAAACATTGTGATTAAAGACCGGATGTGTGATGGGGACCATATAAACTATAGGTCTTTCATTTCTTTTTTCACCTGCAAATTTTTTTTGCGAGTGATTTACGGAATGGACACTCATACCTTGGTAGATTGCTGAAATAGAGTCACAGCAAATTATGGCTTTAGTTTCAGCCCGATGTTTGACTTCTACCAATTTATACTCCAAGTTTGTGTTATATTATCTTGTCAAAAGATAAGTGTGTTGCATCATCCTGCACATGGTCGTTATTTACACTGAAAGATATAACTAACTTCTTAAAAGATGCTTGTACTATATTATTATATCTCTTACTTGATTGTAACAGATTGACTTGAACTTCTGTCTATCTTCTCCAAAGGAGAGACCTACAGTAATATATAATTTTATGTATAGTAATGCTTTACGAAATATGTTTTTCAAACATAATTACAAACAGGAAACCTTTGGCTTTTTCTTATTTGGAATAGTAGGAGACGAATCTAAGAGATTAGACAGCTAACTAAATAAAATATGACACAATAACCCAGAAAAGCAACTCTTCAAAAGACGCTTGTATTATCTGAACTCTTAGCCGTGGTGTGTTCTTTACTTAGTTCCAGCTATTTATATATATAATGAGCAATATCGATCCCTTATATAACACTTTTTACGTCATGTATGGTTATAATCTACGATTGTGACGACATTCATCATCTAGTGTATGGAAATGTAGTTTTTTTTTTAAGTTGATTCTATTAAAGAGAATTTTTTAAATTACGAAAGGCACTAGATGTAGCAATTTCATTTAAAATGAAGCATTAAATAGCTCTCTACTAGGGGTCGGCACCGTTTCCGTTTCAGTTTTTCCTCCACCGTTTTCTCCGTTTTCTGTTCTAATTTTTTAGAAAACGGAAAAAAAACAGACAACAAGTAGCCGCTTTTGTTTCTGTTCTGTTTTTTTCTTATCGTTTTTGCTGTTTCTGTTTTTTTCTTATACCCGTTTTTCTTCATTTTCCGTGTTTTGGTTGCGAATATAATCATATTATATTCTTGTGACTTTTATTGGATTTATACACTTGCCATGTATAGAAACACATAATCTTAGTCCATTCATCACAAAGGACATGAATGTTCGATGGAACAGCACCCTTACTATGATAGAAATGTATTGTATCCGTAAAGAACCACTGCGCAATTTCTTCAACCGTAGCCTTCATGACACTAAAATCAGAGAGCTCGAACTTAACGACAATGAGTGGTCCGTTGTGGAAGCTGATTGAGGTTCTTCGCCCGTTAAAACAGGCAACGGTGATAACTAGTGGGTATAATTGTATTTCGGCAAGCAAAGTTGTGCTTTGAGAAGGACAAATTAAAGTTAATAATCAAAGTTAATAATTGAGAAATGCCAGAGTGTCAAACACCTTTGGTCCTCAGTGTTATAGATTATGAGCAAGAGTTCGATTCTGTTGATTGAAGAGCTTTAGTGAAGGTTTTATCCTTGTATGGTATACCAGACAAATACATTAAAGTGATTAGTGCTATGTACGAGAATAACACTGTTGCGGTTAAGGTATGAAATGAGGTTAGCAGCTGGTTTTGTATTCAATCAGGAGTTAAGCAAGGTTGCGTTCTATCCCCCTTTATATGGATTATTTTGATGGACTTTGTCATAAGGAGCACAGGAAAGGCAATGGGAGACCACGGAATCAAATGGGGAGGAAAAAGTCTCCTGGACTTAGATTATGCTGATGATTCAAGCATCCTAGAGGAAAATGTGAACACAAAATGAATGAACTTCTAGAGGTTTTGCAAGTTCAGGGTGCTAGAATAGGTTTAAAAATTAATGTTAAGAAGTCTAAGTCACTAATGCTTGGAATAAGCGAAGATGAAAAGGTGACGTTGGGTAATGAAAAGATTGATTAGGTGGGCAGCTTCACTTACCTTGGTAAGTATTATTAGTAAAGATGGTGGGAGCAGTGAAGATGTTAAAAGTAGAATAGTCAAAGCTCAGGTTTTTGTTTCACAGTTAAAAAGAGTTTGGAAGACTAGGAAGATAAGTATGCAGACCAAAATTAGAATATTAGAAGCTACAGTGATGACAGTTGTCAAATATCGATCTGAAGCATGGGGGCTTCGAAAAGCGTATGAAGATTTGCTACATATTTTCCAGAGAAATTGCCTAAGGATTGTTCTAGGTACCGGGCTGACTGACCCTATTTCAAACAATAGGCTGTGCGAAAAATGTGGTTCGATACAGCTCTCTAGGGCTATAATAAAAAAAGGTTGAGGTGGCTAGGCACGTTGTGCGGATGAAGGATGACATATTGCCGAGGATTGTTCTTTTCAGCCAACCGTCTTGGGCTGAACGGAAAGCAGGCCGTCGTTCAAAAATGAACGATATAGACAGAGATTCAGCTCGTCAGTCCGTCTCTTCATTTCTCCAGCAGTTCATTTCCAAGAATAGAAATACAGTAGAACCCCTTCAAATTCAATTGAAACTCTGCATCTTTCCCAATTGACGTCGCTCCTATCAAGACAAAGAATAACGGAAATGGATCATCGACTCCACATCAAGAAGACAGCTTGTTTGCTAAGTTTGTCGGTACGACTGGGTTTCGGATAAACTCTTCAAATCAAAATTTAACAATGTAAGCACTGCCCAAACTGTGGCAAATATTATTAGGGCATATGAAGAGAGAGTTCCAGAGTTCTTGACTGAATGACGTAGATCAGGAAAAAAAAAAGTTGATCCGCTAGAATTTTGGACTGACTTTGTTTAGACTTACCCAGAGTTAAGTGAAATTATTTGTATGAATCTTGCAGTGCCTGCAACTTCAGTACCACGTGAAAGTACATTTAATATTGCTGGGTACTTTAATCGAAAGCAGTGCTCATGAATGACTGCCAAGTCACTTGAACTTCGATCGTTTCTAAGTGATAAGTTTTGATTTATGTGACCATTTTGAATGTTTGGTCTTTTTTATATTTGATTTTTTTCATTAATCAATGCTTGTCAACATTCCTTTTATTCTCACAAGCCTAAAAAACTAAAAAAAAAAACAGAAATATCTGTTTAAAAGACCTTTAAAAAGAAAAAAAATTGGGCCGTTCTTGTTTTTCTGTAAGAAAATGGAAAAAGAAAAACGGAATTCCGTTTTTTTTCTCCTCGTTTCTGTTAAAATCTGTTTCTGTTCTGTTTTTTAATTGCCATTTTTTACCGTTTCTATTTTAGCCGAAAACAGAAACGGTGCCGACCCCTACTCTCTACGATGTTCCAGCGCCAAGCTAGCTTGGGAAAAAAAAAAACAACGGAAAAAAACTGTCGTTGATGTCAAATACCATGATAATGAGCAATTTCTTTGTTTTTCAAGTCAATGGATTTTCTTTGTTGTTCAAGCCAAGGGTATGTAAGTTTCCTTTATAGGGGTATCAGACAAGGCGGTTCTAATGGCATACTTTATAGTTCAATATGACACTGTTTTTAGAATTTATTGGCTGCTTTATTTCTTAGTATGGGGCGTGACTGTCTCTTACTAAGTTGCCGCTACCGCAGTAACCCTGATGACGCATATGAAAATACACAAGAAACATAGCAGAGTATAAAATACCGAATGTAAAATGCAAAGTCGTTTTCAACAGTTTCAATACCTAGAGGACAGAAACGTGAATTAACAATTGCTCAAAATGAACAAACTGGACCTTCAAATGAGACAAGATCAAGAGGACGACCTTAAAATATAAATTCACAATGGGTTAGAACGAACAAGCTAGAGCTATCAAATGTGACAAGAACAATCCAAGCTTCTAAGGCAATGGGCATTGAAAAATATCTGAAGTGAAAATAAACGAAAAGGAAGAACAAAAAAATATGCGGTTAGAATACTTGCGAAAACTACAATTACAATAAGTTAAAAACAAAAGTGAAGAACAAAGAAATATACAATTAAATGATAAGCGGCAGAAATAACTACAATAGGTCAAAAAAAAAAAAAAAAAAAAAATGTGGTTACTGAAAAATGTCTGAAATAATGATACGCTAAATTGAGGAACAAAGAAATATACGGTCAAAAAATAAGCAGAAGCGGGAATTACGAGGCAAAACGCGAAAGTGAAGAACAAAAAAAAGAGGTTGCAAGACATACAACAACGAGGATCAGAACGAATAGAAAATAAAAGTAAAGAACAAAGAAATATGTTGTTAGAAGATATGTGACAGCAAGAACGAAGAAAAATGCAGATAGAGGACAAGCAGCAGCGAGAATCACAAAATCATCTTCAGGGGTAATGTGATGGATGCAGCAATAGACTGATTTTTATGATAAGCTTCGACGAAGCCGAAAAAATTAGGACTATTGGTGGTTCGATCATCGCTTACGTTGAATGAAGCTAAATCAACACATGAATTCAAGTTGTGCTTTTGTTTGTGGAGCTTTTTAGAGAGCAAGTGACGTCCTGTAACAGGCCTAACCAATCCATTTGGAACTTGTAGAGGTGGCAATGCAATTGCGTCGTTTGCGGCTTCGTGGGTTGTGCTGGGTTTGCACCACAGTTTGTTGTCGTCAAAGATTGCGATGACGTTGTTCTTCTAAAATAATATTTCTTTCTTCTTCATTTTCATTTTGGATTCGTTCTGATCCTCGCTTTCAATTTTCTTCTAACAGCACAATTCTTTGTTTTTCACTTTCATTTCTGACACGTTCTGATACCCGCTTTCGCGTTTCTGCCAACCACACAATTCTTTGCCCTTCACTTTTATTTTTAACACGTTCAGATTCTCTCTGTCGCTTGTAATTCTCGCTGCCGCTTGTCTTCTATTTGCATTTTTTTGTTCTTGCTGTCACATATCTTCTAACAATATATTTCTCTGTTCTTTACTTTCATTTTTGATTCGTTCTGATCCTCGTTGTCGCATGCTTTGTAACCGCATTTTTTTCGTCACTTTCACATTTTGCCTCGTTGTGATTCCCGCTTCCACTTATCCTTTGAGCACATATTTGTTCCTCAATTTCGTTTATCGTTACTTCGTTTTCCTGTTTTTAATTATCTTTGAAAAAGCATGTCTCATTAACCATTACTCTATATAAAATTAAATATTACTATAGGTCTCTCATCTGGAGCAGAAGGATAGAAGTTCAAGTCGACCTTTTATAATCTAGTAAGAGAAGTAATAATATAATGCAAGCATCTTTTAGGAAGTTAGTTATATCTTTCACGGTAAATAACGACCATGTGCAGGATGATGCAACACACTTATCTTTTGACAAGATAATATAACACAAACTTGGAGTATACATTAGTAGAAGTCAAAAATCGGAATGGAACCTAAAGCAGTTATTTGTCGTAACTCTATTTCAGCAATCTAATATAAGGTATGAATGTAAAGCAACGAAAGACTTAAAGCTTTTATGTTCCCCATCACACATTGGGACCAAAGACAACAAAATAGCTGAAACAGGAGCAACGCGTGTTTTGCTAAGGTATAATTCCTTGACTTGACATTTATCCTTTGCCACAGGTGGAATTGGACCCGCAAACCTCTGATCAAGAGGCACTTGTTCATCCAGCGTACTGTGACAAGGTATTTAGTAATTTGATTTTTCTGCATATCTGTGTATGTACTTTGGATAAAGGGATTGTAATGGCCATTTTTGACAATTTTCAGTTGATTTTCTTAATTATAATTTTACGAAAATATTTAATAATTAGAGGGCCTCGCGAAAAAATTCCAATCGGGCCCGGCACCTAGTCGACCCGGGCCTGAACGGAAGAAGCCACATAGCGTAAAATTAAACACCGCACAGCTGGGTTAAAAAACTGATGTCTCACACACGACATAATATAGATTTAAACAGGAAACGCTGAATGTCTTTTCTCATTCTTTCTATTTCTTAAGGTCAACTTGATTTTCTAATCTTAATATTTACTCACAACCTTTGTTTCAAACTGCTTTTGAACCTATCATAAGAGTATTTATGTATTCAATACGGACGCATTTAAATAGTGATATAAAGTTTGAAAAAAAATCACATTTCTCTTTGGTACAATATCAAAGAAGGTCACAAATTAGGAAGTGAGTCTCAATGGCGTGATTCATCAGTAAAAGAACATGGCAACTTATATACAATTTCGAGCAATATTTTTTTTTTTAAATTAAGGTACGTTTAGATTATGGCCGATTTTAAGACGCAAACTCGATTAAGCAAATTCTTTATGAGAACTCCACCTGCTATGTCTGACGTAAAACCGATTTTGAAAAGTCTTCCTGTAGAAGTAGTATGCCAAATTCAATTAAATCTTATAACAAACAATTGAATACTTTCAAGAAGTTCAGAAGGTTCTTTTAAATCAACTAACACGACCATACATATTGACAACATACCAAGGGGTTAGGACGAAATCTGTAGGCTAGCATCATCCGTTTTCTATAAACGTCAAACTCGTCGTCATTGGTAGAAAGCTCTCCTGGCTTCTCCATTCCCAGTCCGTGAGAATCCGACGTCGTGTTCCTACAAATAATCAGAAATTGACCAAAGAACGAGAAAACAACAAAATTACGTCAATACTTGAGCAAGAGGCTGCACGTAGTCTAAGCCTTTAAGGCTCGGCCGATTAGTGCACCTTGGAAAAACAAAAATGAGAAAAAATCTTTCCTTTTTAATCGCATGAAAAGATTCAACACCTTTGCATTTTGTTCACCTAACAATAATTACAGGCGACTTTCAAGCTTTTCTAACTATAAAAAGAAATAAAATTTATTTTGCTACAAAATAATATTTTTATCACTCAGAAGGCTGTACATTTCTGATCATTTCAATCAATTCTCTGACATAATCATCAGTGACAATTATTGCAACAAAATACACACTCAATACACATCAATATACACATCAATAATTGCTACAAATAATCTGACCCGTAGTTTATCGCTAAACCTCTCAAACCAACTCGGATGACGCAAGATGGATGTAAAGCTCATTAGGGGAGTGAATTTTAATTTCAGCCGTTAATTTGCGGACATCAAACTTCCTTCTCCTCAGGTCAGAAAAGAGAAGAGTTTTGCGAGCATACCATGTAAGAACCAAGAAGAACGAAATGACTTGGGAATTATTAGAATATTTGGGAACCAACAGGTTCCCAATAAGTATTATAAAATTTAATTAATAATTTTTTTTTCATTTATTTTCATGTTTCAACGTGGCAGCACTTACGAATACGTGATTAGACCCCGGCGCCACGCCGGTGGATCGACCGAACGCCACCAACGAGAGGCCCGGTTGACCGCCACCTAAGTGTCTCTATGCTGCCGGCGCACCACAGGCCCGCCACCCGCCAGCAGAGGCGGCGGCGTTCGGCTGACTAATTTTTTTTTTTGCGGCAAATCTTTATTGCGTTAACCTGAAAGTTCTCGTGTGGTTTAGTATTTTGATTAGAAATCAAGCAGGGCTTGCACTATCCCCGAATGTTCGGATATTTTCGCGAAAATCAATGCGTCACCCCGAAAAAATTTGGTTGTCCGAATCCCGAAATCCCGAAAATCACCCAATGAAGGTGCCACCCCTAGCGATTTATCACCAGTGACTTTCCCTGCCAAATATTACTTTGCATACCATAATTCTTAACTACTCTCTTGTTCGTTGATTTTCGTCTCTTTTGTTACTTTGCATAAAAACCAGACAGATGCAATTGCAATATACACAGTTCTTCATGTGTTGACAAAAAAAGTATCGTCTTTATGATATGAAATTAAATCATTTCGAATGCAGTTTCTCAATTGCTATTTCTTACATCATTTATAGTCAAGAATTTTATTTTTAAGTTGAATAGAACGCACCACTATTATACAGCTTCAGTTGGATTTAAAATTTATAGTCGACAGATTGTTTTACAGCTGAATCATTAGTTTGCAGAATTTTGTTTTCTTTTGCTGTTTTTAGAAAAGATTTTCTTAATGTTTAATGCACAGTTTTTGAACGCCTGATAGATTAAAGAAAATACAATCTTCTTTCTGAAAAATTTTACCCCCTCCCCCCCCCCCCCCAAAAAAAAAAACTTCTATTGAGACAACATTTAGCTATAGACTAAGCTATGTACAAGGTTGGGGAATTAAGAATTGAAATGGAAGTCACCCCAAAAATATGATTCACAAAAATTGTAAATTATAGCCTATAGGGGGGGGGGGGATAGGGGGCTATCATTTTAAAATGATAATACCTCATTTCTTTTTATTGAAAGCAGGGATGCCAAAAAGATAATTATTTTTTTTCATTTAAAGTGAAGACGGAAAAAAATGATGTCAAATTCCCTGGGAAAACCATTGAAATATTTTGATAGACACACCCCCCCCCCATTGGGACTTGTTCATTGTCTTGGGTATTTTGCAATTTCTCATAGGCTACTGGCCTAATTTGGCTTTTGTGTGTGCTCCCTTTTAATTGGATTCTTTGGATCTTAATGCCACGGCGAATCTATGACTCAGTTTTCCAATAATTTGAGGTATATCTGAATAATTTCGACATTTTTGTTGTTGTCACTGTACCTTTTTACTCATACCCTCAATTTTTTTTTCAAGGAACACTAAGCTGTTTAAAATTATTTCGCTTGTTTGTTTGAACTATATAGTGACCTAGTTAATTATTAAGCAAATTATTTTTTTGATTTAAATTAGAGACGGTATCCTATCAATATTGTATCCAGGGGGGGGGGGGGGTACAGGGCGTTATTATATTTAAGAGGTAGTACCTTGATTTTTTTTTATTGAAAACAGGGATGTCAAAAACTTAATTATTTTTTCTTAATTCAAAGCAGAGACGGTATCCTATCATGGTTGTATACAGAGGGAGGGGGGTAGGGAGCTATTATATTTAATTGATAATACATCATTTTTTTTGAAAGCAGGGATGCCAAGAAGTTAATTATTTTTTTAAATTTAAAGCAAGAGACGGTATCCTATCAAGATGGCATCCAGAGGAGGGGGGGCATAGGGCGTTATTATATTTAAATTATAGTGCCTTGATTTTTTTTTATTGAAAGCAGGGACGCCAAAGTTTTTTTTAATATAAAGTAGAGACGGTATTCTATCAAGGTGGTATCCAAAGGGGGGGGGTAGGGAGGTATTATATTTAAATGATAATATCTCAAATTTATTTTTTTTTTAAGCAGGGATGCCCAAAAAGTTGATTATTTTTTTAATTTAAAGCAGAGACGGTATCCTATCAAGGTGGTATCCAAAGGGGGGGGGGGGGGCTAGGGAAGTATTGTATTTAAATGATAATATTGAAAGCAGGGACGCCAAAAAGTTTTTTTTAATTCAAAGTAGAGACGGTGTTCTATTTAAGGTGGTATCCAAAGGGGGGGGGGGGGCTAGGGAAGTATTGTATTTAAATGATAATATCTTGAATTTTTTTAATTGAAAGCAGGGATGCCAAAAAATTATTTTTTTTTTATCTAAAGCAGAGACGGACCTTATAGAACATTATATGGCTGCTTTTAAAAAATACAAAAGGGAGTGTGAAGGGAGGTGAGAGACTTTTACAAGAACATGCCAATTTGGTTGCTACCAGTAGCTACTAGGTGGAGTATCCTATGAAAGTTTACTGTAAATTAGTAGAGAAAGTAAATTTGTAAATTTAAACTGTGATTTGAGAAAGACTGATGAAAACATTAATGTTTGCAGTCAACATAGATCGCGCCGGCGGCGCGCCACCGAAATCTTACCGGCGGCACGCCGCCACTGCTGTTTTTGACCCCGCCGTCACCGGTCTTCCCTCATCGGCGCGGCGCCAGGATCTAAACGTGATACAACCCTCAAGCTTCATAGTTTTGAAAGAGTCAAAAGAAAAATAATGGACAAGCACGGTTTTTGGGAATAGACCTAAAACTGATTCAGGGTGCCAAAAAAAGTTTTTAGTTTAATGTCTTGCGCTTCAAATCTATTGGTGGATAAATATACAAGCCTAATTTCTCAGGCATTTGATTGACATTAGTGAATTAAAAGCGATTGATATCAAAGTTAATCCCAAAAATTTTCCACACCCATGACCGAGAATTGAGGCCTGAGTGCGAAGAGTACAATAAACTAGTATGACATTTGTAATTTGGTGATAAAGATATAGACCTACTATCTTGCTGATGGATTCGACTATAACCAAGAAAAACAAGTGAGAGGGGAAAAAGAGACTAATAATACCGAAGGTGAAAAAGTTGCGACAATTTGAACCCGTTTTATATGGACAACGAGAAAATTGAATTTTCGACACGAACTTCTAGTAAAAATATGGGTCATCTGACCTTGTAAGTCAATTAGATTTTAGCTTCAAAGAAAACTAAGTGAGAGAAAGAGAGAGGGATAGAGATTGAGAGAAACGAAAAGAAGCACCTAAAAAAAAAAAAAAAAAAAAAAAAAAAAAAAAAAAAAAAAAAAAAAAAAAAAAAAAAAAAAAATGTACATATTTATAGGAGCCATTATCCCCGATCCAGAAGCTCCTAAACCTTTGCCTTCAGTCCAGCCAAACTTTTGGAGCATTTTAAAACCCACGTTATCTTCAGATATCTTAAAGTCTTCATAATCAGATACGGTCATTGACTTTCCAGTTTTCAGGGCTTTATACTGCAAAAGATAGCCATTATTTGATATACTATTCAATGATCCCGACCATTTCTTTTGGAAGGGGACGAAGGGTTGCCATGGGCAAGAATTGGTCTATCAAAATATGTGTAATAGCCCTAAAAGAAATTTGTTAAAAAAAAATTCCAGATTTCTTTTTTTGTCACTAAAAGTTTCACTAATTTCGCAGTGCTAGATCCACATGGAACAAACAGCCGACCACAAAAATCAATCTCAATTAACTTTTAAAAAATTCAACTGATGTTATCTTTTAATATCTAATTCTTTATTGTCTCATTTTATCAACGTTTGAGTCTATTTTTTATCTAAATGTACCTGGCACAGATACACACATTTTGTCGTTATTTTACTATTTGCCTTTGGCTTAGACTACCATGCCAGTGTTTCTCATGCAAGACTGAGACGTTAAATCTTATTCACTTATATTAAAATTGAGGAGTATCAAAGATAAGTAAACGAAGTTACAAAATTTTAGTTGGGTATTTATAGTAGTATACCTTGTTTTCATCAGTTATCATTGGCTACCCAAAATAAAAAATAAATAATAAAAATAATAAAAAAAAATAAAAGAAGTTTTTAAATTAGTATAGGTGACATTAAAGGTTGAAATTCTAAGTGAAAAAGATTATTATATCACCTAGAGGAGACGATGTGAAAAAAAAATAAAAAAAGCAAAAATTTCTTCACAGAAAGAGAAGTTTAGACCTTAAAACATTGAAGTACTGTTGAGCAAACGACTGATCTGTACTGTTTTTCTAGGTCAACCTAGATATTTGACCACATGAAATAGCTAATGAAAATGAAATAGCAAGGCCTATGTTGCATTTTTTGCAGTAACGGTTTAGCGGGGGGGGGGAGGGCACTTGCCACGGGCGCAGGGAATTTTAGGACCGCAAAATTTCAAACAAAAGGTCTAAGGGTTACAACCATTTTGTAATTTTATTTCTATTAAAATAAAGTAGAGGCAAATAAAGTTGGCAGTACGTATTAGCAAATTCAACCGGAAATTCTCATTTTCCCCATATCTTCATCACCATTCCTTGAAAATAGAAGTAAGTAGAGCGAAAATTAATCAATTTTAATGTTTTGTGTGATTCAAATTTAGTTAATAAATAAATTTTTTTTTAATCTGGCCTGTAAAATTTTGCGAGGCAGGGGGGGGGGGGGGCACTATCCAATATTTTGCCCCGGACAATAGAGGCCAGAACCGTCACTGCTTTTATGAGAGAAAGTTTCTCAGATCTAGCTTTGCAGAGTTGAATTTTTTAAGGTTGAGTTTAGTCATGCTGGGTTATAACCGCTTTGCATTTTTTTTTTTTTTTTTTTTTTTTTTTTTTTTTTTTTTAACGATTTTGTGACATTTCAAACTGCTAAGCTATTCTGATCTAAAAAAAAAAACAAAAAACAAAAGAAAAAAACTGAATCAAATTTTTTTCAATTTTTTGAAACTAAGGCAACAAAAAAGGCAAGATTCTGAAGAAGGTGGAAACACAGCTGTCCATGATTATAACATCCAATCATTGAAAAAGATTTGATTGTCATTATAGTTAGTTGAACCTTTAAAAAAAATAGACTAGAGAACTTATTAGGTTAAGAGACGTTGTTATTTTTCTAAAAACTTTTTAGTCATAAAATGAGCAATTAGTATTCTATTATTAATACCTTCCCAGCCTAAACAAGACTTAGCAGCTTCCTTATTCATCATGATCCCTACTCCCAGTCTATGTGCCCCATCCTTCCTGCCTTAGTAAACGAATTCTATATCACCTAATTTTATGCTTCCTACCTCTTGGATATGAGTTTCTGAAACTCCTAATAAGTCTACTTCGAATCATCTGAATTCGTCAATCAAAATGTCGATACGATGGTCATTTTTTAACGTCGTAACATTCCAAGTTTCAATTTTCATGTTCTTTAAATCATTGAAATTATTTTTTGGCCTCAGGAAAAGCAATGATCCCGGATACAAGTGCAGGACGGGGATCACATATCTTCTTAAGTCTACACCAAAGTGCTTAAGCCGGCTTAGAGCCGGGCAGCAAGAAGTCCCTGGGACCTCCATGAGTGGAGGCTTTCTGCAATCCTTGGCCCATCTTGGTCACAACATGGTTTTCAGCACTTGGTGATGCTCTTCTATCAACAAGAATCGAAAACCTGCACAGACAATGTCAAGCCTATTACCTCTGAATCATTACATATTCATGCCTACAAACATTATGCTAATACGGGGAGGTATCCCATAGTAGATAAATTAGCTAGGAAGAGGTTTTTCAGTCCAAAGATGCCCTTCGTCTTAAAAAAAAAAAAAAAAAAAAAAAAAAAAAAACACACAGAAGTCTTAAAAAAACACAGAAGAAAAATATAACTCACCGAAAAGTTAACAATTATGTTTATTTAAAACTTTATTAAAAGAATAAACTTTATTTTTCCCTTCGTTTTCTTTTGACCACGCCACTTCCTATGGAAGAAGGGGTCGTAGAAACTTAGGAAAAGGATAATTCGAATAGAAATTAAATTTTCTACTACTATGTTTAATGATTGACAGTGATAGGAAAACAACCAGCCCCCCTCCCACACGGCTTTTATCTACCTACCCCCTCCTTAACCCCAAAGCCAACCGATTTACATTTTGAGATGTCTATTGTCAAAAGGTCCAATAGCTATGCCTTCAAAAAATGATAAAATCCCAGCAGTCCCCGAGGCAAGGACTACAAATGGAATTTGCCCATCGTTAACATATAGGTTTAATTAGTGAAAATAGGGCCAAGCTTGATCCTAGGTGTCCGAAAAGGCTAAGGGTATTAAGGTGAAATTTCCCAGGGAGCGTTAACATAAACCAAAAGACACAATGCGCGTCCAGGTTGTCAAGAGGGTGTATCTGTAATAAGCCAGGAGCGGTTGAGGGTATTAACATGACTGCTGAAATTAATGTAGAATGCGTGTAAGCTGTTTTTTTTGTTTGTTTATTATTTTTTGTAGCCATGGCCCTTGTGGCTTTAGAGCATTAAATTATTTGAAAAAAACTACGTTTTCTAAAGAGTTAAAACGGCTGAGTTACAAGGTCGAACCTTAAAACGTACAGGGATTAGGAGGCACAGTTGGGGGGCTCCTAATCCCTCCTCCTAATCCTAATCCTAAACTGTGCCTCCTAATCCCTGTACGTTTTAAGGTTCAACCTTGTAACTCAGCCTCTTTAACTCTTTAGAAAACGTAGTTTTTTTCAAATAATTTCTGCACGTTTTTGTACAGTTTATTACTTATTATTGCTTGACTAACTGTTAGCTGATCGTGTCAGTAGTTAAAGTTGGGGGGCTGTCACCCCCCAAACCCTCCGCTCTTGAACATCTTGTGTTAAGGCTTTTAATTCCTGAATACTCAAATCACGTCGTACAGGGTGCCTCCTAATCCCTGTACGTTTTAAGGTTCGAACTTGTGACTCAGCCTCTTTAACAGCCCCCCCAACTGTGCCTCCTAATCCCTGTACGTTTTAAGGGTTGACCTTGTAACTCAGCCTCTTTAACTCTTTAGAAAACGTAGTTTTTTTCAAATAATACACATAAACAGGTTAGACATGCTTTGTTATGAAAATTGACGCGCAGATATTTTCATAACAAAGCATGTCTAACCTGTTTATGTGTATTATTTGAAAAAAAAACTAAGGTTTTTCGTAAATGTAAATTCGGGGGATAATTTTTTCGGTCTGAAAATATCAAAAGGCCCTAACAGGTCGAATTCTGCTTCGAATGAGTCCTCATTCAACCGGATCCGTTGCCAACTGTGGCCTGTAGGCGTGGCTAAGAAAAAAAAAAGAAATGATGATGAATTTTAAGTGGCTATATTTGGTTTTTTGAAAACAGGGAAGGAGTGATCGGATTGAGCTGAAATTTCGAGGATAAGCTCCCGGGCCCTAGGAGAGCTTAACCTCTAAATTTCAGCCCAATCGGACAACGTTAAAGGGGGGCTGTGGTGGGAGGGTCCAAACTTCCGGCCCAGTTTACCCCATGAAGATAAAGTCGGAGGAGGATGAAATTTTGCAAGTTTCTTAGTTTGAGCTTGGGCTACAAAATGCGATTACCGCCGTCTCTCTGCGACCTCTAGGACCTGAAATCGCTTAACATTGTGGTGGGTCGCCTCTTTATAGAGGCACAAGTGTGCCTCCTTGATATTTACCTATCTATCTATAACGAGTCCGAGATTTTGTGCAATTATGTATGTTAGCTTAATGGTATTATGTGCTTTATTATGTTTTTATTTTGTTTTGTGATTTTGCATTGTTATTGTTATGTACTGTATTTTGTTATGTGCGTTATTATCATGTGCTATTATTTTGTGTGATGTTTCATTTTTTTGCCATTGCCCAAAGCGGCTTTTATTGCAATATCTATCTATCTATCTATCTATGATACTTTCAGGGTAAGTTGAATAAATCAAAAATACTAAGTGTATCCAGATTTTCAAAACGAAGTATCTGTAGAGGAGGGCTGAGACAGTCAATCATTTTGATAAAAAGCTTCCGTCAATCGTTTGATTCAAACATGATTGACTGCATAGGACCTGTTTGAAGCTTCAGTCAAGCGTTGACGGTGATTGACCGTCTAGACTAGTTTTGGTCAAGTATTGCATCAGTCACGTGCCAACAACATTGAAAGACACATCGGAAGTAAGCGAAAATGCGAAAGATTTTGTCTGTTTATTAATAGAGTTACACCGGGATCATCCTGATCTATGGAAAGTTAAAAGTAGTGACCGTTATAACCGAAATAAGAAAAGCGCGGCATTTGACAGGATAATGCGGGCGGTAAAGACATTGAAGCCGGATTATACAGTTTCCAACCTAAAAAAGAAAAGTAATGTCATAAGAACAAATTTCAGCCACGAGTACAAGGCGATTGAGCAGAAAAGGAAGTCTGGAGCGTCAGCAGATGAGGTCCCACAGCCTTCCCTGTGGTACTACAATGACGAAGCGGGGTTTTGTCATGGAAGCCAAATCAATATTTTACTGCATTTCACACACGGTAGACACTTCATTACCCGACTCTGAACTGAAACTAAAAATCTGGCCGGGAGTTAAAATTAAAATTGAAATTAGCTTTGGTGAAGATTGAAGGGTGGATTGAAGTTTGATTGAAGCACACGTTAATCAATTGACGGAAACTTTTAATCAAAATGACTGACCGTCTATGGCCTCCTTAAGATCACAAGAACGGCTAAGGATATTAAACTGAAACTTTCAGAGCATTTTGTTGGGGATATTAAACTAAATCAAAAGGCATTGTGCGCTAAGTGCATCAGGTTGAAACTTTCAGGGCATGTTGAACCAAATCAAGACACAAGTATAGAGGCTGTGAAAAGGGAGCATCTGAAATATCTTCGTAACAGCTACTGACTGAAGGTTTTCGGCAAGTTGAATAAATCAAAGGACACTACCTGCACTCAGGCTTTCAAAAGAGCTTATCTGCAATGTATCAGGCCCAGCTGATACATTGGTATTCAATTACTTGATACAAGGGTATCAATTAACGACTTGGAAGATGGTGCTGAAGCTTAAAGGAACCCTTTTGACTTAAATTTCAGATCAAGTCCATCTTAAATTTTGACTTAGGGGGGGGGGGGTCGAGGAGAGCTTATCAATGAAAATAAATGTTCGATGAAAATATGGTCGTATTGATTCTTAGTGTAAGATTTTCTTCTTTTTTTTGTGTTGATCTGCTTAAGATTTCATGCAAATAAGATACCTAAATTAAAGTTTCAGAACCAAGGGAACCTCAACCGGAAAAAAAACTGGCTGCGTTGATTCACAACGTCCAATTTCTACATTTTTTTTAAACAACAAATCATAAGTATTTTTAATAAATGACTTCAAGATACCTTTACCTAAACAAAGAAGCACTTAAAACAAAATATAACACCACAACAATCTTACTTAAAGATCGTCAGTCAATATTTGTCAATACTCAAGATTGTAACAGGATGAGGGTTTGGATCACTTCAACCCTTTAGAAGGCCAAAAACTAAGCAGATTTGAAATCCATTTCTTTGAATAATACCCCCCCCCCCCATCCATTCAAAGTTCTATAGTACAACTATTACTAAGATTTGTTGCAAAATTTTGTCCAAAATATAAATAGCAAGTCAAAATCTTATTTTTTTTTAAAGTATAAGCAGAAAAACCGAGAAAAATTATAGAATTATTCTTTGTACTAATCAGTAAAAAAATTTACTTAAAAATGGACGGAAATTGATTTGAAAAACTATGTCCAAAAAAAAAGTTTTCCAAAGAAAAGCGAAGAGACATTAAACCAAAGACAAGCAGAAATAAAGTCAAATAGTAATTCAAACTTAGAACTAACAGAATCACTATCAACGAATAAATGATACCCAAAACAAGTAGATAATACAATGAATAACCAAGCCAAATAGTAAACAAATAGAAATTACCACAAACAGGTTGAGGGCCAAAGCCTCCAAACCTTCTAAGGGCCAGAGCGTCATTTCCACTTTGCAGAAAACAAAATACATTCCAAACGTTCTCTGTTTTATATTATTAATAAGTCCAAAATTGCTAAGTCTTTCCAGTAATGAATATTATTCCATATTAGACAGTCATTCAACATTTATTAGTTCTTTTCAGTTTGGTTACTATGGCAATTTTCCTTCTGTTTTTTATTAATTGTATGACAAATAAAAACACACAACGTTAAAAAAAGAATCATTTTCAGCAAAGCACAAATGACGCTCTCGCCTCTAGAAGGCTTAGTGGCGCCTAGAAGGCTTAGTGGCGCTAGACCTAATCCTGTCTATGGTCATTTCTGTTTGTTATAAGTTTGACTTTATTATTTGTTGTACTTTCTAATCGTTTTGGGTCCCATTTATTTATTGATAGTGATTTCTGTTGGTTTTAAGTTTATTATTATTATTTGACATTCTTTCAAGTCGTCTTGGGTTTGCCTTTCGTCTTTGGCTAACCTGCACTAAATTTACTTAGGCTAGGATGCTATCTACCCAATTTCAACAAACCTGGGCATCAAAATCCCTTATAAAAATAGGATATTTCTACCTGGAATTCTGCCTTTTTTTCAATATCTGTGAGTAAAATTCATGTATCAGTACTTTCTCCGTCGGTCGATTCTACAGGGGCATATACCATTATCACTGATACCATGCACTTTTTAGTCATAAAACGAGCTACTAGAATTCTATTATTAATACCTTTCCAACCAAGCAAGACTTGGAAGCTTCCTTATTCATTATGAGCCCTACTCCCTCCCTATATACTTCTTTTTTTCTACCTGAATAATAAATAAATTCTGCATCACATAATCTCAAGTTCCTAGCCATGGGAGATGAGTGTTTGAAACTCGTCGATTCGATGAGTGACTCATCATCATTAGCTTTTCTATTAACTAGAATAGATGTAATTTTTGCCATAGATTATAGAAGGATTGGATAAAAGGGAAAAGGAAGAGATGGGGAGAGGGAGAAAGGGAGCAAGCGAGAAAGCGTAAGAGAGATAATATTTTACCTTAAGCTGATCAGTACATTGTTTTCCATTGGGCGTCAGTCAAATTAGTAGTTCCAAATACTCTCTTGGCATATTGTATTACTTCAGGATCTGAATATTTTATTTGTGACAGTAAAGGTTGATTTGCTGGAATCAATGTTGGTTTCGTTGAACTTGTTGCTCCAACTGCCAATGAGGTAATATTGACAACAGCTTAAAAGGGGAAGATTAATATTCATAAATTTCTACTATATGAAGTAAATCGTGAAAAAAAAAATTTACTTCCAAGAACATAAAAAAAACTACATTTTCCCAGTTATGGGCATGACCCCACTGCCAAAAGAAACAAGTGCATGCTATAGAGGTCAGAAAGGCCCCCAGCTCAGTTCGAATTCTGAATGAATTTTTGTTATGTAAATATTTTGAGTCAAATTCAAGTTGAGGCTAGGAATAATATAACAATTTTGAATGTGAAATTTTAGCGCAACTTGAATCAACCCATGAAAAATATAAATGGCAAAGTACAAAACAACAAATAGCAAAAGTAATGCAAGTTTCAAGCGTTTATTTGCCATTTAGCCAGTAAAACTACTCATCTGTATATACATTAGACTCGCAAAAAAATGGATAGGAAAGGCATTGCGTGATGCTGTATAACGGGTAACGGTTTATCCAGAGCACTTTTATAAATAGGGTCAATAAGTTTTTGGATGGTTGCTAGAGGGTATACATTTTTGTTCGTATCGCCTAAAGGCATTACACATTTCTCATATTAGAGATTGCAGACAATAAACAGACCATGGTTGTAACCTGTTTCATCTCACGGCTGGTGGATCAAGTTAAAAATTTCAGTAGAAGGTGTTTTTTCTTTTCTTGGTGATGGGGGGGGGCAAAAACACTTAAGTGTGTGTCGAAGGGAAAAGGCCAGACCATTTTCTCTTCCAGTCATCCAAAAAGAATGTACCGCACACGCTACAGCTTTTTTTTGCTTATTCATGCCTGTAGTTCAAAAGGCTCTTGGTCCAGTGTTATAGTGACAATTTCAGGGAACTGAACTGAATTAGGCACAGTTTTTAATGTAACGAAATAAGAGAACCCACAGGATGGGGTAAGAGGATAGCTGCCAGTCTCGGTTTCAAAAATAAATACAATTCTTCCCATCTCAAAACCAGTCTTTTCAAACCTTCGAAAAGTACCTTTTTTTTAAATATTGGGCAGGCACTCTACCATAAAAAAATAAGCTTTCTTTAGTTAAGATTTAAAATATTTGTCATTCAGGATCACAATTGTCAATAAAATACAAAATTTCAGTACAAAAGATAGAATTTACAAAAGTTGAAAGATGATAGTTGAAACACTACAATGAGTATTTTGTAAAATTTATAAAACCTTGTTTTTTTTATGGCAGTATTATTGAACAAATCAAAAAAAATTATGCTTTCTATCTTAGTTCAAACCTTTAGCAAATGAATTACTTGATGAAGCAATAATACTCCATTCTGACGGCAGCGGTGAATACACGAATTAGAAGATTCAATGCCCTACTCGTGTCAAGTACTTCTTCTCCCGCCCGTTCTCTAGAAGTTGTAATTTTTTTTTTTTGAAATAAAACAGCTTTATCTGCAGCTACTACATTCTCAGACAGCTAGTTCCCCTAAAACATTCCAAATTAGATAATAAAAGAACGCAGAAAACTAGTTAAGACCAGTACAATTCCAAAAAAAACGTAGTGCGAAGATCTATGTAATCAACAAGGTGTCCACAGTGAAAATGAAGATGAAAAAAAAAAATTAACAGAAGAAACTTAGAACAACGTGGATTTGAGTGGAATAAAACCAGTGAAGAATATACAAATCCAATATTTTAAATAAAAACTAAAATGAATGTAAAAAGAAACCAAACAATTATCGGATTCAAACAACACCAAAAATACATCGAACAGAATAGAACGGCACTGGAAATCGGTAATTTTGTTTGATTTAAGCTGTCAACTCTAGAACAAGATTTATCTAGTCCTGGACAAGAATACAGTTTAACTAAAATTCGAAAAAGCAACATTTTCTTTCATCCTATTGTGCCGAGTTTCTGTTTCAAGAATGGATACTACATTTCGACCCCCTTTTGTTAATTCAGACATAGTAAATAAGAAATTTGATTAATTTAGTTGAAAATCAGAAACATCATAGTTCATGTTATAATAGCTTTGATGCCGATTTGATGTGCACTAACAGCAAAGCAAGAAAATGTGACTTCAATTCAAAAACAAAATTTAAGGATAATTTTGATCAATTAAAGGATGACCCTTTAATGGAGATAGGTCCAGAAATATTTATATTGATAGATTTGGAATATAAATACTCCTTTTTATTTCTGTAACCAATAGCAATTGCACTATTTCTGGTCTCTTCATGAGTAAACCCCTCTTGGCCACTTTGTTTCCGGATCATATAAAGCATCTGCAATTCAATTTCCACTTGGCAACTTGTTTCGGAGGTGGCTCCATCTCGATGTCCTGTGCATTTGGAAACATGGAAAACAATAATTTAATATCTGTTTGCTGTAAGACTCTAAGAAATTAACTTCAGATTGTATTCATTTGGGCCATCTTTACTTAGGTGACACTCTGCTTCTCCGTTGCCACCTAATCCAATTAAACGATGGCAAAATAAAAGAAAAGACGTAAGAAAAGTTTCGTAAGAATATACCAAAAATATAGATACTCATACTCAAGACAAAGGGCCCTTATTTGATGGCACAACCACTATATCATTACGGAGAGTCAAACCATTATCAAATTTTCTAAATTTTGGGAAAGATAGGATTTGCAGAAATATGAGAAGTGGCATTCATCATTTTGGTATTGTGGATAGCACTTCACAGCATTGTGGAATATTTTACAGTGGCCACATTCATCAGCAATTCAAGGAAATACTTATTGAACACGAAAGTTCCATCACAAATCCTAAATTAAAAAACAAGAAGCAAAAACCCTAAAACTTTCGAATATGCGGTGACCGATAATACTCTCACACACTCTAGTCATTTCGTTGTTTTATTTGAAGAGGTTGGAGTTATTTCGAAAAAAAAGGTTTCATGCGGTGGGCGAAAATCCTTAGAAATAAAACCAAATTTTCTCGAATTTTACAATACACTTTTTTTCCTTTCATTTTGGTTACTTTCTAAAAATTGTCTGTCTTGTGGAAGGAGGCAAGGTTTGTTCTTCTGTGGTCATAAAAAAAAGTATATCGCATATGCAACAGTTTCTAAATTTGACGAGATACATTGATTTTTATTTATTTGAGTAGCTTCGCATAGTGGACTCAATTAATTTTGTTAATTGGATTTAATCTCGGTTACTTTCTGGATTTCAGGTGTGACTTCATTGCGTATTTCTCATTCAGCTCTGATTCGGTAGTCAGCAAGTGAACTTCTAAAGCAGATTAAATATATCATGGAAATTCAGGATTAAAAGTTGACTGAATTTAAATTATATTGTGAGTTATCGAAATTTTTTTCGAATTTCGGGCTGAATGTGGATTTCACCAATACAGAATTTCACCCGTTAACATATTGATTGCAGTTACGCGTTTGACAGAGTAAGACATTGTTCGGAGAGCCTAGTGTTTATGCAGTGGCAGATTTACGACTTTCTAAGTGGCAGTTCCGATTTCTTCTAACAGAACTTTGGAGCAGTTTTTACGAAGAGAGGTGTTAGTCACTCCCGAATTAACGATGGCTTAGCAAAACTGCACGTATTGGACCCGCGTCGATAAATAATTGGTCCTGAATGAGGTAAGCAGATTTTTAATTTTATTGTCTGAAAAATAGTCATGGGACGTCTTACAAAGCAATCTCGTACTACTGAAGTTGATTCAGAAAGCACTCGAACGGGACTGCTAGTAGCACTGATTCTATAAATAAAATTCACGATTTCAGTCTTTGCGCTAAGTTTGAATACTGTTATCAGTTTGGTCACAAAAAAATGGAAAAAGCTATATTCCTTAGAATATTCCCGTTTTCCACGATTAGAGCCCTTCCAGTGGGAAAAAAACCCATAATTATGAGAATCAATCTGTGTAGATCATAAAATATATAATAGATTAGTTATTTTTTAAACCTGTCCACAGGGAGAGAAGAGGTCAAAGTTGTGGCAACCATTCCCAGCCGAAAGGACTCTCCCCCTCCCAGAAAATTTTGATAAAAAAAATGCAACTGTTACCTATTTTGGTATCTCCGTACCAGGCAAAATCCCGTATTTCCCCAAATCCCACACCTAAGAGTCAAATCTGCGTCACCTTTATTTTCGTGCCAATTAGCTCATCAGTAAATCCCTTTTTCGAAGAAAATCAGGCGTTAATCAATATTACACCTTCTCACTGAGTCATTCAATTATCGAATAAAATTGTCAGAAATCTAAAGTTTAAAATAATAAACTATCAATATCTCCATACCTGGAGGTGGAAGGGCTATTTTTTCGTCAACTTGAGGGCCCCATCTGCTTCTCTTTTTTGAAGACTGTTTCTTGATTTATTCCCTTAGATGGTTCAGCTTTCACAGACAGGAGCTTCTATTTTTATACTTGAAAAATTTGGTTCTTTCTTCACATTTACTAATTCAGGTTGCTTTTCTTGAGAAGCCCGGAGGTCTGAGACGAGACGTCTAAATTGTAAATATGTGGAGCTTACAGGATTCAGTAAGAAGCTGAAACATGATGATAATATATGAATATTACTGATAACAAATAAATATGCACTAATTAGAGACTGACGGTTGTCATTCCTGCTCGGATACAAAATTTAAAATGAGGTTTGGAGAACACATGATTAGCCAAACATGAGAATTTTCTTTCACTTTGTAAGCTTGTCTTCCACAGGGAATTATAAATTTAAGGGGCGACCGGTATCGACGCACAAAAAGCATACAATTCAACTTGGATAATAGGTGGCTTAGGAAATTAACGGGTTTTAAAAGAAATGACGCACATTTATTAAGGCAGTGTTTTCCTGTCTCTCTGTTAAGGGTCGTTACTTCGCTGAATAATTTCCGGGTTACCGATTCTGAATTTTTTTTTCCGGAAAATTAAAAAGCAAAGAGATTACTTAATCTAGTGGCAAGAATCTGTAACATTTTAGCAAGAATCTAACATTTAGCAAACTCTTACAGATGACTAGTTGTCATCAAGAATGTGTGGTTTGACTAGTAAGAAGGGAGTAAGAATTGGTTGAAGTTTCAAATTAATAGATTGGAGCAAATGTTTCTATGCAAAAGGGCTAAAACATTGACGGAGGAAAACAAAAGAATGAGTCGGAGGTGATTCTAATAAACTGGTAATTTTAAGAAATGAGTTTATTTTGATTTAGGAAAATTTTACACGCGGGGAGAATTTTTCTGAGGGGGAACCGTTCAAGGAGGGAATTAGTTGACACAACAAATACTTGAGTAGCTAAAATAAACTTTCGTTAAAAACCTAATTCGAAAGTTGATTTTTCATTGGGTTTGCCCAACTCGTTAAAAACTGAAAAACATTTCTCAGAAGCAAGGCCGTATTAAGGTGGTTTAACCCCTCTGGAATCTTTTTCAGACTCGTAAAAACTCAAGTAAAATATATATAAACAAATTATGATGTTTTTTTGTCCCCCCTCCCAAAAAAAAGAAAACCAAACAGATAGTGTCTTGCTTAGAAGTCATGCAATCAATTTTATTTGCCCCTCGATCAGTGGCGTAATTTTGTCAAAATCCTGGGGGGGGGGCAAAGTTGGAGCCAATTTTCCCAAATCAAATGAAAATGACAGTGAAACTAAGAAATGATCCATATATTACCATCAAGACAAAAATATATTGAAGAAAACTGCCTGTTTCTCTGGATACTTGTATTTTGCAGGCTTATCTTAATGACAAGATTTTTTGCAGAAACTAAATTTCAGCTGGGCGGGCAAACTGAGGTCTAGATGGGGGGGGGGGGGGGGGGGGCGTGGGGTAGGGCAAAATTGGGTGTAGAGGGACCAGTTGCTGCTCCTGTCACATAGCAAATATGCCCTGCCTTCGATCCGTTAAGAAATGGCTCGCAGATTTTGGTAATTTGCGGGTACTTGTAAGCACCACAATTACTTTTTGAGCCTTGACTAAGTCCTGGGCTGTATTTTCTTCTTTTGTGACAGAAGCAATTGTAATCCTTACGAAATCACGCATCGTTCTATGCATGAAGGGGTTAGAAAATTCATAAGGGTGGGGCTTTCCTTTTATCTTTTGGCCCAGACTGACCCTCAAAATAGATGTAATTTTTTTTTATTTTGAAGAAACTCTTACCACGGTTTTAGCATTATCTAGACAGGATAATTTCAATGACAAGGACAGCTAAGAAGTATAAATTTATTTCCAGTATATAGTAATGACATATATATATATAAATGCATTCGTTTTCAGCATTTGAGACTTTTTTTAGTGTACGCAGTAAATAAACATTAATTCCGAATTAGATTATCTTTGAAGCCATGTATGCAGTTTTGTTTACCTGTCAACTCGTTTAGAAATGGTTCTCGGAATGCCATATTATGAGGTCTTCTTCCGTCCAGAATTTAGAGTAATAAAGCTTCCATATATAATTTTGATCTAGCCCCTATGCTACCATTGCTGAAACATAAGACACATAACTCGAATGCAAGAAGTCCTCAAACCGCAAACAAATACTTTTTTTTCATTTGCCTGCCTCTATGGTAGGCCTACCCTATTTCTGTAGCTAAATTCGGTACTTGTGCACTGTCTGGTACCCACCGCTATAACTGTATCAAGGAAACCAGACACGAAACCCGACAAACGGGTATTTGCAATAGAGAAATGGAATGTAAAGCGTGGTTTCCATTGCGTTTACAATATTTAAATTGTTGTTTTTTGGGGTCAGGGGGGGGGGGAGGTACCTAGGTTAGGTTACGTATTTAATATATGCTATGCTCTACCCCCCCCCCCCCCCACACCCCCAACGTGCAAATACATAGCCCAAATTTGTTTCTAAACTATTATATATTCATCCTATTTTTTTTATTAGCATTAACCAAACTTGACTTCTTTTGTGGGTACCACATTATGCACAAGTACCCTAAGTTCTTAGACCTTGTAATAACCAATATTTAGATTTTCCCGATATGACACTAAACAAAATTTAAATCTATGACAAAGGAGGGGAGGGGAGGTGGTCAAGATAGAAAAATCACACTTCTTGTGTGATCGCACACAAGAAGTGTGCCCTTATCATCAACAATTCTGTTTAAACTTTAGAGCAAATGTATTGCAGATTGGGAGTCAGTTAAAGAGAGAATGCTTTCAGACTCTAAACAATAATCTATAAAAGATCTAGGGCAAGGTGGATGGTACACAGTCCAGCAGACAAAATAAAGGATCCCAATGGAAGGAGAATATATAGATTAAGGTCCAGGGATGGAATGCATGAAGCTGCTCCACCTCTCTTACCATGGACAGATTCATTTGTATAAATTTGTCTCTGATTAGGGTAATTTTTGAAATTTTTTTGAAAAAATAGTTTTCACCACATGATGATATGGAATCAGGTATTTATTTATATGAATAAGATCATATTGACAGCATGGTCTGCCAATCTCCTCTGAAGGGTGTACCAGCACATAAGGCTGATTAAGAAAAACGTTACTATAGCTTTTTGTGAAGCATCCCATTATGAAGCACAACGCATTTTAAAAACCAGTCTTATAGTTCGACCCCGTGAACTTAAACAAGTCACTTGAAATATATGGTTTCTAAAAGAATGAAAACAATACTGATATGAACTAAGAAAAAAGGCTTATATTTATTAAAAATATAGATAATACCTAGAGCAGAATCTTGAAAAATGGATCTGCAACACAAAAAAATGTGCACGCAAAAAAAAAAGAAAAATACACAAGAAAGTTGGATTATCGAAACTGAGAGCACAATTTTGCATTCAATCTACAAAAAAATCAATCTTAAAAGATTGAATGTCAATGTTAGCAACGGAAGCCCCTGGGATGGTTGTCAACACAACAAAATCGAAAATCATGTGGGTATCAAAAGACTCTGCACCCAGAGCCACAAAAGGAGAGCAAATTGAAAATATAGAATCTTTGTCTACCTCGGCAGTCTTTTAACCTCAAACAACGATTGCTCAAGATCGATTAGATATAGACTGGGCCTTGCAGACAGCAGCTACAAGAGCCTATCTTCAATTAGGAAAAGTAAATTTAAATTACTGTCAAAATAATTGAAGGTAAACTCTCTCATAATTCCCATTGCTATGCATTCAAGTAAAACACGGTCAATTAATGGTGATGACAAAAGACGGATCTCCACATTTGAAACTAATTGTCTCCTTCGCATAGCAGGGATCACCTACATCGACCGAGTATCCAATGAAGACATCCGTAACCATGGGCGTAGGGAAGAGGGGCAGGGGAGGGCAGCTGTCCCCCCTAGAACTTCAAATTTACGATAGATATGAGCGAGAACTTTTCGTATGTTAGAATTTTTTGTTGGATGTTACCTGGTAGATGGTTAAAAAAGCTAGAAATAAACAGAAATTTCCAAATATTTTTTGCTATATCAACATTTACGTTTCGATCTTCAATGTTGACTTGTTTAATTCTCTATGAATTGCTTCAAGCGATAAGAAGTTGCTGAGCATGTCAAAGCAAAAATAAGTCACTCAACACCATCCTTGAACACCAAGACGAAAAAATCCGACAATTAGAAATACTCCGCCATTTCTCCACCTGGATGCCTCTCTATCCAAGTGGTCAAGAGTGCCAAACCTGGGTCACCCCGCACTGGTTCGGTCGTCTCTGGCTTACGTTCGGCCACATGACAAAAGAAAAAAAAAAAGTGAACAGGGGAACATTGAAGCTTGTTTTTCGGCTATCAAATTAAGAAAGAATATGGTCAGCATAAAAAACTACAAATGAATTTCATTACGGTTTTAAAAAAACTAAAGAGTATTAATTTCAAATTATACATTGACTGATCAACACCAAAAGTAAGCCGCTCCGCTAATCTGGGTGTTCTACCTTTCAGTGGTGGCAATTTTATTTCAACTTCTGTCTTTTAAGACAGTATCCATCTCGTTCTGTTAGTGCAAAGTATCTTACTCCAGTCACCTTCCAAAAGTCACCTTCCTTAAGCTCTTCAGTTGCTACTTTTTGATAATGATAATATTGTGAACAGAATTCCCTTTCTTGCTCTTCAGCTCAATCAGAATGTAATCACCAGCCTTGACTTTCTCAGTGTCAAATTAGAAGCTGCTGGTAGGGGGCTCGTCTTCAATGTCTATGCTGGGGTCTGAAGAGTTGTTGTATGCAGGATCATCTACGTCAGAATCGTCACTCTAACTGTAACTCCTGTTGCGAGAGACACACCTTTTGCTTTTTAGTCTTTTGACTTGTTTGACTTTCTTCCGTTCCAGGACTAGGGCTTTTGGCAGATACAGCTTTTATCCTAGCAGTAATGCATTCTTTCATGGAGGTGTCAGTGAGCACTTCTGACTTTTTCATATATTTTTTTTCTGTTGATTTTTTGGGTTTGACTTGATTGATAAAATGTTGCAATTAAAGCAAAGAATGAGAGGCAGTCATCCAGTCAGAAGTATTTTCTTAGCTGATCGTGATGATTCCTGGTAAAACTCTCCTGATTAAAATTTCCGGACACTGTTTTTTGTGGAGAAACAAGTAGAGGAGATACTTTGTTCCCAACACATTAACACCAGCACAAATAGTGTTCAACTGACCTCTTTTTGCAGACGTGACCTTCCCTACCTACTTCTGGCCTCGTTGTGCAAATATTTTACCAGCCTTGTGGATTTTTCCAGACCTGATTCGTCAAAAACTTCAAATGTCTTGTGGTCTGAACGTGTATTTATATAGGTCTCAATCCAGGTTGTTAAAGAAAGCTCCTACACTGTGACAGTTGAAAGCAGTTGTCCTTCATAGGCTTGTACTTTTTGGCGTTCCTATTGAGAGTTTTAAGGCAATCCATAAAACCGCGGTACCAATCTTTACCTGCATTTCCTCCACTGTCTCCACTGCCTTTGCAGTTCCGTTATTCGGTACTTTTATGCTCTTAATAATGGCAGAAGTGTAAGAAAATTTACACGCTTCTAGGGAATACAGTCGAAAGCATATCAGCTATCGTTTTCAAATAATTTTTTAGTCTTTTTTCTTAATCCTCTTTAAATATTTATCATGTGTCGTAACAAGGTGTAAAGAAATTCAGGTCCAGACTTTTTAGAGGGATATTCAGCTTCTCAACTTTTTTTTATGTAGTCGTGCAGCGTTCCTCTAGGGACACCCATGGTACTTCCAAAGACTTCTTGTAGAAGTCAGTGTATCCAACTGACTTCTTGTAGAATAAGACAGAAAAAAACTGCTGTTTTATTTTCTTCTGGATCACAGCCACCTTTCTTTCTTTTATCTTCTGTTTTACTATTAATCATTTTATCTTGAATGAAATTTAACAGGAAAAAATAAAGCTTCAGTTCCCCTACTGTTCTGACAGGATTAAACAACGCCAGAATTAACACAGTTTTGGGTTTTAAGCTTGCCTTCAACCTTTAAATATGCTATTTACACAGCTTCTACAAGCATAGCCCACTTTTGCAAACCTTGGTACGGCATGCCGAATTTACCCTGGGTATTGCGGCCGAACATGGAAGTTCACTATCCCACAGGATAAAAAAATACTAACAGCAAAACTGGTGAAGATGGCACGTCTCGGAACCTGCAAAAACAGGCAAATAATAAGAGAATATAATGTGAGTTTACAACGCGAGTTTTCTAGTATTCATAATTAGGCGTAGACTTTCAGACAAAATTCAACAAAATTCCAGAGTTAATCACCATAAAACCTGATCCAATCTGGTATTTTTGGTAAAAGTATTAATTAAGGCCAAACATTTTAAAAACATACACTACCTGTCAGAGCTTTTATCATCCACCAGAAGCCCCAAAGGTTTTTATATTGGAACTGTTTGCTTTGGCTAAACGTGGGCCGATCTCCCCTATGCCAATTTTGATATTTAATTTTGCCCAACTGTAAACTTTTGAATTGAATTCTAAGAAGAAGCTGTTATCTAACAGCTAACAGGTTCTAGTTGCCCTCCAATCACTTTGTCTATTAAATAGGGCACTAGCTACTCCAATTTGCAATCGAATGAGCCCTTTTCGAAGTTTCTACAACTCCTTCGATACGAAGTTCCGGGTATGGAAAAAAAAACACATTGTGCCCACATCGTTCTTTACTTAGGCAGCGCTAGCGCACTGCCTATGATTACTATTAAGTAATATGTATCCATAGGGGTTAATTAATCTGATTTTTTCTAAAAGAAGAAAACAGTTTCTAGATTTCAAAGGAAGTCTTGGAGACAACTCGGAAGAAGGATGTTTTTGTTCCCTTTTATATTTACCCAGACTATGTGAAAAACTTAAAAGAATTTACCAGAATAACGGTCTAAATGTAGCTTTAAAAAGTAACAATACTTTGGGTTATTTCCTAAATTCTGGGAGCATCTAACTTCATTGGGGCAACAAAATGGGATGTATCGGATCCCATATACTTACAGAAGCCCATACGTGGGATGCATTAACCAGAATTTATAAATGAGATTATTACAGCAGACTATTTTGTCGGATTTAAGCAAAACTCTAAGCCTGAAAATTTCACTTTAGCCCTTTCAGAGCATATTTTTAATTTTCCAGACCGTTTTATTTTGTTCGATTATGTCTCTTTGATTTCTAAGCACCAGGGTTTAAAGCAAAATTTTTGCAAAACTTTTGAAATTGAGAATTTTTTCAAGAATATTGCTTTAAATAGAGACACGGGTGAATTTGGTCTGAACTCAACGGTAATTTATCAAAATCAAATAGACTGACGTTCATTTTACCCAATGCGAATAACCTCTATCTAAGTGTTAGCTCATTCAATGCAAACGGACCAGACCCAGGAAGGTCAAAGAGACTCCCTTCTGTTTTTTCTTTGGAAGGAATAAGATTATTAAACAATATATAGAGTATTTTATTTTATATTTAATTACTGTTTATAATCAGTTTAGTTTAGTATTACAAGTGATGATGGTCACTGCATTTGTGACTGAAATGTCTAGTATGTTTGTGAAATTTATCACTGGCTATTAAAGAGTTTGGTTTACACGATATCGCTGTGATAATACTGGCTACTAACTATACCAGTTTATTTGCAATTGAGGCATTACGCTCTAAATTAGTAAAAGCTTACCTAGATTAGTTATACCCTCTGGGAACAATCCTTCAAGAACATTGAATTCACTTCGGAGATCATCAATGGTTTTGTCCTTGAAAAACAAAGAAAATATTTTTAAATAAATGGAATTCAAACTAGACCCCGGCACCAAGCCGGCGGATCCACCGAACGCCACCGACAAGAGGTCTGTTCAAACGCCATCGAAGTGTCACAACGCCACCGGCGCCGCAGGCGCGCCGCCACCGGCAAAGGCGGCGGCGTTCGGCTGACCTTAAAATAGTTTTGTATCAATTCTTTATTGTGTCAACCGCAAAGTCGGAGCTTTTCCTTCTCGTGTGGTTTAGTATTTCGATTTTCCTGATTAGAAATCAAGCAGGGCTTGCACTATCCCCGAATTTTCGAGTATTTTCCGAAAATCTATGCGTCAACCCGAAAAAAAAATTTGGTTTCCCGAATCCCCGAAAATCACGCAATCACGGTGCCACCCCTAGCGATTTATCACCAGTGACTTTCCCTGCCAAATATTACTCTGCATACCATAATTCTTCACTACTCTCTGGTTCATTAATTTTCGTCTCTTGTTACTTTGCATAAAAACCAGACAGATGCAATATGCAATTGCATTGCAAATATTGCAATATACACAGTTCTCCATATGTTGACAAAAGAAGCATCGTCTTTAAGAAATGAGTTTAAATAATTTTGAATCCAGTTTCCCACTTGCAATTCCTTACATCATTCGTAGTCAAGAATTTTATTTTCAAGTTGAGTAGGATTATAGAACGCAACATTCAATATAGTTTGATTTTGAAATTGATAGCAGAAAGATCGATTCTACAGCTGAATTGTAAGTTTGCAGAATTTTTATTTATTTTGCTGTTTTTAGATAAGATTTTTGAATGTATAATACTCAATTGTCAAACGCCTGATAGATTAAAGAAAATACAATCAACTGTCTGAAAAATATTTTACCCCCCCCCCCCAAAAAAAAAAATAATAACCTTCTATTGAGACAGAATTAGCAATAGACGAAGCTATGTACAAAGTTGGGGGAATATAGATTGAAACGTAAGTTACCCCAAAAATATGATTTATAAAAAAATTGTAAATTATTGCCTATAGGGGGCTATCATTTTTAATGATAATACTTCATTTTTTATATTGAAAGCAGGGATGCAAAAAAGATATTTATTTTTTTCATTTAAAGCGGAAATGGAAGAAAATACAATCAAATTCCCTGGGAAACCATGGAAAAAACCAACTTCCCTGGAATTCCCTGGGAAATATTTTTATAGACCCAATTCCCCCCATTGGGACGTTCGTTGTCTTGGGTATTTTGCGATTTCTCATAGGCTACTGGCCTAATTTGGCTTTTGTGAGTGCTCCCTTTTAGTGAGATTCCTTGATCTTATTGAATGCCACGGCGAATCTATGACTCAGTTTTCCAATAGTTTGAGGTATATCTGAATAATTCCACCTTTTCTGTTGTTGTCTTTGTACCCCTTTACTCATACCCTCAATTTTTGTTCAAGGAACACTCAAGCTGTTTAACGTTATTTCGCGTGTTTGTTTGAACCATATAGTGACCTAGTTAATTATTAAACAAATTATTTTTTTAATATAAAGCTGACACGGTATCCTAGCAAGGTGGTATCCAGGGGGGGGGGGGGGTAGGGAGGTATTACATTTAACTGATAATAGCTCGGAATTTTTTAAATGAAACCAGGGATGCAAAAACGTTAATTTTTTTATTTATTTAAAGCATCCTATCAAGGTGGTATACAGAGGGGGGAGGGGCTGGGAGATATCATATTTAAATGATAATACCTCGAATTTTTTCTTTTTGAAAGCAGGGATGGCAATAAGTTAATTATTTTTTTATTTAAAACAGAGACGGTATCCTATCAAGATGATGGTATCCAGGAGGGGGCATAGGGAGTTATTATATTTAAGTGATAGTACCTTGATTTTTTTATTGAAAGCAGGGATGCCAAAAAGTTAATTTTTAAATGAAAGTGGAGACGGTATTCTATCAAGGTGGTATCAAGAGGGGGGGGGGGGTAGGGAAATGTTATATTTAAATGATAGTATGTCAAATTTATTTATTTTTTAAAGCAGGGATGCTAAAAAGTTAATTATTTTTTTTTATTTAAGGCAGAGAAGGTACCCTATCAAGCTGCATGGTGTCCAGGGGAGGGGGTGGGGGGGGGGGGGTAGGGATGTATTATATTTAAATGATAATATCTTGAATTTTTTATTGAAAGCAGGAATGCCAAAAAATTAATTTTTTTTTAGTTTAAAGCAGAGACGGTATCCTATCAAGGTGGTATTCAGAGGGGGGCATAGGGAGTTATTATATTTAAGTGATAGTACCTTGATTTTTTTTTTTTTATGAAAGCAGGGATGCCAAAAAACTATTTTTTTAATTTAAAGTAGAGACGGTATCCTATCAAGACGGTATCCAGAGGTGGGGACATAGGGAGTTATTATATTTAAGTGATAGTACTTTGTTTTTTGTTTTTTTTTATTGAAATTGAAAGCAGGGATGCCAAAAAGTATTTTTTTTTTAAATTTAAAGCAGAGACGGTATCCTATCAAGGTGGTGTCCAGAAGGGGGGGGGTAGGGAATCATCATATTCAAGTAATAATATCTTGAATTTTCTTATTGAAAGCAGACTCAGTCCACACAAAGTGGATAAGTTGATTTTTATTCATGACAATTATAGCCACATTCCGCAGTTAGAATAGACTTCCAAGTTTGACTGGAAAAATTCCAAGGAATTTTTTCGACCAGTTGACCCCTAGATTTTTTGTTCCTCCACACAACCCGTCACGCGTTGCCACGATCTTAAAAGAAAGGAAATTCAATGAGAATACCGCTAAAGAAACTTTCTGAACGTTCACTGTCTTAGTTGAAAGTTTTTAACGTCATAATGTTTTCATTTTAGTTTAATTATAATTGAGAAACATGTTCGAATCATACAAGATGACGTTGAATTGCTATGCATGCTCTTTGAAAAGCTGTTCAATTTTCTGATATCGTCCATTATATAAATTCATTTAAGTTCGAACAAGTTAAATGGTTGAGACTGGCACATTGATTGGAAATTAACTTCCATTTTCCTTCAGTACTGAGGTGGGTCATCCACCTTTCGTCATTAGGAACTGATGCTTAATTATTTTTTAAGGTGAAAATTTAAGTTATCCTATTTAAAATGATTATAAATGATTGAGGAAAAAATTGGTAGGACAGGTTGATGTGATTTTGCGTTTTACATGTATGTCTGCTTGCAATTGTATGTTCTTTTGTGCATTGTAAATATTGTTTTATATTTTATGAATGGTATATTTCAACAGTTGGATAATGTTTTGAAATATGAATCAACACATGAAAATTAATATGTAAATTAAAAGAAGAAGCCAAGCAAACATACTCCGTACAACATATTTATCCAACCCCTATGATAATTTAAAAATTAACAAGATCTTCGTGAGTTATACTTGATGTGTTTTTGTTTTGTTACTAAAACCCGTTTTTAATACAAGGAAGGCTTTTTATGAATCTAAAAGGGCAAAAAAAAACCGATCAACATCAAAGTCGCCCATTTCAACTGTTTTAAGGGTGACAAAGCAGATATTGGCAAAGGGCATTATGAAAAAATTAAGCTTCTAAGTTCAAAACTTATGTTCAAAGTTTTTACCCAGATAACTGACAAATTTGGTGATACGATATTTGAAGTTTTGTATGCAGAAGGCCAAATGCTCCATGAAAAAAATTACTAATTTTGATAATTATTTATGTTAAGAATACATAGCTAATATATACTTCAACTATTATGCAAGGGTTATGAAACGACACAGCCATTTCGTTTCTACCAGATTTCTACTTCTCTTGATGAATAACAAAGAAGACCAGTTTCCAGCCAGCGACTTGTGAAGTTTTGAACTCATGAATAGGCTCGAATTTGATGTAAATTCAAGCGGTGATTTGAGAAAGACTGATGAAACCATTAATGTTTGCGGTCAACATTGATCGCGCCGGCGGCGGCGCGCCGCTGACATCTTACCGGTGGCTCGGCGTGCTGTTTTTGACCCCGCCACCACCGGTCTTCCCTCATCGGCGCGGCGCCGGGGTCTAATTCAAACCCAGTTATTTTGTGGGATTTTATTTTTGTATTAGTTTTGAATTTCAGTTCATAAGTTCGTAAGTTTACCAACAGATAAATAGATTAAACAACACTTACGTGCTGGAGAAAACCTATGAAGCTTTGCGATCACGAGAAAATCAACGTAACTACCCACCGATTAACTCGACTGTTTACTTAGACCTCAACTATTTAATCAAGACTATTATAAATAAACCAAAAAATAAATAAACTATAACCTATACATACATAAGAAATAATAGATAAATAAATAAATAACTAAATTAGAAATTATTATAGATAAATAAAATATATAAGAAAAATAATAATTACAAACCCAGTCTCCATCACTCATCAAAACTCAAATTCCCCTCCCTTCCCTCGCCCTTCCAACCCCCTTAGCCCCTGCCCACTATATGTATTTAGATGAAATCATTGAAACGATTAGTCGTTTCAACAAAAAGGAATTTTATCCAGCCACCTTGACCATAACACGTGACAAGACAAAGAAGATGAGCCAAAAAAAAAAAAAAACCCAATTTACAATTCCTTAGAATAAAGAAAGAACGGCCAGTGCCCCAGAATAGGGACGAGACTTCCCCGTCGGTCCAGAGCCTTAAAAGGGCCCGATTCTCAAGAAGGTGGGAGGACATCTCCTTAAAAAAAAACAAAAGTTAAAATAATATAAATACAGAAAAATACTTGGTTAAAATTTAGGGAATGGTAAAAGAAAAGGTTATGAAAAGTTGATATACTATTAAATATAGATAAAAAAAAAAGTATAGACTGCAGAAAATCTAATAGTATGCTGGCTCCAGCCTCGAAAAGCTGCATCCAAGACAGTGATATTGAGACCTTCCATTAAAAGGTGCTAAAATGCAGAAAATATATGGATAAAATTTAATGAATGCAAAAAGAAAATGTTAAAACATTTTTCTTTGCTGAATACATTTAATCAATAAGCCTGTTAAAACTTACCCAGTCTTTGTGTTAGGAATAGATCTAGGTCATAGTTCCTGAGTTACACCCCTTTTAACAAACCGTATACATACAGCTGTTTTGATTTACTTCACCGCCCCCCTGCACCCTTTCCTGAAAAACTTGACTGACTTTTCTTTGTATTTGGCGAAAATAAACGCCAAACATGTATACCTTTTTCAGTGGCACATACTATATTTTAACAACGAACAAATTGTCCAACCAAGAGCCCTTTCCCCGAGGGCTAGAAGGATGACATCCCGAAAGGCATAATTACTTGACCTTCAACATCGCCAAAGAGAATAGATATTTCAAAATTTTGATTGGATGTTTTTTTTTTGGGAATAATAGGGACTAGCTGCCCTCCAATCAATTCTGACTTTAAAAAGAGCACTATAGCTTCTAATTTCCAATTAAATGGGCCCAATCCGGATTAAATGAGCCCTTTTCAAGTTTCTACGACAGCTTCTTAGATAAGAAAGAAGAAAAAAAAATCACATTGTGCCAATATCGTTCTTAACTTAGGTTGCGCTACTGCGCTGCCTATGATAAGTTAGAGATACAAAGTTTGGCTTTTGTTTTGATTAGATAAAAAAAACAAGTTTTTAAACTGAAAGTAAGGAGCGACATTAAAACTTAAAACGAACAGAAATTATTCCGTATATGAAAGGGGCTGTCCCCTCCTCAACGCCTCGCTCTTTACGCTAAAGTTTTTTTATTGTTTTAAAAAATAAAGTTGTGAGACAGAGTCAAACTTTAGCGTAAAGAGCGAGGCGTTGAGGAGGGGACAGCCCCTTTCATGTACGGAATAATTTCTGTTCGTTTTAAGTTTTAATGTCGCTCCTTACTTTCAGTTTAAAAAACTTGTTTTTTTTTTTTAATTTCTGATCGTTTTTTAGTTAATGCAGCTGTTATTTGCATAAAAATTTTACTTTTCTTTTGCTAAATGGATGTCTTTACAAATTAACTTACGTAACTAACTTCTATATTCGTATATTTTTCTTCTGGCAAAAAATACAAAGTTGCAGATTTTTGCAGATATGAGCTTGAAACCTATGTAATAGGGTTTTCTGATACGCTGAATTCTGACGGTGTGATTTTCATTAAAATTCTTTCACTTGTAGGGGATGTTTCCCCCTCTTTAAAAAATCGAGTAAATTTTCTCAGGCCTGTAGCCTTTGATGAGTAATACTAAACTTAATAAAATTTATATATTTAGGATCAGCATTATAAACACATTCTTTTGATACATTTATTGACATCAAAATTCCGTTTTTAAAAAGTTTCGATTACTATTGAGCCGTATCGCTAGTTTTTTTATTGCTTTTTTATTACGTATATGTTATTACGTATATGAAGGGGTTCTCCCCTTAGTTAATACCACGCTCTTTACGTTAAAAGCTAAAAAAAAATTTGATTCACAAACCCCTGAATCACAAAGGCCGTTTAATTAGAATAGATAGCTCTTTTGAAAGCACTAAAAAAAACTGTAGCGTAAAGAGCGAGGTATTGACTTGGGGGAGAACGTTATAATTTACGTTACATACGTTATATGTAACGTAACACATACGTTATAATTTCTGTTCGTTTTAAGTTCTAATATTCCTTCTTACATTTCAGTTGAAATGTAATTATTCCGTATATGAAAGGGGCTGTCCCCTCCTCAACGCCTCGCTCTTTACGCTAAAGTTTTTTATTGTTTTAAAAATAAAGTTGTGAGACAGAGTCAAACTTTAGCGTAAAGAGTGAGGCGTTGAGGAGGGGACAGCCCCTTTCATATACGGAATAATTTCTGTTCGTTTTAAGTTTTAATGTCGTTCCTTACTTTCAGTTTAAAAAACTTGTTTTTTTACTTAATTTCTGATCGTTTTTTGGTTAATGCAGCTTTTATTTTGCATAAAAATTTTACTTTTCTTTTGCTAAATGGATGTCTTTACAAATTAACTTACGTAACTAACTTCTATATTCGTATATTTTTCTTCTGGCAAAAAATACAAAGTTGCAGATTTTTGCAGATATGAGCTTGAAACCTATGTAATAGGGTTTTCTGATACGCTGAATCTGACGGTGTGATTTTCATTAAAATTCTTTCACTTGTAGGGGATGTTTCCCCCCTCTTTAAAAAATCGAGTAAATTTTCTCAGGCTCGTAGCCTTTGATGAGTAATACTAAACTTAATAAAATTTATATATTAGAATCAGCATTATAAACACATTCTTTTGATACATTTATTGACATCAAAATTCCGTTTTTAAAAGTTTCGATCACTATTGAGCCGTATCGCTTGTTTTTTTTATTGTTTTTTTTATTACGTATATGTTATTACGTATATGAGGGGGTTCTCCCCTTAGTCAATACCACGCTCTTTACGTTAAAAGTTTAAAAAAATTTTGATTCACAAACACCTGAATCACAAAGGCCGTTTAATTAGAATAGATAGCTCTTTTGAAAGCACTAAAAAAAAAACTGTAGCGTAAAGAGCGAGGTATTGACTTGGGGGAGAGAACCCCTCACATACGTTATAATTTCTGTTCTTTTTAAGTTCTAATATTCCTTCTTACATTTCAGTTGAAAAAACTTAATTTCTGATCGTCTAATGATCGACTTAATTTCTAATGCTTGGAAATCCGGCGCCCCCTTCATAGAAATGTCTCTTACCCCAAAGAAACATCTTCCACGGAAATATTCTCCAGAGTAACCCCCTCCTCTAGCCCCCCCCCCAGAAAAAATCCTTCCTGAAAATGGTTGTATACTTCCCAATAACCAATAAATAATGCTGGCAAGTCCGGCGCCCCCTTCATGGCAATTTCCCTTCCCCCATGAAAACTTCCATCATGAACAGATCCTCCAACATAACCACCGACCCACCCTTCCCTCCCACTACCAGAAAAAAAAACCTCCTGAAAACTTCTGTATACTTCCCAATAACCAATACTATATGTTAACATTGGGTAAAGTTCATAACTTTTAGCCCTCCCTCTGGGAACTTCAGGAGATTAAGTCACTCTAAAAGACATATTTATCATATTTTCGACCATGCTGAACAAAATGGCTATCTCAAAATTTGATCGGGTGACTTTGGGAAAAAAATAAGCGTGGGAGGGGGCCTAGTTGCCCTCCATTTTTTTTGGTCACTTAAAAAGGGAACTAGAACTTTTAATTTCCGTTCCAATGAGCCCTCCCACGATATTCTAGGACCACTGGGTCAATACGATCAGCCCTGGGGAAAAAAAAAAAACAAATAAACACGCATCCGTGATCTTTCTTCTGGCAAAAAATGTAAAATTCCACATTTTTGTAGATAGGAGCTTGAAAACTCTACAGTAGGGTTCTCTGATACGCTGAATATGATGGTGTGATTTTCATTAAGTTTCTATAACTTTTATGGGGTCTTTCCCCCTTTTTTTGATAATCAGCCAAATTTTCTCAGGCGCGTAACTTTTGATGGATAGCACTAAACTTAATGAAAAATATATATTTGAAATCAGCATTGAAATCTGATTCTTTTGATATATCTTTTATTATCAAAAACCCGTTTTCTAGAGTTTCGGTTACCATTGAGCCGGGTCGCTCCTTACTTACAGTTCGTTACCACGAACTGTTTGAAAAGGATCCAACAACTGATACGTCGATTTTCCATAATGGCTGCAATGGCTCTGGAGGATTCGCTTTTTTTATCCTAATGGGTTTGATTTTTTTTTTTAATATACATTGATCAATGATATTTTTTGGGCGTATATTGGGCTTACTTAGTTCTCTTTAGTAAAAGACGAATTTATCATGCAAATGAACACACCAGTTCACTTGCTATCAAGTCTAAAAGCAAAAAAAAAAATTAAATGCGATAGAGTATTTTTTCTGTTATTTTTAATTTATTTTACTCTTTTAGTTACTTCATCCACAAAAAGTTACATGGGAAACTC
Source organism: Artemia sinica (assembly GCA_027921565.1). Taxonomy (NCBI): domain Eukaryota; kingdom Metazoa; phylum Arthropoda; class Branchiopoda; order Anostraca; family Artemiidae; genus Artemia; species Artemia sinica. The sequence goes on along the minus strand of CM051262.1, from coordinate 54,979,065 downwards.
TCGAATACATACGGAAAATTTTGGGAGTGGTGTTCAGACCTGCCTGTCGTAATGTCTTGGCCCTCGAGGAATGGTGACCCTTACATATCTTCTGCTGTGTTTTAATTTGGGGACTTTTTTCTGCGTTGAGTTGTTGCTAGCAAATGTAAAATATGTATGCACAATTATCCTTCTTATTATTCAGACGGAACTGGTTTTTACTAGCTTTATTGTATTTACTTATTGTAATGCAAAAATCTGACACCAACATAAATTTTTAAATGATAGAAGGGAAACAACACAAATAAATATACCAAGGATCAGTACTGCCTAACCAGCAACGTAGGACCGTGATAAATTTATAAATGATAGGCGGGAACCTTCTCGTATAAATGTACCAAGAACCAGCACTGCACAAGTACTAACCTCATGTCATAATTTCTAAACGATAGAAGAGAAACTACATATACATATGCAAAGAACCATTATTGCTCAACCATCAACCCGGCACCTGCATAAATTTTTGAATGATGGACAGGAACTTGGCAGATAAATATAGCAAAAACTGGTACTGCACAACCGACCACCTGCTCCCATCCTAATTTATAAACGATAGAAGGGAGACTTTAAAGACCAAAAACTATTACTGCAAAGCCAGCAATCTGGCACCCAGATAAACTATCAAATGATTAGCCCCGAAGAAAAAAAAAACAGCCGAAAAACCGTGACAAAGTTAAGTCTCCCTTCCGCAACACAACATACTTCGCTTAGTTGGAATCAGCTTAGCATTAAGATTACTTCAATTGCTTACAGGGCCAGTACGAAATGGAGGGTTTTCAGGTCTATCCAACCCTGAAATGTCACGGTTTTTACAATTTACCCATAAATTCTGATATTTTATTTCTCTTTTTATGATTCACTTGCTTCAACTTCCTTTTCAAATTTGGTCCTCCAATAAATCCCCTTTTAAAATAAATTCCTGGGTACGTGCTTAAATATAACCTCACTATTTTGTACTACGTTTATTTTCACCATAACAAAACAAATTCCTTTGCACATGCAATACCATATAATTTTGTTTGAGTAGCGAATATTTGAGTAAATTGAGTATTTACCTCGTTAATAAGTATTGCTTTTGACAATATTGTAGGTATACGTGTATGCACGTCTGTAGGAAATAATTCCATAGGAGCAGTCCAGTTTTTTTAGGGGGGGGGGGGTTAAAAATGGGAAGTTGAAAAACGAACATTCACAAATCCTCCTTATCACATGCCTGGTTACATTGTCTAATTATTTTGGTATGTTTAGAAGAAGAAGTTAGGATCTGTGTGAATGGAAGTTGTGAATATTCCGAAAAATGGATCCCCGTTATATATATATATACATATATATATATATATATATATATATATATATATATATATATATATATATATATATATATATATATATATATATATATATATATATATATATATATATATATATATATATATATATATATATATATATATATATATATATATATATATATATATATATATTTATATATATATATATATATTTTTTTTAATTCCATGTCAGTCCTGATATAACACTACATGTTAAATAAACACTAGCATATAACATTTGGACTATGTCATGCTTAACTAGTTATTTTCGGACCCAATTTGATCGTGTCTAAGCCAAAATGATATTTAAATACCAGAAATTTAATAAACTGGAATTTTTGTGATAAAACAGGGTTTGCTATTGGAATTTGAAAAAATAGTGATAATCCTTAAAAAAAAAAATCTAAGAAGTAGAAAGGATGTACTTGAAGAAATATGACATTTAAATGCTAAAATTTTTAAGAAAAATGGCAGTTTTTCGTAAAAAATTGTTTTGCTATCAAAATAATAATTAAAGAAAGATTGGAAAGAAGCAACAAGAATATAACAGTTATAATATTTAAAATTGTTCGTAAGGCGCATCGGTTGACGAATTGTCAATAAAATCCATAGCTAATAATATAGCTATAATTTCACCCCAGGCTGTACCCAGGATTATTTTTTCGGAGGGGGTTTTACTGAAAAAAAATTTCGGAGGGGGGGGGGGGTACACAGAACAAAACCTCAAAAGACGCATACAAAATTTGTTTATATCCATTTTTGTTACGTTTTTTACGAGTCAGACAAACATTTCGGGGGGGGGGGGGGTCAACCCCCCCCCCTCTGGGTACGGCCTTGATTTCACCAACAGTAAAGTATAATCCAAGTACTTTGTATGTTTTAATGGAAAATATAAAAGCCAAAGAGAACCGATTATTGGAGGTGGAAAAATCCCTAACGGGCTCAAATAAGGAAATAAGCAAATCAAAGCCGCGAGTTTTTGCCACAGAAAGTGAGGCGTCCAGTCTAAAGTCGCAAATTCGATTTTGGTTAATGAAAATGTGAGGTTAGTAAACCGGTTTGTCTGCAGTAAGCAAAAGCCTCAGCGAGTAGATTGTAAGGAAAACTCGAAAGAGCGTGATTTTATGGAACGTTTCGACATACGGAATCAGCCAAAGAAGGATAAAGTGTTTGAGAAGGTTCTTAAAGATAGGTTAGACTATGAACAGAATTGTGGTTTCTCGATTATGGAACGGAGAAAAAAAAATATATCAAGATTGAAATACACAGCACAGAGATCCGTCTAACATTGCTGAAGAATGCTAGAAAACTAAATAAAAAAGCGATTATGAATTTACGTAATATTTATTTGACGAATAATGTGCCCTTTTTGGTTAAAGATACGCGTCAAAAATTACTGGTACTTAATGAGAAAGCCTAGGATTGCAAAATTCACGAATTGTATGCTTGGGTCACCAAATCGGTACCATCTCTCTGGTGCATTCAACGTCATGCAAATGCTTCAGTGGAGAAGTATACTATTGAACATATTTTGGATAATTTTCTAAGAAATATCGTGATAAGTAGCACAAAAAATTACCGGTTCGGTACCCGAACAGCCTATGCAATATGAAAGTATTGGGGGGTGGAGAAAAGAATATTTCGTTTAAATTCTTTAAAATTTAGGATGTTTGTTTTCTTATTTATTATTATTTCTGCTAGTTATTCAGTGCATGTGTTGAATTGAAAAGTGCTGATATTTATGGTATTATTTTAATTCAACTGTTGCGTAGTAATTAGCTAGGTTAGGTAATATATTCAATAAAAAAAGTTTTTTCAACTAGAAGTAAGGAGCAACATTAAAACAAAACAGAAATTATTACATATATGAGAGGATTTCCCCCCTCCTCAATACCTCGCTCTTCACGCTAAAGTTTTTTAATACTTTTGAAAAAGCTAGTTATTGTTCTAATTATACGACCCTTGTGTTCCAGGAGTCGTTCTTAAGACATTGGAACAAAATTCAAACTTAGGCGTAAAGAGAACTTGGCTTAATTGATAAGGGTGAAACCTCATATAGGTAATAATTTCTGCTCGTTTCAAGTTTTAATGTTGCTCCTTATTTCAGTTGAAAAAAACGTGTTTGTTTTTTTAAATTTAATTTCTCATCCTTTTTTAAGTATTGCCGGGGAATTCGGCTCCACCTCCACGGAAAAGTCCCCCCCCGGTAATCAGATGTGGAAGGGCTATGGTGCTGTAGATGGAGGCTAGAAGGTGACGGCTGAAGCGCAGTTTGCTTTTTACGATTCCAGTGTAAGAAATACTAATTTTACGCTCAATGTGAGATATCAGCAAACTGATATCTGAAAAAGATATTTGATAACTGAAAAAAGAAATCGGCGTATGTGGCCGATAGATGAGCTAATTGGAACGTCGAGGTCGGTTTTGATAAGAGAACCGTCAAGATTTCGGAGAGAAGTGGAGGGAACTCACCAATTGGAAATTACAACTTCGGTTTTCTCAGGATTGAAAGACAGTCCGATTTGTGCATATTCATCTATGAGGATTTTGAAATTCTGCTCAATGGGCTCGATCGGTGCGTATCGCAACAACCCTTCGTCTTGGGTTTGCTCCATGGCTTAAGTGATATTTCAATTCACTGACTTAATTTCTTAAAGCAGCCATATGTAAAAGTTTGTTAGAGGGTGATTGACCACAACTATGAAGTATTTCTATACATTTCTATACATTTTGCAGGTACAACAGTCCTATCTAGGTCTTCTTCGTTAATCGAAGGTTTGAGTTACATTAAATTTCGAGCCAAATGAGCTTTGTTTCGTGTTGATATCTTCAACGTAGTACTCTGTAAGAAGCTCAGGTATCTTGTGTTTAGGCATCCGTTTAATATTAGTTGATACAAATAACGTTATCTTGATGATTAAAAAGGGATATACAACGTAATTTTTTTTTAAGTTTTTTAGCATGACTTTATTAATGGCTGTAACCTATCATATATGACATCAATCGTATGTTATTTCATCCTTTTCTTTTTTCAAAATGTACTTTAATCTTTTGTTTACTACGAGCTGTGTTTGCTCTTCACTAGGCTGTTAAAGGGGCTGATAGAGGAAGCACTAAAAAGGAAGGATATCTGGCTATTGTTTTTTTGACCCCTTTGATTTGAATGCACTTCATGATGAAATTATTGAGAAGAAATTAAAAAGAACACGGACACATGATCAAGAGCTTTAAAATGAGCCATTAAATATAACTCTATGATGTTGTTGTAGCCTGCTACTTTCACTAATCAACCCATCTATTTATGAAACTTAGTAGGCGGATGGAAAGGAGGGTGTACAAGAGGGTGTTGTGTGGGTTCATGCTTCCTAGCCTTTCCAATTCGGATATGGCACCAAAAAAACGTTATTTTTTTTACCATATAAGACTTTATAATGGCGTTATATAGAAAAAAATATAAACAGAAGGAAGATATAAAATTTAGCTTTTAAATGAGGTCATAAACAGCTCTCTATGCTGTTTCAGTAACATACTAGTTCTTTTAGTTAGTAGATGATTTACGAAAAAAACGGGATGGGAGGGGTATTGTATGCCGTAGGTCTAGAGTTTTCAACCAAGGAGATTATGGTGGTATGCTTTTCATTCTTGTCAGGTTTTCTGTTCTAGAAATGGCACCCAAATTTCACTTTTTGGAGGCCATTTGACACTTTGTAATAGCCTTACCAAATCGAATTTAGATGACTGGTAGCGATTGGAGAGAGACATAAAAAGTGTCTAGCAATTAGCGATTAGACATAAAAATGTATCCTTCAAATGAGCACTTAAACACCTTTCTAAGATTTTCCAGCTCTCCGCTAGTGGCAAAAAAAGATAAATAAAAAAAGAGCAACTCGCGAAAAAAAGTGATTTTTCTTGTTGTTAGAAGTCAGGGGGGTTGGAATTCATATGGGGTCTTCTGCAATACTATTCAGCAGGATTAATTCAGTAGGAACGTCAGAATGGACTGTGTATATGCGTCTTCAAACAAATTATGCAATTAAACGCATCTAACACAGCCTGAATTATAGCAGCATTGTTTCGCTTTTCAATCTAAACACGCTAAAACATGGCTTCCATTCCGCTATTGTGGGAATAAAATATATAAGCGCGAAAAAAAGAGCAGAATTAAAGTAGGGCACAATCCGGAAGTAAGTATGCTATCGTGCTTACTATTTGAACAGGAACGTTAACAAAATTGATTCTTACGCTATATTACCAGTGTTTCTACTTTAAATTTTTTCAATCCCTTAAAGGCTGGTGGAAAATCCCTATTTTTTCAATACCAAAATACCTCAAGTTTCCCCATTTTCTAACTTCTTTCCAAGTTACATGTAAAGACCTATTAGGCTGACTTTTAATAGCATTGGTTCAAGACTACTTATTTTGCAACTCAAGACCTTTTATGTGTACAAAAATATATTCTTTTGACGTTAAAACAATGCTTTGTATTTATCGACTATTTAAGTTTTTGGTTTTGATTCATAGATTCCGGGTCCAGATCTCAAATTTTGGGCCACATGAATATATTTTATTATTTTTTTTGCCATTATTTTTTACTTTTGCAACGCCCTCGTTTTATTTGAATTGGTACAAAGGATTAGCATGAATGATATCCAACCGGTCGCTTTTTCACGCATTATTTTTATTTTGACATTTTTTTGTATTGAGTTGTTAATTTGAAGCAGATTATAGTAGCAAAAATGAATCACATAAAGCTTGATTTAAGGACAGCGCCTGCATTTTGATCTTTAGAATTATTTGATTTTAACTATTATAGACTGCTACCTGCCTCCCAGTTTTCCAGCAAATGCCGAATGTAGACGCACTTTAATTTCTATTCAGGAAAATTAACGAGAATTACCAAATAATAAGATTTAAGAGAAAATACCAAATACTAAGATTAATACCCCGAGTCAGTGTTGTCGTCTCCATCCCCATAGTCTTTCCCAATGCCTAAAAAAGCGACGCATTCGGACGCAGTCGCATCAGATTTCACGGACTTCATTTTTTTTTCTTTAAAATTTCGGTGTGTGTAGGGGGGCCTTAGCTTCATCTAATACTTGACAGAAATCATCGCAGAAAAAGTTACGTTTTTGAGCCCATTCCTCTTTTCATTTTTTGCTGTTTTCAGAATGCTGAAAAGTCTTTCCACAACAACATTTGAGCAGGGAAGTCCAAAAATGAACCGAATG
>CM051262.1:54913347-54972367 GCA_027921565.1 Artemia sinica | reverse complement strand
TTTGTGATCAGAAAAACTAATTTGGACTAATTTTACTGTTTGCTCAATTGTTCTAAATAATGGAATTTTTTATAATGCCATCATGTCATTTGGACATTATGCCCGTTAATTTTCCATCTCTTGATACATAACCTACACAGGTTCCTGTTTGGGCTTCAATCCATATTTTTTGAATTTTAAGCTTGTAATTAGCTTTGGAATCAACCCTTTTCTGAAGGGTTAAAATAGGGATTAGTATCTTGTCTAGGTTGCTAAAAGGTTTTATCCAACTGAATGGAATTCAGACAAATGGTTTATTGTCAGTTCAGAAATCTCAGTTTTTGTTGGCTGCTTTTTCGAGTTTGCAATTGGAATAAAGACGTCGCTGAATGCTGCAAATGAGTATAATTGGCATAGAATCTTTGAAAAATGTTGAATTAGTTTAGTTCAGTTTTCCCACTAATCTAAACCCCGTTTAACTTGCATGGATGGTGTGTGCATTATTAGGATGAGTGATGCAGCAGCACCCTCTCCAAACCTCACTGAGTCCTTACAGAAATCGCCAATAGCATGAGTAAAACCAAATTCTGAGTGAACACGGTAAATTTAAACAATCAACTTTCCCCTTCTTCCAGGGCAGACAGATGGGCTAATATTTTTATCCTCATTCGTTGTGGATTATATCTGGGTAGTTTAGGGTTAATTTAAAAAGTAACCCCCATGAAGGTGGAATGTCATTGCTGTTAGATACTTTTGATGTTATTTTTACTGGATAATATTATTTTAATGAGTTGTTTTTATTGTCAGTCTTGTTTTCATTTCTGTTTATTGTAGAAGCTTTGTTAAACGTTTTTAGATAGATGATTTTATCGTCTCAGACTGTAGTCTAATTGCCGATCGTTTCCGTATTAGTTTATTTCAGTACTGTGTTTTATAATATGTTTGGTCGCTCTGGAGATAAAAGAAGCACTAGTATCCACTTATACTTAAAAATTGATAAACCGTGCAGGTTTCAGTGTAATTAGAAAGCGGAAATATGCTCGTTCCGTTTTTAGCTTGTTTTTTTTTTTTGGGGGGGGGATGTAGTTTGTTCTTTTTAATTTGAATGATTTATGTTTCTCTTATTCTTACTCATATTTGGACACGTGTCGGGATTCAATTCCTTACGTGTACATGTTTTTTTTTGTTCATTTACATAGTTGTTTTTTTATCAGAATATCTCCAAATTATAACACGCAGGCATAAATAAATGCTAGGAAGCTAGAAACGGAAGAAACTGTAATGCAAAGACCTTAGTGTCACCTAGGGAACGGATGACGCTAGATTTAAACAAGGGTTTTCAAACAAAAGGATGAGGAAATACCTGGTCTATTTTTACAAATAACTATATTTGAATTATTGTCTGTCTTTAACTAACTAACTTTTTATTTTTCTTAACTACTATAAGAGTATTTATAATACTATATTCGCAAAAAAAAATATAGTATTTTGTTTTCTATTAAACATCAAACTGGTGAAGCTAATTTTAAAATGAAATAGTTTTAATAAGGGTGCCATCAATTGGGCCTAATATACCACATTATAATTTCTTAGAATTCTGTTGAATTTAGCTCATCTGACATTCGTTGGAGGTTCTGAAGCTACTCGTTTCCATCTTAGGAAGAAGAAGATCCTATTTTCATATAATTTATCTATGCTAATGGCCAGTGGTCATTGCAGTTTCAACTGTTGATACTCGTTTCAGCTGTTATCACAGAAACCTTCCGAAGGCACTATGTTGTTTTAATCTGCTCGAAAAAAATGATGTCTATGTATGGAGGGTTCTTTACTATTTTCGGATCCAGTTCATTTTTATTTCCTTATTAAACATCAACAAGAACAATAAGAGATTCTTTTCGTAAGACAGTGGAGTTCTATATTTGAATGAATATTTTGACCCTATGTCCAAGGGACGTCCTGAGCACAACACATGCAAATATATATATATATATATATATATATATATATATATATATATATATATATATATATATATATATATATATATATATATATATATATATAAATATAAATGTATATAAAGAAGAAACTTAAAAACCTGTTCCAAAAAGGCCTTTGAGGCTTGCTACCAAAAAAGTAAGATTCGCTTTGAAAGTGTGTATTTAATCATTTTTATTTCGTTTAAATGATAAAAAGAAGAGTCCTGGTTGAACTTAGTTGAAGTAATGATGCGGCTGTTCTAAAAAAATTTTAAAAACACTTTTAGTTTTATTGTTTCGCAATTTAATGTAAGTTTCTTCTTTTTTCTTTTTTTTATATATATTTTTTTGCTTGTGTTGTGCTGAGGACGGCCCTTGGACATATGGCCGAAATATTCATTCAAATATAGAACTCCACTGTCTCGCGAAAAGAATCCCCTGTTGTTCTTCTTGTTGATGTTTACGAGGGAAAAGCAGTGTTGCCTTCATCGTTCTTTATTTTCTTATTATACGTGTATTGCTCTTAGCTTTTACCATAATCATCTTAGTAAATTGACCTGACATTTTGTTTGTTGGTTTATACCCATGAAAAAGGGAGGTGATTTTAGTCAGTTGAATTTGGGTCCCATATCTCAAAGGCACTTTTCTGGACGTGGTCGGCTTTAATACTGAAATTACTTTCGGCGGGAACCAGACGATAAACTGTCCTGCCCCGCGCCAAAGGATCTTGGGATGACTTCCGACGACCACTTGGACCTGTCGGCTGCAGCTTCTCCGGTGATCTTCAGCCAATCTTTGTCCCATCTCCGACCGTGTCTCCTGAATCCTCCCCACGGTTCCAGGTCCTCCTTAAATTTTTGCCACAAGTTCTTCTGTTTTCCTCCTGGTTTACGTTTCCAGGAGGGGGCTGGTTCGCAGACAAGGACGTCTCAGAATATCGTGCCTTCGGGACGGCGCAATGTGAGGCCGAGGAGATTCAGTTGACTTTTAATACTGAACCCGAGTGCTTTTCCATCATCTATGTTTTTTTATGACGGGGTACCTCGTAATTCATTTGTTCGCCTGGGCCTAGCTCTCTGCCATACAAAAGTCGGAAAGCCATACAAAAGCAGTCCTTCCAGTATGAAAGCCTGCGCTCTTGAATGCCCAAATTATATGCAAGCTTGTTGAATTTTGTTTTTGGTGTTATGTTTCTTTGCTTTTTCTTAATAGTGCTTATTTTAGTTTTTATGGTCTATGATGTTGTGTACTCTTAAAAATCACCCGTTTAAGTGGCTCTGTGTTTTACTAGGTTTTACTAGTGTATAGTTTTAGAGCTACTAATAGATTCTTTTTATTGCTGTTTTAAACATTCTTTTTGTTTTGAAGTGTCAAAAGTCTATATGCAAAATAAAATTCGAGAATTCACATGTAAAAATGTTTCTAAAATCGTATTCATAACCTATTAGTTTGAGAATCAAGGCGAGCAACTAATTTATTAAACTGAAAGTTTAAGACTAGGCTAATTTACTATTCTTCCTCTTCTTCGGCGAGGCAGAAAGTGAAAACTACTAGCAGAGAAACTAATAAAGAGCTGGAAAGCAGAAAACTAATCAACAGATTCTGTTGCCATTGCTGCAATTTGCCAACTTCTAGAAGAAAGGTAAGTAACAGCAAATAATAAACTTGTACAGTGGTAAAAAAAAGTTGAAGATTAATTTAATGTGTGTTAAATATTATTTATGTATTTTGTAGGTACTATTTACCTATACAGCCATTATCACATTAAAGGTATATTACCTTCTAGGAATTACTTATTAAATTTTAAAGGAATTGATCACCATGTGGTATCACAGTGGCCTGATCCGCTGGGCAATACGGATCCCAGATCTCGATTCTTGGTTCCGGAAATTTCGGTAATACGCCTGGTCCCTGTCTGTACAAAGGACCCAACAACTGATACGTCGATTCTCCGTAATGGCTGCAATGGCTCTGGAGGATTCGCTTTTTTTTTATCCTAATGGGTTTGATTTTTTTTTTTTTTTTTTTTTAATATACATTGATCAATGATATTTTCTGGGCGTATATTGGGCTTACTTAGTTCTCTTTAGTAAAAGACGAATTTATCGTGCAAATGAACACCAGTTCACTTGCTATCAAGTCTAAAAGCAAAAAAAAAATTCAATGCGATAGAGTATCTTTTTTGTAATTTTTTAATTATTTACTCTCTTAGCTACCTCGTCCACTAAAAAATGTATGGGAAACTCTCGGATACATATGGAAAATTTTGGGAGTGTAGTTCAGATCTGCCTGTCGTAACGTCTTTGCCCTCGACGAATGGTGACCGTTACATAATCTTCTGCTGTGTTTTACTTTGGGGAATTCTTTCTGCGATGAGTTGTTGCTAGCAAATATAAAATAAGTATGCTCAATTATCTTTCTAATTATTCAGACGGAACCCGTGTAAAAAAAACACGAAGAAATACGGAAATAAGCTTTTTTGTATTTACTTAATGTAAGACAAAAATCTGACCGACAATAATTTTTAAGTGATAGAAGGTAAACAATTCAAATAAATATACCAAGGACAGTACTGCCTAACCAGCAACGTTGGACCGTGATAAATTTTTAAATGATAGACGGGAACCTTCTCATAAAAATGTACCAAGAACCAGCACTGCACAAGTACTAACCTCATAACTAACCTCATGTCATAATTTCTAAACGATTGAAGAGAAACTACATATACCTATGCAAAGAACCATTGTTGCTCAACCATCAACCCGGCACCTACATAGATTTTTGAATGATGGACTGGAACTTGGCAGATAAATATAGCAAAAACTGGTACTGCACAACCGGCCACCTGGTCCCATCCCAATTTATAAACGATAGAAGGGAAACTTTAAATACCAAAACTATTACTGCACAGCCAGCAACCTGGCACCCAGATAAACTGCCAAATCGTCCCCTGGGAGCGGTTTTGTCGTAACCAAGGTTTTCAAAATTCCGAGAAAAATGACTGAAAATTTCACCTTTGCTGGAACTTACACGGTACAACCGATTTTCTTCGCAAATACATCAAAAAAAAGAGAAAAAATAACAAGGAAGTTCTCCCCAATATGAGATGGAAAAGGTAAAGTTTTCATTGTCGAAACATGAAATGAAATACAGATACGACAATCCGCCCTAATGAAATGGGAGTAAACTTAGATGCGATAAAATGGTGTGGGCTGCCTATTCTTTTCACCATGAAGATACGACAAACGAGTTCTGATGCAGCAATACTATTTGAAAAAGTATAAAAATTACAAAAACGTCAGAAACGTTTATTTTTTGTTGAGTTTCTTTGCCGGCCGCCGTTTTGCTTCAGTGGAATCCTCCTCTGGACAGGGATCTCACGTAGACGGAGAGGCTTCCAAACGTTCAGCATCCCCCTTGGCCTTGTAGTACTGTTCAATCTTGGTTTTAAAATACTCCTTATCTTGGTTGGGGATGAGCTTCAAGAGATACTTGACATCTTTGATTTTCGCCTCAGGTAGATCAATCTTTTTGCCACAAAGTTTGGGCAAAACAAGACGTTCAACAACACGGACAGCCGAATTGTTGGGTCACTTTTTAACCGAAGTACATTCTTGTGATATATTTGCAAGTCTCCATTTTCAAGTCTCCAGAGAAGGAAGTTTTGATCCAAACTCTCTTAGCGTTATCCTGACGGAACTCAAGTTGTTTTACCTTTGAATACGGTACCAACGAGTACTTGTACAGCTTTCCTGGCTTTTGAAAGTCAAAGAACTTTGACTGGGTCATTTGCAGGACATTAAAAGGATGTATCCTTCTTACTTTCAGTAACTTCCTCACCAGATCTAGTGGGGAAAACAAATCAAGATGCTTTAGCCCCCGCTCAATAGTGCTATGTACAGCATCAACCTCCTGTATACTCGAATGACCTGGTTCACGGTACTTCATAACCACTTGTTCTAAGCGCGGAAATTTTCTTAGAACATCTTGGATGGTGAAGCTTATAATTGAGTTTCGGTTCTGGGACACGCAGGAGTCCGACCAAGTAATTAACTGGCAGATATCAGGGTAAGTATCAAGGACTTTTTCCAGTATGGCCACTAGTCCACCAGCTATTTCGTTTGGTCCACGTCCAGCCTCAAACTCGGACCAAATGCAACAGTATACCTCATTGATTTTCTCTCCAGTCCTTCTCTGGAATGAAAGAATTGCCGTGAGGTTGAATGTAGTTATCTTCCTTTTATAGAAAAATGAAGAAACATTACCCCGGGGCAGCGGAAAAACATTCTCCAGGTCAAAGCAAAGTAGGGGAATAGATAGGTTTGACCTGTCCACGTCACGTTCAATCTTGGTCTCAATTTTACTTTTCACATGAGCCTCATACTTGTCTTTTACTTCCTGATCCATTTCAATTCGGTTTTTTTTTTTCACTTACACGTTTTTCCTCGCATACATCACATCGATCTGTTTTCGGAACATGAAATGACAAATTAAACTGCGTGTTGAAGATCTCACGATACTTGAACTAACTAACATCATTTCTTGCTAGTTCTCTGCAGTATTCCTGATACAGTTCATACATTTTGCGAATGTTTAGATTTGCCTCCAAGAATTTTCTGGTAGACTTGGCTCGAGTATAATGCGATCCAACGCACGGGAAAGATTCAATATGCTTTTTCACTAGTACTGCCTTTGGATTTGGCACTCCTGTTGTAGCAACATTTACATGTGCGTAGTAAACTCTTCTCTCTGAAATATCAAGAGTAGCCAAATAAAATGTCTTGCAAATCCGGACTGTTTTCGTGTTAACGACAAAATAATATCGTAGTGTGCAACTCCTGCGCGTCTTCGCTTTCTTCTTGGTTTTAGTCTTGGTTGTAACGGTCTTAGTTGTTTTCAAGTAAAACATTTTCTTCATATCCTTACTTAGTCTCCAGAAATCATCAAAAATCCTTTGTCTCTCTTCAGAGGCAATAGCCTGACTGCAATTATAATGACAATCCCTATTACGAACAACATACTTCACTTTCTTCTCTTTCCCATGAGTTTTCTGGTTGTTAGGGTTCATATATACAGTACCAGAGTTTACTGCTGCCTTGATCTTTGTCTTAACCCAGTTCTTCCTATCTGAAATTCGTTTTCTGGTCTTTTTACGTGAATTAAGATGATCCACTGTATTGCTTTGACTATTTAGATCTGGCTCGGTTGTTTCTTGTACAGATTCAGCATTATTGGGAATCTCGAGGTGCTCCTGATTTTCTGCTGCCACTGAACCTGTTATGGCACTTGAACTAGAACCACAGCCAACACTGACATTAACCTCTGAAAAGAGATCATAATCCACATTTTCTTGAAGAGCCTCAGCTACTTCCTGATCGGATTTTCGGAAATTTAGTTCTGAAAGGCTGCTTGCATCTAGTTCAGGTCGATAGAGAGGATCACTGCCTTTTTCTGAATCAGAAGATAGATCTTCCTCGCTAGAAAAAACAAACAAAAAACTATAGCTTAAGTCTTGAGTACACCAGTCAGAAAAGTTCAAGGAGGCACACTTGTGCCTCTTTAAAGAGGCGACCCACCACAATGTTAAGGGATTTCCGGTCCTAGCGGTCGCAAAGAGACGGCGGTGATCGCATTTTGTAGCCTAAGCTCAAACTAAGAAACATGCAAAATTTCACCCCCCTCCGACTTTATCTTCATGGGGGAAAGTGGGCCGGAAGCTTCGACCCTCCCACCACATCCCCCCCTTTAACGTTGTCCGATCGGGCTGAATTTAGAGAATAAGCTTTCCTAGGGCCTGGGAGCTTATCCTCAAAATTTCAGCTCAATCCGATCACTCCTTCCCTGTTTTCGAAAAACCAAATATAGCCACTTAATGTTCATCAAGTTATTTTTTTTTTATCTGACATGCCTACAGGCCACAGTTGGCAACGGTTCCGGGTGAATGAGGACTCATTCGAAGCGGAATTCGACCTGTTAGGGTCTTTTGATATTTCCAGACCGAAAAAATTATCCCCCGAATTTACATTTACGAAAAACCTCGTTTTCCTATAAGAGCCCATGTTAATTTTTGAAATTCCTAAAAGCATAGTATTTCATTATTAAATTAGATCAAAATAGTCCTCTTAACCTGACAAGACCTACTGCAAGCTTCCAAAATTTCCAGCTCTTTCCCAGAAGTCTTTTTTGTTGAAAAACGAAAATCTTACTTTGTATTTGCTTGCGTCGAAAATAGATTGCAGAGACTAAAAATAATTTAACAAGAGTCTCTGATGGTACAGTGGTCACTATTCCTGTCTGTCATGCGTTTGGGGCGCGGCAGCCTCCCAACTGTACCTCCTAATCCCTCTACGTTTTAAGGTTCGAACTTGTGACTCAGCCTCTTTAACTCTTTAGAAAACGTAGTTTTTTTTCAAATAATACTACACAGTGGTGGATCCAGCCTTCCAATCTAGGGGGGGGGGGGATATCTCGACAAAGAGGGAGGGTGTGTACAGAAATTTTTCGGTACTTTTTAAACACATCTTTTGATCTTTTTCAAAGCTTACAGCCATTCTATCTCATAAAATCCCTAAAACAGTATTAAAAGTGGAGTTTATAGTCCGTCTAGGGGAGGGGGGGGGGGGTCTTCATAATATTGTAATTGCAACACACAGTAAAGGAGAAGCACTCAAAAATCGTTTCTGTAGTTAGATGGTTGTCAAGCTCCTGTATGTTGTGTGTGGGTCAGATCACTTAGATCTTTAAGGGTGTGTCCAAGCTTGGCAGCTGAAGCCACAGGAAGATCCAGAGCTGTAAATTGGTTAACAGACAGGCTGCTGCATTACAAGGAAACACTACCAAAATATGACCATAGCCAAGATTTATTCTGACCACTGATATGCACCAAAAATCATAACAAATCAGGTAGCCTATTAAATAGGCTACCTGATTTGTAG
Source organism: Artemia sinica (assembly GCA_027921565.1). Taxonomy (NCBI): domain Eukaryota; kingdom Metazoa; phylum Arthropoda; class Branchiopoda; order Anostraca; family Artemiidae; genus Artemia; species Artemia sinica. Next base: position 54,963,474 of record CM051262.1, on the reverse strand, counting down.
CCTATTTAATATTTTGTTCCAAGAGTATATCAAATTTTGATATAGTCTTGGAACAAAATATTAGTCAATTCCACAAAAATGAGGTACCTGGATTCCTGCAAATATTGTGCAGCTTGTGCGGATGTAAACAATGTCCGTTTGGGTCTCATTGTGAAACTTAACCAAATCTTTTCTTCTTCAAAAGTATACGTTGACGGAGTTACGACAAAACTGCCCATGTAATTTTCCCATATGAGGTACGACATAACCGCTCTTAACAAAACGGCAAAATGTGAGATACGATAAACGAGAAATCAAAAATTGGGGCACTTCTAGCTGAGCTACAACAAAATGGTCGACGGAATCGGATAGAGCAAAAATTTCATGTTAGATGGCAGTCCTAACTCCACTTCCCGAAAAAGTCGCAGATACGACAAACCGCTCTCAGGGGACGAAATGATTAGCCCAGAAGGAAAAAAAAAACGGGACAAAACCTAAGTCTTGCTCCCGCAACACAACATACTTCGCATATTTGGAATCAGCTTAGAATGGAGATTATTTCAATTGCCTATAGGGCCAGTACGAAATAGAGGGTTTTCTGGTCTATCCAACCCTGAAATGTCACGGTTTTTACAATTACCCATGAATTCTGAAATTATATTTCTCTTTTTATGATTCACTTGCTTCAACTTTCTTTTCAAATTTGGTCCTCCAATAAATCCTTTTTTAAAATAAAATCCGGGGTACGCGCTAAAATATAACCTCACTATTTTGTATTATGTTTATTTTCACCATAACAAAACAAATTCCTTTGCACATTCAATACCAAAAAGTTTTGTTTGAGTATCGAATATTTGAGTTAATTGAGTATTTACCTCGTTAAAAAGTATTACTTTTGACAGTATTGTAGGTATACGTGTACGCACGTCTGTAGCAATTAATTCAATGAGAGCAGCACATTTTTTGGGGGGAGGGGGGGGGGGGGTAAATGGGAAGTTGAAAAACGAACATTCACAAATCCCCCTTATCACATGCCTGGTTACATTGTATAATTATTTTGGTATGTTTAGATGGAGTAAGGATCTGTGTGAATGGAAGTTGTGAAGATTCCGAAAAATGGATACCCGTTATATTTTTTTATTAATTCCATGTCAGTCCTTCTATAACACTACATGTTAAATAAACACTAGCATATAACATTTGGATTATTTCGTGCTTAACTAGTCATTTTTGGGCCCAATTTGATCGTGTCTATGCCAAAATAATATTTAAACACCAGACATTTATTAAACTGGAATTTTTGTGATAAAACAGGGTTTTTTCTATTGAAATTTGAAAAAAAGTGAAAATCCTTAAAAAAAAACGAAATAGAAAGGATGTACTTGAAGAAATATGACACTTAAATGCTAAAATTTTTAAGAAAAATGGAAGTTTTTTCGTAAAAAAGGGTTTTGCTATCAAAATAATAATTAAAGAAAGATTGGAAAAAAGCAAGAAGAATGTAACAGTTCTAATATTTCAAATTTCTCGTCAGGCGCATCGGTTGACGAATTGTCAATAAAATCCATAGCTAATAACATAGCTATAATTTCACCAACAGTAAAGTATAATCCAAGTACTTTACATTGTTTAATGGAAAGTATAAAAGCCAAAGAAAACCGATTAATGGAGGTGGGAAAATCACTAACGGGCTCAAATAAGGAAATAAGTAAATCAAAGCCGCGATTTTTTTGCCACAGAAAGTGAGGCGTCCAGTCTGAAATCGCAAATTTCGATTTTGGTTAATGAAAATGTGAGGTTAGTAACCGGTTTGTCTGCAGTAAGCAAAAGCCTCAGCGAGTAGATTGTAAGGAAACTCGAAAGAGTATGATTTTACGGAACGTTTCGGCATACGGAATCAGCCAAAGAAGTATAAAGTATTCGAGAAGGTTCTTAAAGATAGCTTAGACTATGAACAGAATTGTGGTTTCTCGATTATAGAACGGAAAAAAAAATATATCAAGATTGAAATACACAGCACAGAGACTCGTCTAATATTGCTGAAGAACGCTAGAAAACTAAATAAAAAGTGATTATGAATTTATGTAATATTTAATTGACGAATAGTGTGCCATTTTTGGTTAAAGATACGCGTCAAAAAATAATGGTACTTAATGAGAAAGTCTAGGATTGCCAAATTCACGAATTGTATGCTTGGGTCAAAAAATCGGTACAGTCTCTCTGGTGCATTCGATGTCATGCAAATGCTTCAATGGAGAAGTATACTATTGAACTTATTCCGGAACATTTTCTAAGAAGTATCGTGATAAGCAGCACAAAAAATTGCCGGTTCGGTACCCGAACAGCCTATGCAATATGAAAGTATTTAGGGGGTGGAGAAAAAAATATTTCTTTTAAATTGAAGATGTTTGTTTTCTTATTTATTATTATTTTTGCTAGTTATTCAGTGAATGTGTTGAATTGAGAAGTGCTGATATTTATGGTATTATTTTAATTCAGCTGTTGCGTAGTAATTAGCTAGGTTAGGGGATAGATTCAATAAAAAAAAGGTTATTTTCAACTGGAAGTAAGGAGCAACATTAAAACTTAAAACAAACAGAAATTATTACGTATATGAGAGGATTTCCCCCTCCTCAATACCTCGCTCTTCACGCTAAAGTTTTTTAGTACTTTTGAAAAAGCTAGTTATTGTTCTAATTAAATGACCCTTGTGTTCCAAGAGTCGTTCTTAAGAAATTTGAACAAAATTCAAACTTTAACCCCCCCCCCCCGCCCTGAGACTTCCCTCTCAATGAAAAAAATCCCACCGTGTAAAATCACCCAGTAGAAAATTCACATCCCCCTCAACCCGTAAGGTGTATGGATTCTTCCTAATAACAAATACCATACGGAAACAATGGGCAAGTTTTATAACTTAAAGACCTATCCCAGAGGCCTGTGAGGGTCTTGTTATCTTCAAATGCATAATTGTTGGACCTTTCAACTATGCTGAACAAAATGGCTAACTCAAAATTTTTATCTGACTATTTTGGTGGGGAAAAGGGCGTGGGAGGGGGTTTAGTTCCTATCTATCCTTTGTATTTTATTTTACTACGCTTGTAATGATAAATATACTAAGACAAGTATTCAAATAAATCTTAGCGTACTTTCGGATGGGTGTACGTTGTACACAATAGAAATTGAATTTCATTTATTGTTTTGCTGCAGTCAGTTTTCATTTAGTAGCCTCTAGATGCCCTCCAATCTTTCTGGTCACTTGAAAAGGGCACTAGAACTTTTCATTTCTGTTCCGACGAGCCTACTCTCGATATTCTAGGACAATTGGTTTAACACGATCACCCCAGGGGAAAAAAATTACAAAATAAATTAAAAAAAACCCCGCATCTGTGGCTTGGCTTTCTTTTGTTGCAGTGTTAAAATGTGATGTTGGATAGCGAAGTAATTGAATCCTTGTCATCAAGGTTACAAGAATTAGAAAAAAAGGTTGGAAGGATTTAATTCAGTTTTTCAAGCTCCTTTAGCTCAGGATATTAATGATATTTTACATATTTTTGATATTCCACCGAATAAATATGTATATTTTAAAGAAATAGCTCACAAAAATGCTTGTTTTATGATATCGTCCTGGAATTGTCGAGGAAGGATGAGTAGGTGGATTTTAATTGATAAATTTTATTTTATTCAGGCACTGATATTTTAGTCCTTTGTGTAACTTTCTTGTCAGGTGTTGGCGAAAAAGTAATACGTAATACTAAAAAGTAATAATACCTTCATCATTCACCGGATCAACACGCTAATATGCTGAACATGTCGAAGATGCCATGGATATTACTCGTCGCTTTTGACTGTAAGATTCCATCATAACTACGACTTAAAGAAGACGTATTATATCTGATAATAATGAATTTATCTTAGAGAAGTCCACAAACGATCGTCCCTATCTCGTTGCTCGAATTGCAATACAAAACAAAACTCTGATGAAATAACCAATGATTTAAATTAAAGACTGATATTTAGAAAGGTGGCAGCATATGTGTATGCAGTTGAATTTAAAAAAAAATTGGACTACCACATATGCATTTGCTATCGAATCCATCACCCAGTCAAAATTGATGATGAAATTTCATCTTAAATTCCAAATATCAACGACCCGGTATTACGAGAAAAAGAATTTTATATTTCTCGAGCTACGCTGGATTCCAGTTCAGGTAAATTTGGATGTATAAAACAATGGAATCAATTTCCGCTTCGACCAGCATTCGTGACGAGAGTACCTATATCGCAAAGGCAAATTTTTGAATTTGTTGGCATTTACCTCCGTACACCTGTTTTTAACCACGGCGTGTTGTACGTGACATTTTCTCGTGTTGAACGACAATGCAGGTTGAAAGTTCTGCTACCACCTAAAAATGAACAATGAACATTTAATCTTCCTGTCCTGATCTATTTCTGAAGGATCGGTCAGATGTATTTAGGGTTTACGCTAATGTATTCGCAATTGACCACCTTGCCGCCATTGTACGTGGAAATCTTGTATTCCTTCTTGCATGAAGCACGAATGGAAAATCCTGCAATACCAAAGAGGATACTGGGATTGCTAAAGAAGCGTACTTGCTTCTCAGCAATGGAGAGCCTTCCTCCTTCAAGGGCCCGAAACAGCTGCAGAGAGGTACCACCAGGCAATAGTCGACTATGTATAGCAAGCTATATCCCATCGAAAAGGATCTAGGTATCCAGGAAGGAAAAACCTTGGTTCATCGTCCACTGCAAAATAACTTCCCGAGTGAAACAGAAAGCACACAAGCGATAGCTACTTTTTTCAATTTTTAATAAACGGTTTAAACAGGGTTTTCAATAGAAACAGCTTTCTACCTGAAACCCTGTTTCAGGTAGAAACAAAGTTTTCAATAAATTGTAAATCTAAGTATTCTACAGGTACCTTAATCCTTATAATTTGCAATTTAGCCCTTTACTGTCCGAATTTTCTTCGTGATTCAGTTTTTTGGCAGGGATATCTGAATTTTGATGCATACTTGAAAATGCTGTTTTGTAGCAGTGGGTTTCAAAATTCCTGAATGATTTAGGCCTATTAACTTAAAATGAGTGAGATGAAAGCAGCCTTAGCAGAAATGGGGTTTCCGCAGTGGAAAATGTGAGATATAAAAAATATATACTTGATTATAAGATAATCAGGTTCCAAAAAAGTTCCAGGAGTAAGCATTATTGTTGGCCTAGGATGCATTTGGCTATCAATTCATTTGGGAGGCTTGCATGTTTTTATTTATTTTTAAAAAAATTCATTGTCTATATATGGTAAAACTATAGACTTTACCACCCCCTGCTATAGCATCAATACAGTAAATATAAGAATTTAAGCATGTTTTGCTGCCTCCCATGGCTCTTGCCCCCTCTAGTGCCCCACTAGGTCCAGCATGTAGTTGAGCTAGAAAGAAACTTAAAAGAATGAGGAAATTACAGACCATTTAGTTAACAATCATAGCTCCATATGAGTAGTCAGGCACTAAGATTTTCAGTTCAGTTGCCTATTAGGCTACTTTATAGTTTTGGTAAAGTTCTATGAAATCATATTATTGAGTTAGGACTAAAGTGAATACATCATTTGATGCCTTTTTTTATGCTGATTACGAATATAATAAGCATTTCTACGGGAAATGAATTTCAGCCCCCCCCCCATATAGGCTATACCTAACCTAACCCTGAATTGGCATATATAGGGGGAGGGGGGGCTGAAATTCTTTTCCAATAGAAATGCTTATTATATTTGTAATCAGCATAAAAAAGGCATTGAATGGTGCATTCACTTTAGTCCTAACTCAATAGGCCTAATATGATTTTGTAAAACTTTACCATAGTTTCACCTTCTCTTTGGTCATGTTTATGTAATGTGTATTGAGAGAATATGGGGTTTGACTAGGGACTAAAGTAGCTATTGAATTTTGCAAGGTATACACTAATTTTGTCTTTTTCATCAGCTGCTAGCATCCAAGTGCTGAACACATCATGTCCTTTCTCTCCAGGCCAAATTAGCAGATATACGCACTTGATTTTCTCACTTTTCCATTCAATATTCCATCAAAAATTAGATTAGCATGACTTTTGAATCTGATCCACACCTCTTTTAGATTGTTTGATTCTCAATTCAGCTCAGGATATGGGACAGTGGTATCCATCTTCTACTATGACACCATGCAACATTTTGTCTCTTCAAGCATATACTTCAAAAACCTAGGTTACAAAACCTGAAATAATACAGTCATAAGCAAAGCACAAGCAATACATAATGGCAAGCATAAGCAAAAGCAATATATAACAGCACATATACACAAATACAAGCAGAAGCAGGCAAGAAAGGTATTAAAAAACCATTTTACTTTCTTTGAATAAATATTTAGCAAAAATATCAAATTAACAAAGGAGATATAGCCTAGCCTCAATAGGTACCTATTGCCTCAGTTGGTTTATGTCCTATCAAAACTAGATACAGCTCTGTATAGACTATATAACTAAATGCAGAGTTCCTACAAAATGTAAAAATATTTCATTCTACTTTAAGACAACTCTCAGTTGGAGTAAGATGCATTTTGTTCATATTTTTATTTCTAGCACCAAGTTCAGCATAGGGTAGGTTAAAGTTTTAGAGTTTAATATCAGTCTGAAGGTGAAATGTTTACATTGCTGAAAAAAGTTCAAGAAAGGTTTGATTGTCTTCAAACATCATCAATCATCTTATTCATACTAAAAAAATTGCAATTAAAAAAAAAAAACTTTTACAAATGTAGCTATATCTTGGTAAACTATATAAAAAATACTTCAAATAAAACATCAAAACTAGATTAATAAACATGGGCATAGGGAAGGGGGGCAAGGGTGGGCAGCTGCCCTCCCCTAGAACTTCAAATTTACACTAGATATTAGCAAGAACTTTTTGTCTGTTAGAATTTTTTGTTGGATGTTACCTGGTAGATGATTAAAAAAGCTGGAAATAAACAGAAATTTCCAAGTATTGTTTGTGATATCAACATTTACATTTTGATCTTCAATATTGATTTTTGGTCCATGATTGGCTGATTTTGACTGGTTCAATTCTCCATGAATTGATTCTAGGGATAAGAAGTTGCTGAGCATGCCAAAGCAAAAGTAACTCATTCAATACCATCCTTGAAAAAGACAATTAGAAATACTCTGCTCATCATCAATCTGGGATCATCAATCTGGAGAAGAAATACTCCAGATCATCTATGTCAGAATCATCACTCTAACTGTAACTCTTGTTGCAAGAGACACACCTTTTGTTTTTTAGTCTTTTCACTTGTCTGACTTTCTTCTGTTCCAGGACTTGGGCTTTTTGGCAGATACAGCTTTTATCCTAGGAGTAATGCATTTTTTCATGGGAGTGTCACTGAGCACTTCTGACTTTTTCATGTTGCACCTTTTGGAAAGGGGTTTGCATTGATGATCTCTTTAACAAATCATCTGTTGACTTTTGCTTCTCATTTAGAGACAGAACCTGTGCTGCTTCTGTTTCAGGGTTTATGTTAAAGGAGTCTAAATGTTGCACAGGACTTGCACTGAGTGTAGAAACTTCTCTGGTAAGTGCTTCACTAGATGTGGTAGGCATTCTGTCTGAGACATATGACAAAAAGAACTGATAATCCTTGAAAACATCTCTGTTTGTGAGGTAGACACCACTTGCTCTGGTTCCACTGATTATATTTTCAGGAGTGAAAGCCTTTAGATATGCTTTCCCCAGCAGCTCAGCAATGCTATACACTGATATAGTTTTACTTTTGAGATCAGTCATAAAACTTGTGGCTTCCTGGTTGTAGTAGTCCTTAAGGTGCCCCATGACTATCATTTCTCGAGGTTGTAGTTTGTGAGTAGTGTGGGGAAGGACAGTTAAAAGGGCAACATTATTATTTTTTAGCTAGATCAAGCAATTCAATGGTGTTTTGGCTGATCTAGTGTTCTAATTTCAGAGATACAGGTGACTATTTGGAGGGTTTGACTTGATTGATAAAATGCTGCAAGTAAAGCAAAGAATGAGAGACAATCATCCAGCCAGAAGTATATTCTGAGCTGATTATGATTGTTCCTCATAAAGCTCCCCTGAGTAAAATTTCCAGACACTGTTTTTGTGGGGAAACAAGTAGAGGAGGGACTGTGTTCCCAACACATTAACACCAGCACAAATTGTGGTCAACTGACCTCTTTCTGCTGACATAACCTTCCCTACTTACTTCTGGCCTCTGCTGTGCAATGATTTTACCAGGCTTGTGGATTTTTTCAGACCTGATTTGTCAAAATTTCAAATGTCTTGTGGTCTGAACATGTGTTTATATAGGCCTTGATCCAGGTTGTTAAAGAAAGTTCCTACACTGTGACAGTTGAAAGCAGTTGTCTGTCCTAGGCTTGTACTTTCTGGCGTTTTTACTGATAGAGTTTTAAGGCAATCCATAAAACCACGGTACCAATCTTTACCTGTAATTCCTCCACTGTCTCCACTTCCTTTGCAGTTCTGTTATCTGGTACTTTTATACTCTTAATAATGGCATAAGTGTATGCAAATTTACATGCTTCTAGAGGAATACAGTCGAAAGCATATCAGCTATTGTTTTCAAGTAAGTTTTTAGTCCTTTTTCTTGTTCCTCTGTAAATATTTATCATATGATGTAACAGGGGGTAAAGAAACTCAGGTCCCAACTTTTTTGAGGGATATTCAGCATCTCAACTTTTTTTTTATGTAGTCTTGCAGTGTTCCTCTAAGGACACCTATGGCACTTCCAGAGAATCCAACTGACTTCTTGTAGAATAAGACAAACAACTGCTGTTTTATTTTCTTGTGGATCACAGCCACCTTTCTTTCTTTTCACTTCTGTTTTACTTTTAAGCATTTTATCTGGAATGAAATTTAACAGGAAAAAATAGAACTTCAGTTCACCTACTGTTCTGACAGGATTAAGCAATGCCAAAATTAACACAGTTTTGGGTTTTAAGCTTGCCTTCAACCTTTAAATATGCTGTTTACACAGGTTTTACAAGCATAGTTCGCTTTTGGACACCTTGGTACAACATGCCAAATTTACCCCAGGTATTGTGGTGGAACATGGGAGTTTGCTATCCTGCAGGATGAAAAAAAAATACTAACAGCGAATTGGTGAAGATGGCATGTCTTGGAAGCTGTCAAAAACAGGCAAATAATAAGAGAATACAATGTGAGTTTACAACGCGAGTTTTCTAGTATTTGTAATAAGGTGTAGGCTTTCAGACAAAATTGAACAAAATTCCAGAGTTAATCACCAAAAAACCTAATCCAATCTGATATTATTGGTAAAAGTATTAATGAAGGTCAGACATTTTAAAAACATACACTGCCATCTGTCAGAGCTTTTATAATCCACCAGAAGCCACATAGGTTTTTATATTGAAACTGTTTGTTTTGGCTAAATGTTGGCCAGTCTCCCCTATACCAATCTTGATATTTAATTTTTCCCAACTGTAAACTCTTGAATTGAATTCTTAGAAGAAGCTGTTATCTAACCAAAATGTGATTTGTGTCAAATTGCTTTTGTGGTGTTTATGTTTTCTGGAAATTGGAAGTAGGATAGTGGGTCTCTTATATTATACTGTTGCAGGAAAAGTAGAACATGGAAAATGTTAAAGGCCAAGCTTAGCGAAATATAGAATGACTAGTTTCTAAAGACCTATATTCAAAGGACCTCGGGAAGTATTAGTAAGACCCCTCCCCCCTCCATCACAGAAGCGGCTGCCCCCCTCTACACAAGATGCTGCCTAAGCCCATGTTAATAAATAATAACTATCTTTACAATACTTATCCAATGGCACTTTCATCAGACCCACAATACTTCCAAACTTTACATTTGAAAAGTGTGTTCATTCAGAAATTCAACTATAGAAAATAGGGAAAGAGGAATGGCACAGTTTAGCAAACAATTCTTTTTTGTTAGTGTAAATAAAAACAGAACTTGTAGGTCTAAAATGATTACAACATATTTTGTTTCTTTATTTTGCTAGCTGCTAATGCTAAAGTGTATTAGTGTGTACAGCTTAAGGTACTTGTCTGTGATAGCACCTATGTATATAGAAGCTAAGTAGATCAAGCTTCTATTAGCTTAGCATGAGACATGACAAAAACAAGTGGAGGAATAGATAGGAAATATATAGTTTGGGCTTTATATTTGCACATTAGGGCGGGGGGTAAAGCATTTGGATAGTGTAAAATTAGAAAGCAATTCTTACTTCATAATGAGCAGACTAATTGTACCTAACATAATTTGCAGGTAGATCTACTATACTTTGCCACCACCCCCCTAATGCACAAATGTATAGCCCAAATTTGTTTATAAAGTATTATCACAATTTTCATTTTAACATTGATGATCAGACACTATTCTCTTTCAATACAGATTGCGAACTAAATGAATTTCATTGAATACAGAATTGCAAACTAAATGAAAACCAGTTCTACTTAGATTCTGTATTCATAGGTGCTATAACAGACAAATATCTCACTTAATAGGTTGCAACATACCCCCCCAAGGTTCATCTGATCAACTCACATCTTGATTTCTCTCCCAAGAACCTTGGTTCTGTCAATAATGAATGCAACAAACATTTCATTAGGTCATCTTAGTCCTTTCTAAGGTGACAAAATGGCCATCAGCCACAACTTTACTGTGTTGTATTTCTTTTTCTAGTCCCCTGCTGCATTTCCCATGCATGGGTTTCTATACTATTACATAAAAAACAAGATTTTTCAACTGAAAGTAAGGAGCAGCACTAAAACTTAAAATTAACAAAAATAATTACATATATGAGGGGTTACCCCCTGCTCAATACCTTGCTCTTAATGCTAAAGATTTATAGTACATTTAAAAAGCTTCTTATTCTAATTGAGTGGCCCTTGTGTTTCAGGAGTTGTTCTTAAAGAATTGGGCCACAAAATCAAATTTTAGCATAAAGAGCAAGGTTTTTAAACAGGGCTAACCTCCCTGATATACAGAATAATTTCTGTTTGTTTTAAAGTTTTAATGTTGCTTCTTACTTTAGATAGAAAAAAAACTGCTTAAAAGAACTGATTTCTGACAGTTTTTTTTTTTTAAATAGGCAAGGAAATTCAGCTCCTCTTCCATGGAGAATTCCTTTCCCCCATGGAAAATACCACACTAAAACAATTCTTCTGGTCCCCTTAAAAATCCCTTGCAGACTGTTTCACTTGAGAAATTTTAATACTTTCATTTTATATAATATTTAGTTTCTGATTGTTTTTCAAAATTGTGCTGGAAATCCCCATACTCCGTGAAAAATTTTGCCAGAAATCCCCCCTCTTTTGGAACATTTCTCCCATGGAAAAATCCTCCATATAATTCCAACCCTACTAAAATCTTTCCTAGAATATCTCCACATGTAAAAGTGAGTTGGCAAAGGGAAAGTAAGATAACATACAACAATTTTGTACAGGAATTCTGGCATATTTTCTCTGGAAAGTACCCCCCCCCAAAAAAAAAAAAAAACAGCACAAAGTTGTCTGAGGTCAATACAGCTATACATGTTTCTCTTCCATCCCAATCTACTTAAAGCCCCCTCTTTATACCCTCCCAGGAAGTTCCCATTTGCCTTAAATCTTCCTTTACAACATCCTCCCACCCCAACTGGGAATTATCTGCTTTTTGTTTGGCCCTAGACAGTTGGCCAAAAAGGACAATCTTTGGCAATTTGTCAGCCTTCATCCACAGAGCATGCCCTAACTATCTCAACCTTTCTGTCATTATAGTCCTAGAAAGCTCTGATTTCACTCTTAGCCGTTAAGTAGCCTAATCTTAACATAGTGAAGAAGGCAATAAATTTTGTTAGTGTAGACCTAGTGTTAACTTTATAAGTCACCTTTATCAATGATTTTTTCTTATAACTAAGGGTCTTGTCTGGGTAAATTTGCAGTTTACAACATAATTTAGTTATGCTGAAAGTGAATATAGGCCATCAGTTAATGCTGTTTTTTCATGCTCTTGATAGTTCAGCTGCTTGAGAGAAATTACATTTTGAGCCCCCTAAATGGCTCAAGAAAGCCTATAGTAGCCAAAAATTTAAAAACATGTTTCTAAAAAATCTGGCTAGTGAGAACAGATTGGGGCAAACATCCACCACATGGCTAATATGGGAGTAAAGTTCATTTGTGATGCAAATGGATGTTATATTTAGATTGAGGATGCAATTCTAGGTATATATTTGCACATTAGGGGGGTGGGGTATATATTCTGTGAATATATAGGTTCTAAGAAATTCACGAATTTCTTAGAAAAACTGGTAAAACAAGGAAAGAAGTGAAGATAAAGGCTCTCCCCCCTGCAAAATATGTTAACTAGGATTATTCTGCATATTATGGAGTAAGAATTGTTTTCTTAATATGTTTCCTTATGTCCAGCTGGACTCCTAGGCTTAAAATACTGGTTGGTTGGCTGATTCAAAGATTTGTATATATATACACTGTCAAATTAGCCATCTGGTGGTATCTCAATTGGGGCTAGAGAACCCTCAAAAATGACAGCAGTTTAGCTGTGATGTTATTTATGAGGTGCTTTCTGCTCTTTTTAAAAATCCCTTGATATTTGTTTTCAAAATATCATATTAGGCCTACTACTAAGAATAAGGAAAACAATAATCACCGCTCCTGAATTAGCTACAAATGGCAATTTATTCTTGTACATTATCCCTCCAGTAAACAAATATCTAGCCAAAATTAGCATATCCATGCAAAATGAATATTCAATAGGCTGATTATTTTCTTTTTTCTGCCTAGGCTATTTGCCATTAAATTAATATGAAGAAGAGAGAGGTAGCAATTTTGTTCAACGTAGTTGAAAGTTCTGGAAATTAGGTCTTTGAGGATGACAACCCCTCCCCCCAGCCCCCAGGGAAAGGGTTGTAAGTTATGCCCTGGGGTATATACGGTTTTTATTGAAAGTGCTGTTGTAGAAACTTCAAAAGGGCTCATTGGATTGCAAATTGAAAGGGCTAGTGCCTATTTTAATAGTTGAAAGTGATTGGAGAGCAACTAACACCCCTCTCACGCCCACCATTCCCCAAACACATCCAATCAAAATTTTGAGATAGCCATTTTGTTTAAGGTAGTTGACAGTTCTGGAAATTAGGTCTTTCCGGATGACAACCCCTCATAGCCCTCAGGGCAAGAGTTGTGCCCTGGGGGCATATGAGGTGTTTATAGAAAGTGTTGTCATAGAAACTCAAAAAGGGCTCATTCAATTGGAAATTGAAAGGGCTAGCGCCCTTTTAATAGTTAAAAGTGATGGGAAGGCTAGACATTTTTGTAGTAAAGATCAATGTGGGTAAAATTTATTTTTTTTTTTTTTATTTTTTTTTTTTTAGACCAGGGCATTTTGTATCAAAGAAGTTGTCATATGAACTTTGAAAAGGCTCATTTGATTGAAAATAGAAAAGGCTAATGCCCTTTTAAATAGTCGAAAGTGATTGGAGGGTAACTAATCCCCCTCCCACGCCCACCCTCCCCTTTGTCCATTATGTTTAAAAACTAAATGTTGCCTTAAGATTAAAACAAAATGCACTGTGTTAATGCTAATTCCCCATAAGGCATCTCAGTAGTATCCCGAGAATGACTGAGGTTATTATGTTCAAACTTTTGGGGCTACTTCTGCTCTTAAAATTTAACCAAAACAAAATAGCATAAGTGTATCCAAGCTATCAAAGAAAGTAAACAGATTTTTTTTTTGCAAATGGTATCAAGTTTTCCATTTCAGGTCAACTAGAGGAGGTATGAAACTAAATTAAGCAATACTATTTGTGTCCAGATTTTTAAAAGGGTATATATTGTTAAAAATTGCTGAAAGTTTTTCTCCAGCATACAAATAGCAGGCCAAACTATGAAGTCTTAAAAAAACGAGAAGATTTAAAGTATTATTTTCTTTTTCCCTGGAAAGACTATGTCAATATAAAACGAACAGAAATTAATTAAAAAAAAACTTTTTCCACTTTACTGAAAAAAATACAAATGAATGTGCATTGCCAGTTTAATATACATATACTGATATTTAGTAATCAAAATGTTAATATTTTTTAATTTATTAAAGTTATAAAAGTAAAAACATTTATATTTCTTCTGTAAAGTGCAAATTATGTTCTGGCCTTGGGAAGGCATAGGGGTTTTGCGCCCTACTTATGTTAATTTCTGCTCGTTTTGAGTTTGACTTGGTTATTTATTGTAATTTCTGTTCATTTTGGGTTTCATTTATTTATCGATGCTGATTTGTGGTAGTTTCATGCTTGGTAGATTATTTGTTTTTATTTTTGCTCATTTTTGGTTAAATGGAGTTCTTTACTTTTCTATGAAAAACTTATTTTGTGGAAAAAGTTTTTTTTAATTAATCATCAGAAAGGATCAAAATAAACTGTGGAAGCCTAATCGTGATCGAATTGAAAAGCAAGAATGTCACTTCTGTGGTGGAGAGTATTCACAGAATCACCAGTGCCCTGCAAAAGCGAAGATCTGCAGAGTCTGCAGAAAACCCGACCATTTTGCTTGTGTCTGTCGTGGTAGCCAAAAGACTATGAACATCATCAGTTCCGAAGCTCAACAAACTGACGAACTATTCATCCATCAAATAATAATGGATAAAGCTGATGACCAGCCATATGCTAAACTAAGAATTACCAACCAGTTCAGTGTTAAGTTCAAGATTGACACTGAGGCACAAGCTAGCATCATTACCAGACAGACAGTAGAAAGACTAAATCCAAAACCTGCATTCCACCCTACAAACCACATTTTAACAAGTTTTTGTGGTCAGACTATTACCATCATGGGGAGATGTAAGATCAACTGTGCCTACAAAGGAAATAATAACCAACTCAAAGAGTTTTTGTAGTGCATTCAGCTTCTACTCCTATCATTGGCTTCAGTTGAAGTTGTCAACTGAACCTGGTAAAGCTGATACTTAGTCTTCAGCCTGGAAAGCTCAGAACTGATAAGACACTCACCGAATTTTCTGACCTATTTGGGGGAGCGGGGAAAATGGAAGATGAATGTAAAATAATCCTCAAGGAAGGTGCACAGCCATTTATTCAGCCCACGAGACAAATCCCCTTGAGTCTTCAATCCAAATTCAAGGATGAACTAGATCGTATGGAGAATCTAGGAGTCATCGAGAAGGGGACTCATCCAACTGATTGGATGAACTCAATAGTGGTTGTTGAGAAACCAGATAGAACCTTAAGAGTCTGTTTAGATTCTCACAATGTCAACAAAGCCATAAAGACACCCCACCATCTCATACTAACTTCTGAGGAAGCTGTGCAAAAGCATGTAGGTGCTAAGTGCTTCTCCAAACTAGATGCCCAGACAGGATATTGGAACATTTGTCTTGATGACAAATCTTCTGAACTAATTACATTCTCAACTCCATATGAGTGATACAAATTTAGATATATGCCCTTTGGACTCAAGTCTGCACAAGATGAGTTCCAACGCCACATGGAAGACGCATTCAGCAAGCTCAAGAGATTCTCAGTAATTTTGGATGACATGATCATCTCTGGTATATCTGAAGAGGACCATGACAGAAATCTTCAAAAAACTCTTTTAAGAACTAGAGAAAAGGAAGTCAAGCTTAACAAAGACAAGTGTATTTTCAAATTAACTATGATGCCTTACTTCGGACACATCATTTCCGAAAACGGAATCCACCCATATCCTGAGAAAATCCAAACAATAAAAGAAATGCCATCACCCAAATCCCAGGAAGGACTACAAATAGCCCTTGGGATGTTAAACTGCCTTTCACGCAAAATACCCCAAATTTATCAAGCCTAAATAAACCTCTTAAGACCTTAGCTAAGCAGAAGCAATTCAACTGGATAATTGAACACGAAGCCACACTTACGAAAATTAAAGCATCAATCATTACAACAATTTCGCTTTTTGATCCCACAAAAAGTCAAGAAATCCAAGTTGATGCTTCCAAATCAGGATTTGGTGCTGTCCTGCTTCAAGAGAATAAAATTGTTTCATTCGCATCAAAATCACTGAATGACAAAGAGCAGAGATACTCGCAAATCGAAAAGGAGCTGTATACCACTGTTTGCGGATGTTGCCATTTTCATCAGTATGGTCATCACTTCCAAGTTATTAGTGAGCATAAGCCCCTGGAAACAATACTCAGTAAATATTTCGGTGTTCATACTATTGACTTATAAGTAAAGCAAATATATCAATCGATGCCTTTTTATGCTCTAAACAAATATAATAATCGTTTCTCTCGCAAATCCAAATTTAAGTCCTTTTTGAACCCGTGAAAACTACCAAAAATTTCTAGTTTTTGGGTATAGAAAAGGCTTAAACCATGGATTTCAAAATTACTATTTGATTATAAATCTATTTTTTAAAGTTATCCACAAGCATTGTTTTACCACAATAAAGTTGGATAAAATATTGAAAACAACTTGTCCATTTTTCTGTCCATCATGTTTCTTCTGTCAGCTTTGATATTTTTGGACGTGAACAGCAGTTTTTAAGCGGCCTAATAGAACAAGAAGAAAACATGGCGGATTTGTTTTGAATTTTTTTTTTTTATCAACTTAATCTTAACAAATCAATGTTTGTGAATTATTAAACTTTTACAAAATGGATTTATAATGAAATAGTAAGTTTGAAACAAATGTTGTAACACATTTTTATAAAAAAAAAACATAGAATGAAATTATTATTTTCAAGGGTCATAAAAGGACTTAAAAATTGAATTTACAATATAAGCAATTATTATATTCAGAAACAGCATGAACAAACGCATGTAGTGGTATGTTCAATTTATTTGTTGGTCAATAATATGAACAACGAAATATTTACCCAATACTCAATCGCCCAACCAGTAAGTCGTCGCCAAGACTTCAAAGAATG
Source organism: Artemia sinica (assembly GCA_027921565.1). NCBI lineage: Eukaryota > Metazoa > Arthropoda > Branchiopoda > Anostraca > Artemiidae > Artemia > Artemia sinica. The sequence continues at coordinate 54,946,532 of CM051262.1, read as the reverse complement.
CTGTTATATTTACAACCTTACGATTTCAGTATAACATATCGACCAGGCACTGAAATACTGATTCTAGATACTCTCTTCTGGCTCTACTTAGAAACCGAGGAACGATTGCTTCACAGAGAAATTGAATACTATGTATACTCTGTTATGAAACTACTACCAATAAGTCAAGAAAAGCTATCTGAGTTGAAACAAGGAATGCTGAAAGATCCACAGCTGAGGGCTCTGCAGAAAATGGAAGAAGGTTGGCCCAAAACAGATCTGTAGTTCCATTATCATGCAAATTGCTGTGTTGAAAAGCATCCATGCTTCACACCTTGGTACCGAGAAGACGAAAAACAGAGCCAGATCAGTCATTTTCTGGCCAAAGATGATCAGGCAATAGAAGATTTCGTCAAGAAGTATGATGCATGCTGCACTTATTCGACAGCAAATGCAAGAGAACTCTTGCTTCATCACAATATTCCCAGCTACCCATGGGAGCATGTTGGCATTGATTTGTTTTACATATCTGGAAGATACTACATGGCCATAGGGGATTATTACAGTCGACTTTTTGAAGCTGATGAGCTGGGAGCAAATGCTTACACTAACCTCGTAATCCAGAAGCTAAAATCTCACTTCTCTAGGTTCGGGATACCCTTGGTTATTTCATCTGATAATAGGCCATAATTCACTTCAGACACGTTTAAGGAATTAATGAGACAGTGGGGAATACAACAAAACACATCTAGCCCAAACCTTCCTCAGTCCAACGGGTTCGCTGAGAAAACAGTTGGTATTGCTAAGGCCATGATCATGAAAACAAAGAAATCGAACACTGACCTCGAGCTTGCCTTACTTAAGTACCGCAACACACCAGTCGATGGTCTAGCTTCCCCAGCCCAGCTGCTAATGAGTAGAAGTTTGAGATCCTTAGTGCCCTGCACCATTGACCACTTGTCTCCAAAAATCGTACCTATGCAGGAATTCATGTCTGAATGGAACAAAGAAAGGGGAAGAAGGAAACGCTACTATGATCAACATACGAAAAGCCTTTATCCACTGCAGATAGGCCTACAAGTTCGATTACAGTCCAGCGATCAAACCTGGCGACCTGCAACAGTCCTCAGAGAAAGCAGATGCTCCACGAATGTATTTAGTACAGACGAAAGCAAACAGACAATATCCCCGGAATAGAAAGCACTTGAAAGTCGTGACTACAGATGACAAGGGTTATGATTCAAACATTTGGCAGCTCGTCAGTGCTCGATTCATGGCATCACTCTCCAGACTTACCCCAAATAGAGGACTTTCGCCAAGCGAGCATGCGAGAATTGCCAGTTGCCATGGCCCAAGAAAACAATGTGATCTCCCTGCCTTCCGAGGCTGAAGTTGACAACAGTCTTAGAAGTTCTGTTAATACAAGGAGGGTTTGACAAGTCAAGCCACCTTCAAGAATAAACCTATGATTGACAAGCTCTTCCGAAAAGAAGGGAGATATAATATTCCTTACTTGTCCAATTGAATTTGTGTATGTGTGCTGTTATATATTGCTTGTGCTTTGCTTATGATTGTATTATTTCAGGTTTTGTAACCTGGTTTTTGAAGTATATGCTTGAAGAGACAAATTGTTACAGTGGATCACTTTTCAGTTTAGATTCATTTTCCCTTGGATATAATAATTCCAGTTTCTCTGAAATATGAATATGAAGGAAATGCTTGGTAGTTTTTTTTCCTGCAACCACACTTTTTGCAGGATTTTCTGGTTGTTCTGAAATTAAGTTGATTATTGACTATTGGTTCTGCTAGTTTAGTCTACTCACTTGATCTTGTACATTGTAATTATTGCATTTTCTATGCTTTCTGCACTTAATGGTATGTAAATTAGCTCTAAGATTGTTCAATAAGTAATGCTATAATTAAAACATTTATTATTGAACTTACAATATAAATAGGATGTGTTGCAATATATGGTTTCCACCAAAATTTATAACTGCTTGCCATATTAGTGACAAGTTTTGAATATTTTGCAACAAGAAGTGTTCAATTTTAGCCTCAAATTTGTAATCAACAAGCTCAAAGATTGTGCACTCTAAAGTGGAGCATTTAGGAAACTTTTGACCATTCTAAGCAAAATGGCTGTCATGAAATTTTGATAAAATGCCATATCGGATGTTTGGGGTATTTAAAAAGTGGTAGGTTGCCTTCTGCTTGGTTTTAACCCTTGAAAAGAGTCTAAGACCACAGGTTTTGTTATCAAGTAAGCTGTTCTCCACTTTACTACTATGTGATGAGGCTTGGAAAAAAAACTACGCGAGAAAAATGCTTTATTTGAAATCAAAGCCAAGAGGTTGAGTGATTTGTCAAATCTATATTGAAAAGATGTTAAAGAGGAGATAGCCAAAAGCGACTATCTTTTAATTAAGGCCAGGGCAAATTGGACATATGGAGAAAGTAATAAGAGCTAATGAAAAATTCAAGGAAAGGTATTAATTTAGAAGTCAGTTAAGTTGATCAAAGATTAGACACAGTAGTGACTATGCATTCAAAATAATATCTTTGGTGTACTGGCATGTTGTCACCCTGTTGAAAATATTTCCAAACTCAATTTCAGAGAAAAAACTATTTAATGGAGCATGCTCAAGATTATGAAAGGCAATATTTTATCCTGTTTCCCATGCATCAGAGAAACTAATGATTTACACTAAGAATGATTTAGAAATAAGAATATTTGGAAAAAACTCTTTGTAAGACGCTACTTTTTTCATATATCTGATGCTAGTTTGATGACAAAATTTGCATGGTCCACTGGAATTTATCAAACAATTATCTTGGGCAGTATCTGAGTATATATATATATTTTCCTTATTATTTCTTCTTTTGACATGTGCGTTGTCATATAGCATGTTTCAGAGTTCTCCTTTAATTGTTGTAATGTTTAGTGTGATAATGTTTGTAAAACTTGCCGTATTTGGTAATAATAAATAAATTAATTCATTGTTGGCGTATTCAAATTTCTGATGGCACAAACGTTTATTCACCTAGCAAATAAAACTCGTATATTATCGAAGTAGAGTAAAACTCGTATATCTAAGTGGTGATCTGATTATTATTCAAGATAAATATTTATATTAGGGAATTCTATGTAAATCAATTACTGGATTCGTCCATGTCGTTAACAAGTGCGATGTAAGGTAAAGTAATTTAAGGTAATTACTACTTTTGTTTTCAAGAATTGATGCACATAATGCTCTTCCTAATCAGACACATTTCCTTAAAGATTTGCCACCTACAAATCTTAGAGGCTATGGCTGTGCCACCCATTAGAATAGAGATTTCTAAGATTCCAGTCACCAAAATACCTTGTATTTTCTGTACATTGTATGCCTATCCATTTTTGCTGTTGCTGTTTTTTATTGTCACCTCCCCCACCTGAAACAAATTTTTGTGTTTGTAGATATTCCCAATATTTGTTGGTGTACTATGTTTGGACAAAACTAATATTGGCCTATTGGGACTGGAAGTTTTTTTTTTCTAAAGCCTTTTACAAAGAAGTAATAAGCTCTACGTTTTGGTCGCTTCAGGGGATGTGGCTCTAAATCTTAGAAGACTTAATTAACTTTTTGATTGATATTTCAGAGACAAAGCACTTGCTGAAACTAATAATGCTGGACTTGAACAAGCCATGGAATGGATGATATCTCATGAAGATGTACAGGAAGAAACAACTTCAACTCCCACACAAAGTGTCCCAGAAGCTTCCAAAGATGAGGCAGAACCTGTCTTGGATGCCGCACAATCTGTTGCAAAGTCAATAAAGTGTGATGAGTAAGTTTTTAATTCATATTTATGCATAGAAAAAGGCAAGGGTTTGCCTCCTCCTAAGAGAAAGGTTTTCAGATTCTTTCCTGTTCCAATGTGTTACTACCTAGTAGTGCTAAAGCATTAATTGTTTGACAAACAATTTGAAAAGAAATTATGTCTTCAGATTTTATAGTTGCCAATTTGATCGCTTTTTATCTAAAGCCGTCGTTTTATCGCATAAAATGACAGCACTTGGCTGTAAAAAAAAGTGTAAAAAAAAACTCCCCATAGCTTTTGTAGTTTTGTTTTTCAGTGTTAAGCCTTGAAAGAAAGAAGAACAACTTATAAACTGATTCTTGTTAAGGAATACTGGCAGATTTGACATTTACCTATCTTACCTTTTACCTATTTTACCTGATTAAGGGGCGTTAGGTAGGCTGAATTTGAGTATGTATGTCTTGTGGGGATTACACTGCCTTTTTTGTGGGTTTTATCCCTTTTTGCTCAACCATGTAAAATGTCTTGTGCTAATATGTTTTTAACAGGTGTCTTAAACTTAGTAAGTTATACGTACTGCATGTAAAATCAGCTCAAACCCTGATTTAAATTCAAATAAATGAGAAACAACTGTTTTTAATGCTTCTGTGTATACAAAAGAGTACATTGTGACCAGTTATAAATTCATGGGATGAGAAAAAGAAAAGCAAAGAGGTAGTAGCTAGATGTCATCGTTTAGAGGCAAACCACAATTCCTCAAAACTATGGCATTTTTCTATATTTATCTCCTTTGATCTAATGCATATTGCAAAATGACGATTCAAAACTTCGAATCCATATCTGGAGATTTCCTAGATCTTCTTTAAGTTTGTTGTACATTTTAATTTCTTTTTTTTTCAATACTCATCAAATAGATAGGATACTTCTAGAGAAGATACAAATTTACATGGATGGGGGGGGGGCATTTGTAATGTTAGGAGGGGTTTTTGCTCTTAGTACGCTTCTTAAAAAGAGATGTATCTAGCTTGTCTTTTCCCGCATATAAAAGTTAACCGTAGCAATATAATCGCCTATTTTTTAGTTGTGGAAAGATGTTTCGGAACACGGAACAGGCGGAGCTTCATGCCGTTCGGACAAATCATGCTAATTTCTCAGAATCTAGTGAAGAAAAGAAGCCTTTGACTGAAGAAGAGAGAAAACAGCAACTCGAGCAATTGCAAGGATTAATGAAACAAAAGCGACTGGAACGAGAGGAAAGGGAAAAGCGAGAGGCTATTGAAAGAGAGAAAAAAAGAATTCAGGCCGGAAAAGAAATGGCGGAAGTTCGCAGAAAGTAAAATTCTACTTATTTCTGTATAGGTTCCTCTAGTCTGCTTACGATCTTATGATCATCTCTTGTTTCTCTTTTATACATCCTCTTGTACATAAAGGCGTCAAGAGTCAAAATGTCTAGGGGGGGGGGGATATATTTGACCGACTGGCTGGTCATTTTTATTTTTATGTCGACCAATTTGGGTAATATTCTTATAAAGTAACTTAAAAAATGGGTAAATGAAACGAAAATTTGATCCAATATTTTGTCACCAACAAACTAGAAAGCCGTGTAGTAATTCACCATCATATTTTGTCTACCGCAAAATAGAGAGCTGTCTAATTATTCAAAATCAATGTAGGAATTTAACCCCTCAAACATGCAACTTAGTCAAGTTATGTCTTCTTCTAACCAGAGTCATGCAAAGGTTTTGAATGTTTGGTTTGAGATTCATTTGGTCGTAAATCAAAAGTTCTGTGGTCCTTTTCAAGAGGTCTAACCTATCAGAGCGCATATAGAAGAACATGTTTTATGTAGTAAAAGTCAGTCACAGAGGGATATTTAATCTGTTATTTTTCCAGAGTCATTGTTTAGAGTGGACGTCCATGGACCGTCTTGAAATAAGTATTTTAATCAGTAAGGTTGAAATATCCAATAAAAGGGCCTTTAAGTGCGACATGATAATACTATAGGCTAAAGACCCATTGGCTTCAATGTCTTATTATTTACTTTTTTTTCCCAAAGGCACTTCACATGGAAAAGGTGGTCATATAATGTTTGAAGGGGGCTCATTCGATTTTAAACTGGAATTTTTAGTTCCGTTTTTCAAGAGTCAAAAGTGACCCAAGGGTAACCACCCCCCCCCCCTCCATGCCCTATTCCCCCAAATTCTTCTGGTCAAAATTTTGAGATAGATATTTTGTTCAAAATTGATCAAAAGTCAAATAACTATACTTCCAGGTTTGGACCCCCAGGCAAGGGCTGTAAGTTGTGCAAGTTGCTCATTGCTAACATTTAAGGTTTTTATGGAAGGGTTGGTCGTTTAAACTTCGTAGGGGACTTTTTCATCGGAAATCAGAAGTTATAGTGCCCTTTTTAAGAGTCGAAAGTACCTCAGAGGGCAACCACCCCCCCCCCTCCACTGCACGTTTTCCCCAAATAGATCTGATAAAAATTGTGAGATAATCATTTTGTTCAAAATGGTCTAAAGAACCAACAGAGAGAAAAATCTCAATGAAAAACAAAAAAAAAAAAAAAAAACAAACGAGACTGCGGCCAGTGGAGAAAAAAGACAAAAAATGTAAAACAACGCGGATATTTCGCCTGTATCAAAACAAGGCGTCTTCAGCACGAGAGAAATACAAGAAGAACAAGATATAAAACCAAACTAAAACTAAAAACAAATAAAACAACCACCAAAAAATTATACAGTTGGCCTGTAAGTTATGTAAGTTACCCATTTTTAATATATAAGGTTTATAATGGAAGGGGTGGTTGTATAAACTTTGGAGGAAGCTCAATCTATTGGAAACCGAAAGTTCTAGTTCATTTTTTTAAGATTCCAAAATGATCGAAGGGCAGCCAGCACCCCCCCCCCCCCCCCACCCGAGGCCCTTTTCCCCTAAATAGATCTGATTAAAATCTTGAGATAGCCATTTCGTTCAAAATAGTCTAAAGGTCAAATAACTGCTTTCGAGTTTGACCCTCCCCCCCCATGCCCGCGGGGTAAGGGATGTAAGTTACAAAAGTTGCTTGTCGTTAGCATATAAGTTTTTGTGAAAGGAGTGGTCGTATAAACTTAAGAAGAGGCTCATTCAATTGAATATCAAAAATTTTAGGGCATGTTTTAAGAGTAAAAAGTGATCGGAGGGCACCCCCCCCCCCTACCTCCTGTGCCCTTTTCTTCCAAATACATCAGATCAAAAACTTTAGATAGTCATTTTGTTCAAAATAGTGCAAAGGTCAAATAACTATGCTCCCAGGGTTGAACTCCCCGAGCCTCCTGGGCAAGAGCTGTAAGTTATGTAAGTTACCCATTGTTAACATGTAAGGACTTTTATTGGAAAAAAGGGCATGTTTGATCCTAGGTATCCAAAAAGGCTTAGGATATTAAGGCAAGACTTTAAGGAAATGTTGAGAGGGATGCCAAACAAAATCAAAACAAACTATATGCTTGCTCTTTGTGAAAAAGGGAATATCAGCAATATTTGAAGAATGGCTGAGTGTGCTAAGTTAAAATTTTCAAGGTATGTTGAAGAGAGGTTGAAGGGCAACCAGGCCCCCTCTCCTCTTTGCCCTTTTTAGGTGCCCACTCTGCTCAAGACTAGTCGAAATTTTGGAAATCCGTGAGTGTTCCCGAAAAAAGTCACAAATGCCATCTAAAGCATCTATGCGAGTTCGTCCAATTTGATCCAAATTGAATTAAATGCTGATTGGGAATTTCGATTTCATGCTCAGACTTCGCGTGAAATTTAAATTACAGTGCATTATTTTAGTAGGCCTGAATGTTTATCTTCCCTGTGTAAGTTTTGATAGGCCGTTTTCTGCTCTCCTAGTGTTTTAATGTACACTAGACAAAAAAAAAAAAAAAAAAAAAAAAAAAAAAAAGTGTACAAAAGTGTACACTAGACGAAAGACAAAAAAAAATTGGTATCACTTCATAGCTGATATGCAGTTCTATCCATTTCCAAATTAAATTTTCGCAATTTGGTGTACAGGATTCTAAAGTTTTAAAATACGTCGGAATTGGTTGACAACAGTTAAAAAAGGGCAGTTTTCCCATTTTTTAAGCAATTTTGGATCACTCCCTAAGAAAGAGTCCAAGTAATATATAGCTCTGGCTTGGTGAAAGATGTGAGACTAATAAATCCAAAGACATTAGTGTCTTTTCCTTTTCGGGCAAGTCAAAGCTTGTTTCAGAGGAAACATGTAAAAAAGGGGTAGGTACTGTACCGCACAAGATCGTTTTTGAAAATTTTGTATTTGCTGCAAAAATTAACATGTATTGAAACTATCTTAGTTAAAAAGTATACTGAAATCAATTATCGAAACCCAAAAAAATTTTCAGAGAAGAAATATATTCGTTATATAACAAGTCAAAAATTAAAATAACAGACATTACTGTTAATGAATATAAAAAACATAAAACGAGCCGGAATGAACATGAATGGTCAAGTCAAGCCAAATAAGTGTTCGGCTGCCGCCCCCTCCCATCCTCCTACGAACTTGAGCGTTTTTGTGCCTTGCTGAAAATTAAACAGAGGGCTTTAAAAGTTGTCAATCACATTTTAATAGTCCTATTTAGGCACTGAATTTATTGCAGATGTATATATTCACATAATTATTTGTCTTTAAAATCGATTAATATTTACCAGTTTACCCTCCCTATTTTATTTGAGCTCAGATTCAACATAAAGAAGAAGGAGTAGCAGCATTTACGTGATATTTGAACAGGACTAACCAAGTCGCATTTCAAGGTGACTTGTTTGATATGGTCAATAAGGTCAAATTTTTTAAGTTTAAAACAGGTCAAAATTTTTTTCTGTACATCCAAATCTGATTGAAAGTGTCGATAAACGAATTGTTTAAGCAGAATGAGTGGGGTATATACAAGATTGGGAACTCAAGTCAGTCCTTCAGAGATAAGCCAAAAATATCGTAGTGAGTGTTATTTTGGCTTTACTGCCAAATAAGAGTCCTTTTTTTTCTTCTTTTTTTGAGTCTATTGAGTTATATTATACTGCTTGCGTTCCTAATATTTTCAGCTCACTGGAGAGGAGAAAAAAAAAATAAAGAACACAAAAATTAAATAGATCAAGTAAGTTAAATGGATTATTAAATACTGCACAGAAAAGAGAATAAAAAACTAAAAAAAGTTGTCATAGAAACTTCAAAAAAGGCTCATTCGATTGGAAATTCAAAGGGATAGTGCCCTTTTTAATAGTGAAAGTGATTGGAGGGCAACTAGCTCCCCCCCCCTACGCCCATCATTCCCCCAAACACATCCAATCAAAATTTTGAGATAGCCATTTTTGTTCAGTGTAGTTGATTTCCAGATTGAAAATATATTTTTGAGGAGGACACTCCCCCACAACCCTCAGGGCAAGGGTTTTAAGTTATGCCATGGGGGCATATAAGGTTTTTATTGAAGGCGTTGTCGTAGAAACTTCAAAACAGGCTCTTTCGATTGGAAATTAGTGCCCTTTTTAATAGTCGAAAGTGATTGGAGGGCAACTAGCTCCCCCCCACGCCCATCATTTCCCCAAACACATCCAATCAAACTTTTGAGATTGCCATTTTGTTCAGTGTAGTTGATTTCCAGATAGAAAATTTGTTTTTGAGGAGGACACTGCCCCACAACCCTCAGGGCAAGAGTTTTAAGTTATGCCTTGGGGGCATATAAGGTTTTTTATAGAAGGCGTTGTCGTAGGAACTTCAAAACAGGCACATTCAATTGGAAATTCAAAGGGCTAGTGCCCTTTTTAATAGTCGAAAGTGATTGGAGGGCAACTAGCCCCCCCCCCCACGCCCATCATTCCCCCAAACACATCCAATCAATATTTTGAGATAGCCATTTTGTTCAGCGTAGTTGATTTCCAGATAGAAAATATGTTTTTGAGGAGGACAATCCCCCACAAACCTCAGGGCAAGGGTTTTAAGTTATAACCCTGGGGGCATATAAGGTTTTTATAGAAGGCGGTGTCGTAGAAACTTCAAAAAAGGCTCATTCGATTGGAAATTCCGAGGGCTAGTGCCCTTTGTAATAGTCGAAAGTGATTTGAGGGCAACTAACCCCCCTCTCACGCCCACCTTTTCCCCAAACACATCCAATCAAAATTTTAAGACAGCCATTTTATTAAACGTAGTTTTAAGTTCTGGAAATTAGGTCTTTGAGGATTACAACTCCCCCAAAGCCCTCAGGACAAGGGTTGTAATTTAAGGATTCTCCGAATTCTTCATATTATTTCTTATGGAAGGGATGTTCGTATAAACTTTAGAGAGGGCTCATTTGATTGAAAATTGAAAGTTCTTGTTCACTTTTTAAGAGTCAAAAGAGATTGAAGGGCAACTAGTCCCTCTCCCTCCTCCACGCCTTAAATGCATCAGATAAAAATTTTGAGATAGACATTTTTTTAAAATAGTTCAAAGTTCTGATAACAAAAAACTCCGGTGTCGACACAGCCCACCAGGGCCCAGGGGTAGGCGTTGTAAGTTATGCCCTGGGGCATAACTTATTAAGGGGTGTTTATAACTTATGGGAAGGGGTTTTGTATGGGAAGAAACACATAAGAAATCTATTATAATTATCCAATTATAAGGTTAAAATACATACTCTGTGATAGATGCAAAATTGCTTTGACACACAAATTCCTATTAAGGTCAATTCCAAACAGTCGTGATCCCTTTGTGTCAGCAAGTGAAATGGTCTAAACCCCCTTATTGGAGCTATTTTTTCAATCCATTTATTGTTGTCAATCGCTGTCCACAAGTTATGCAAGCTGTCTATTGTTCATATATAAGGTTTTTATCAAAGAGGTAATCGTATAGACTTTGAAAAAAGCCTCATTCGATTTAAATTGAAAGTTCTAGATCCGTTTTTTAAAGTCAAAAATAATCGGACAGTAAGCCCCCCCCCCCCCATGCCATAAAAACTTGAAACTTTTTGCAATCAAAAACGAACAAAAATTAATTAAAAAAAACTTTCCGAAAAATAAGTTTTTCAAAGAAAAGTAAAGGCCATTTTAAACTTAAGCTCAGGAGATACAAATACCTGTTAAAATTCAAACTCAAAACGACCAGAAATTACTATTAAAGAATACATGAAACCCAAAACGAACAGAAATTAAATAAACAATTATAGCAAAAAACATACAACAAGTAATAATATAAATGAATAAATAGATCTTAAAGCGAGTAATGCTTAGATTGAATATCAAAATCAAGCTTAAAACGAAAAAAATATTTTGCTATTAAAGTATAAATGAAACTTAAAACGAACAGAAATTAAATAAACGATCAATGCGAACAAACATACAATATATATTAATGTAAATGAATAAATAAATCTTAAAACGAGTGAAACTTAAATTGAATATGCAAATCAAGTTTGAATCGAATAAAAATAACTACAAACAAGAGTTTGGGTATCGTCTCACTGCAGAAGCCTAAAACCTACTGCGTCATTGGCGCTTTACTGAAAACGAATTATATTACAAATTTTTTCTTTTATTGAAACTTAATATTGAAAATAAATGTTAAAATTACAGTAAAATTTTGAACTGATGAGCATTTAGCAATTAATATCATTATGCATCAAATATTCAGTTTAATTTATTAGTTCTTTTCAAGATTGGTCAAGACAAATATAGTTTCACTACAAGCAAAATTTGGATACTGCCCCCTTCTTTAACTGTAAAAACCTAAAGCCTTCTGCGTCATTGGTGCTTCACTGAAAACGAATTACTCGTATATTACAAATTTATTATTTTCCAGTTCTTACAGCATTGAGAATGAAAATAAAAATTACAGTGAAAAAAAATCTTGAACTGATGGATCTTTCAACAATTAATATCATTATATATCTAATATTCAATTTGATTTTGTTTATACTTTCCAAGACTGTTCAAGACTCATATAGTTTTGCCATTTTTTTTTAACTCTGCCATTTTTTGTAACTAATCGTGTTAGTTTGTAATGAACATTCTATGGCTTCTAGGCATTTCTATTTGAGCGGAAAACTGCACCTCAAACTTTGTGGAACATGCATTTTCTTGCATGAAACACCAAAATATAATAAAATGTCAAGTTTCGGAGTGTTCCACCACTCGCAAGCAAGTGCCATTGGTATTTTTGAATCTGCATGGTCAATTTAGGGGGTGGAGGGTAGGCTAATTCTTGTAGCAGCCCCATTCCGTCGTGGTATGGTTCACATTTTCAACACCTGGCGTCCGGACTATCATATAATCTACCAAGCATACAACTACCCCAAATCAGTATCAATAAATAAATGAAATTCAAAACGAACAAAAATTAAAATAAATATTTGAGTCAAACTCAAAACGAGCATAAATTAATGTGAGTAGTGTTCAAAACCCCCTATGCTTTCCAAAATCCAGAAAATAATTTGTACTTTACTGAAAAAAAATTCAAATGAGTTTACTGAAAAAAAATGTTCATTGTCAACTTAATATACATATGCTGATATTTATTCCCTAAAATCTTAATTAATTTTTGATTTCTTAAAGTTACAAAAGTGAAAATATTTCAAAGAATTGTTTTCAGTAAAGCGCCAATGACGCAGTAGGTTTTAGGCTTCTGCAAGACTGTTCAAGACGCATATAGTTTTCAGTAAAGCGCTAATGACGCAGTAGGTTTTGCACTTTTACAGTGAGAGAAGGAGGTGATACCCAAGCTCTTGTTTGTAGTTATTTTTATTCGCTTCAAACTTGATTTGCATATTCAATTTAAGTTTCACTCGTTTTAAGATTTATTTATTCATTTACATTAATATATATTGTATGTTTGTTCGCATTGATTGTTTATTTAATTTCTGTTCGTTTTAAGTTTCATTTATACTTTTATAGCAAAATATTTGTTTTTGTTTTAAGCTTGATTTTCATATTCAATCTAAGCATTACTCGCTTTAAGATCTATTTATTCATTTATATTATTACTTGTTGTATGTTTTTTGCTATGATTGTTTATTTAATTTCTGTTCCTTTTGGGTTTCATGTATTCTTTAATAGTAATTTCTGGTCGTTTTGAGTTTGAATTTTAACAGGTATTTGTGTCTCCTGAGCTTAAGTTTAAAATGGCCTTTACTTTTCTTTGAAAAACTTATTTTTCGGAAAGTTTTTTTTAATTAATTTTTGACTTAAAAAACTGGACGCTTAATTATCTCTTTTTTGTGCTGTAAAATTGATTTTTTTTTTTTTCAGACACACACAAATCAAATTTTGAAATCTAGTGAAAATTCAATCCTTTCTTAGAACTTTAAGAAATGGAAAAATCGTTTAAGTTTGTTTCAAACGAAATTCAAAAGACCAAGAAATGTAACGCACTCAGTTCGATTGAATGAATTTCTTTAAAGTTACGACGCAAGCATCATCCCAGAGAGGCTCCTCTTGGTCTATTAGGATATAATGGGTATAGAAGTGTAAAAATGGCTTTACTAAGTCTACAAATAATGTATTTTTAATCCATTATTGCACCGTTTTAGAAATAGATTTGGAATTGAAGTTTTAATCCTTGTTCCTGTGTATTAGAACGCTAATATACGAATGGACTGTTTGCTTAAAGCACCCATATACGCATGTTCAATAAGTTATGCAGAATGTATATGACCTCCTGTATAGTAGGTGCCCTGACTATGGTGAATGACATACGACCCAAGAAGTGATTAGAACATTCATCTGAGAGGAGAGGGGGGGGGGCTCCAATGCTAGAGACACTTATGTTGGTTTATTTTATCATCTATCCCAGAAATTTAGTGTAGGAATCTTGAAGAATTACCAAGATATTCCTAACTATTAGAAGTACGTTCCCTTTGTGTGTAAACATATAAACTGGGGGATGGTGTATCCCTCAATCAATAAAACTAAAGACGACAGAGATTTTAATCATGTTTTTTTCTTAAATTGGAAGAAATGTTCGAAGTACACCGCCATTTGTTGAAGAGCAAGACGCATGAAGGTATCCTCCATCTCTGATAGTATGAAGAATGAAGCATCCAGTATGGAGTATCTGATGAATAGCTGTGTTAGATACTGCATGCCCCTTTTTAGTGGTCTCTCTTGGATGGTATTCCCGAATCGGGGAAATGACTAAGGAATTACTTAAAAACTTCACCATTAAAGGAACTAGAGCTGTGAATCAAGCTATAAAGAAAATAGAGGTAAATACATGTAACTGATTTTATAATGTGTGTACATACTTATTGGAAATACTCGAGGTACAATTTCCTGATTACCAGTTTTGGTGGAGCTCGTAGTCGGTTTCTGTAGACTTGACTCACAACAACTGATTGTAGAAGACACATTTTTCTGCCTAGAAGGCACGGATTCATGCAGGAAAAAGACGAGATTTGCCATTAAAAAAAATATTAGAGGATGCTGTCTAGCTTGAATTAATTTAATGAGCATGTCAGTATTGTGACACGTGCTGCTTCAAGTTCAAAGAGATTAGGTTGAGTCATAAACAGAATTTATGTATGTCAAGAGTCAGGTCACACAGTTAGTTATTGTCAAAGTGACCATGAATTGTACAGATTACACAAATGAAAGAATATAGTAGGTGCATCAATATACACTATTACGATCTAACATAACTACAGTATACACAATTTAAAACCTGTGTTGGGAAACCATATCGCTTCAGATTGGAAAAGTGAGGGACCTTTTTTAGTCAGATAATCAACGTGCGAGTTCCATCTCAAATCTTTGTCCAAAAGTATTTCAAGCATTTTAGCTGTTTTTTGTTGGTAGTAGGAAATTATGAAAAGTATTAGGAACCTTTCAGAAGGAACATGTCATAGAAGAGCTCTTAGTCTCAGTGACCTCTTAGTCCTAGTCATTAATTTAAGCCTGAATTTTTAGACCTAAGCCTAGAAGGAGCTTCATAGACTTTCCTAAAGATTCGGCCTTTGTAACTTTTTTAAGAGGGTTTATTCTCTCACTTACGAGTTTAGATTTCGTTTGTGATGTATTCAAACTATTTTTTGTAATATTACATTATGCGTTAAGTTATTTTACCATTTTAGGAATGATGAAATAGAGATGAAGAAATTGGCTGAGGAGCGTCGACGAGAAAAAGAAGAAGAAAGACAAGCTCGTGAACGTGTTCGAAAACAGATTGAAGAAGATAAATTGGCGAGAAAGAAGAAAACGGAAGAAAAGGAAGTTATGTCTCCAAAGCCTCAAGCGATGCCTCAAGACCCAAAGGATTACAAACAAGCAATAATTCAAGTAAGTGACTACGGGAAATAGTACAGAGTATTAAAAAAAAAACTGATTCAGACAAAGAAAAGTGCTAAAGGAATTACGAAAAAAAAAAATGCTAGGATGAAAATCGTATGAATATTGACGCATGTGTTTATCTTAGCTTCTTATAGTTCGGTGCTGATATAAAAATTCTGGGGAAATAAGGGGGCTAACCTGAAATTGGGGAACAAAACACAAAAATCCCCTTACCCCCGTGGAAACGGTCTTGGCTACAGAGAAGCTTTTTAGTGTTTCTGTTGAGGGTGGGGTTGGGATTGCACTAGTATCAATATAACACAAAATCCTCTTTATCAATTTCTTTTACATGATTCGCTCCCCTAAATAGGGATTTGACGCATGGTGAAGGTATTACCTGTTGGCTCTTAACAAGACAGGGGGAGGGCGCCCTAATTTTTGCTACTGCTAATATAACAAAAAAATTCTTTTTTCAATTTTTCTATATAACCCCCCTCCCACCTAAGAGGGTTTGACACGCGATAAGTGTATTCAGGACCCTAAAGAATTTTTACTAGCCAGAGAATGGTGCGTTTTGTTTTCTTCTTTCAAATAAGTAAATTTAATTTATAGTATATCCAAATCTGGGGCTCTTTTTGGAGTACCCGGGAAATTGGATATTTAAAATTAGAGTAACAAAGGAGGATAAAAAAGTTGTTTTTTGAAGTCTGTAAAAAGAAAGAACAAAGTCACTGGCAATAAAATATACAATTATGTTTTTCTTTATTGAAAATATTGAACTTCTAATTGCACAAGCCAGCTAATACGAATCTGAAACATTTAAGTCAATTGTAGGAAATGTTTATATAGTTTGAAAAATTTTTGGGGTTTTGTGTCCTTTCTGTTGAATTTTCAGTTGTTCGTTTTATTTTACATTTTGTTGTTCTCTTTGTTTGTCCTGATCAAGGATCCTGTTCTTAGGTGTCAAAATGCTCAGCGTTCTTTCCACTTCGTTGAGTTATAAATTCTCCTTTTATGGTCATTTTTAGTTTGTTTTTTTTTTTAACCTTAACGTAGTTTTTAGAAAATTCGTTTTTCTTCTCTCTCTTATTCTCTTTCTTTTCTCTCTCTCTCACTATCTTTATCTATTTTGCTCTCTCTCTCTCTGTCCCTCTCCATCATTTTTACATCTTTGCTTAACAATAATGGTTTTCTTCTGCTCTTTCTCTAGCCTTCCCCCCAGCTTTAAAATATCTTACTTGTAGGTTCGACTTACAGATGGAAGTACATTGAAGCAAATCTTCAACGCAAAGGAGCCACTTTCTGCTGTTAAGCTGTATATTGATTTAAACCGTAAAGATGGAGATTTTCCTTATAAACTTATGACAACGTTTCCTAGAAAGGTGTTTACTGAGGAAGATTATGATACACCTTTGAATATGTTAGGTCAGTATGATTAGCAATCAACAGTGTTCCATTACTGTCTAAAGAAAAATCCACACGGTTATTTTGTTTGTTTTCTGCTTCCAATGGTAAATCTTTCAAACTGGAAGCTTGCTTTTAAGTTTAAGTTAATTTCTTATCTATTCTTTTTTTTATTTTTTTTTATCTTTATTATTTATCATTATGTTTTATCTTTAAGTTTACTTTTAAAATTTAGCTGGTCGGAAAATATTTTTTTGAGCTGTGATCGGAAACTGAGGCGACTTTAGTGTTCAAATTAACAATTTTTTTTTTGTAGTGTACATCATCATTTCGTGAAACTATATTGGAAAGATGGATTGATAAATATTTTTATGGATAGATGGATGGATATTTTTATGGATAGATGGAGATGGATAGATAGATATTTTTGTTTGACATAACAAATTTTTTGTTTGTAGTGTACATCATCATTTCGTGAAACTATATTGGGGAGATGGATAGATAAATATTTTTATGGATAGATGGATGGATATTTTTATGGATAGATTGGGGAGATGGATAGATGGAGATGGATAGATAGATATTTTTTGTTTGACATAACAAATTTTTTGTTTGACATAACAATTTTTTTGTTTGTAGTGTACATCATCATTTCGTGAAACTATACTGGGGAGATGGATAGATAAACTTGTTATCCGAAAACTTGCCAAATTACAAATCACAGACAATAAATACCGAGCGTTTTGTTTGATGTCGAATAACTAAAAATAAAATTTCTTAAGGGACAAATCAGCTACAAACAAAATAGCTGTAAAACCGGCTTATTAAAACTAAAAAGTGAAAAGTTGCATCTGTAAAGTGAATCGAAGGTGAATTATTGAATAAAACTAAAAATGAATAATTATCACAAATTTCCCGTTTTTTAAAAACTTAACCATATACAAAAAACACTAAAATGGAATAATGCACTTTTTAATGTAATGATAACTTTTAGAAATGAAAGGTAGCATGAAAATCCCTTGGACCTTGTTGTATTGCAACTGAATGTTGTGTGAATGGTGATTTGTTGACTAATTTGTTGACTAATTTTATGATTGTATCAAAGTCTTATAGCCATTTTTAGAACCTCCCGTTGCGATAGATACATTTTTAGTGCCTACTTCAACAAAATAAACAGGAATATTGCCATTCTCCTTTTCCAGTTTGTACTGGTGATCCATTTTTTATTTCTTTTTTTTGCACAATATTTCTAGCTTATTTAACAGAGCCCGACGCAATCCTAATGGGTAAACATGTATAGAAGGTGAAGGGGTAAAGCTTGCACTTTAAAATTTGGAAAAAAAAAATTGAAAAACACTAATTATTTTCATTCTTTCACTGAATTTCACCTGTAACCATGGGCGTCCCCCGCCAGTGGGCGCGGATGGGGGAAGGCTGAAATTTAAACTAGTTAAGCCTTTTTGACCATTTTTATTCTCGGAGCTATGCAATAATTTGGAGAGATTATCTCGGATATCGTTTTTGGACCCCCACCATTTTACATTTATTGCTTTCAGTCAGACCTTTAAGCCGAATAAAGGGAATATGAATGCAGAGAATATGATTATAAGGCCGTGCGAGTAGTGCCTGATTTCACATACGATCTCAATAACGACCTAGCTTGTCCTTTATTTTTCTTTTTATATGATGTTTTAATGGTTTACAGTTACTAAACCATTATAAAGTTACTAAGGTAAGACAGCAAAGCGGTACTTCACTGTTTTGCTGTCTTACCTTAATATTCAGCACATTTTGTTGCGGTTTCCGTAAAGGAAGTACCGCAACTCTTTCATTTTTTTTCGAATTTTTCAATTAATAAGATTGTTATATTCTTTAAAATTTAAAAAAAACTCAAAACGAACAGAAATTACAAGAAATAGCCGAGTTAAACTCAAAACGAGTAAAAATCAACATGAGTAAGGCTGATAACTCCCATACCTTCTCAAGACCAGAACATAACTTGTGCTTTACTGAAAACAAAATACTTTTAAATGTTTTCATTTGTTTTTACTTTCATAAATAGAAAATTATCAAAACTCTAAGGAATAAATATCAATATATTCTGGCAATCCACGGTCATTCGTTTTTTTTTTCTTTCTTTTTTCAGTAAAACGCAAATTATGTTCTGGTCTTGGGAAGGTATGGAGGTTATCAGCCCTACTCATGCAAATTTTTGTTCGTTTTGAGTTTGACTCGGCTGTTTATTGTAATTTCTGTTTGTTTTGAGTTTCATTTACTTATTTGGTGATTTGCGATTTGATAGTGATCTGTGGTAGTTTTATACGCTTGGAAGATTATTTGACTTTATTTCTGCTCATTTTTGGCTTGATGGAGCTCTACTTTTCTTTGAAAAACTTGGTTTCTGGAAAAAGTTTTTTAAATTGATTTCTGTTCGTTTTTTATTGACATAGTAATTTTTAATGTTTTACATCTTTTCGTTTTTTTTTTTCATAAGAATCCATAGTTGGGTTGCTAATTGTGTGCTGGAGAAACTTTTCAATAATTTTTAATCCTGACACAAACAGTATTTTTTAATCTAATTTGATAACTCCTGAAGTTGACCTGAAAAATAAAACTTAATATCATTCCCAAAAGATTCTATCTATGCTTGACAACCTGGATACACTTACATTTTCTTTTATTTATTTAAATTGTAAGAGTAGAAGTCGTAATAATGGTAGCCCCAAAAGTTTCAACTTAATACCCCCCAGTCGTTCTCAATATATTGCTGAGGTGTCTTATTAGCAGCCATAAACACAATGCCTTTTCATTTAGTTTAAAGCAACATTTAGTTTTAAAATATAATGGTCCAATTGCATAATTGTGGGGGGTGGACATGCCAAATATCCCTAAAGACATAGTTTCTGGACCATTCTACTATGCTGAACAAAATGGCTGTATCAAAGTAGTAGTTGGAGCAATAGTATTAGCAGAAGTAGTAAATGTTGCAGTAGTAGTAGTATTAGTAGTAGTGTGCACATATTGCCTTTTGGTCAATTGATCTTCCCCTTTAAGTATTCTCTGAGAGTTCCAGCTTAATACACAAATCAGTTCTTAAGATACGCTATTTTGACAGTCTAAATGCACATAGTGTCTTTTGTTAGTTTGAATTTGCCATCAATATTATCTCAAATTTTACCTTCATAGATTTAGCCTTAATAGTGCTATTATTACAGTAGTTTCGGTGGTAGTAGAAGTAGTTGCAGTGTTAGTTTTGTGTTAGTAGCAGTACATGTACTACTTACATGTAGCAGTACATGTTGCCTTTTGGTCAGTTGAACACTGGTTTCATGGTGCCCCGGAAGTTTCACCTTGACACCTTAAGTTGTTCCAAAAAATTGATGTGCGCTTTTGACGCCCTTTTCACCTTAATACTTCAAGCCTTACAAGTTGTTGCAATTGAAGTATTGCTTTAAGTATTTAAGTATTCTCCAAAAGTTTCAACTTAATACACAAATCAATTCATGAGATTCGAACTTTTGACAATCTGCATGTGCATAATGTGTTTTGATTTAGTTCAAATTCCCCCCTCAATATTCTGTAAAATTTTCACCTTCATACGCGTAGCCTTAATTGTACTAGTATCATAGTGGTAGGAACAGTTGTAGCAGTAATATTGTATTATTACTAGTAGTAACAGTAGTAGCAGCAGTAGTAGCAGGTATATTTTGCCTTTTGGTCAACTGAGCATCCCACTCATGATACCCCTGAAATTTCCTCTTGATATGATAAGCCGTTCCAAAAATATTGCTGATACGCCCGTATCAGCAACAGCCCGTATAATACACATAGTATATTTTGATTTAGTTCAGCTTTCCCCTCAACGTTTCCTCAGATATTTTTTTCGATATCGTCAGCCCTAGTAGTACTCGCTACAGAAGTATTTGTTTTAGTGATAGTAGTGGCAGTAGTAATAGTGCTATTGGTAGTAGTAGAAGCAGCAGTAGTTGTAGTATTAGTAGCGTGCAAATATTGCCTTTTTGGTCAATTGATCATCTCCTTTATCATTTTCTGAAAATTCAAAATTAGTATACTGAGTCATTCCTGGATTACACGCTTTTGAGAACCTATATACACATAATGTGTTTTGTTTTAGTTCAACACTCCCCTCAACATTCCCTGAAAGACTCATCTTAATACCGTTCGTATCTTGGGAAAGTAGAAGTTAAACATGCATACCTTTTCTCAGTAACATATACTATATGTAAACAACGAACAAATTGCATAACTTGTAGCCCTTGCCCTGAGGTCTCGGGGGTGGGGAGGGGGGTCACATCCCCAGAGTCATAATTACTGAACCTTTCAACAATGTTGAAATAAATTGATATCTCAAAACTTTGTTGGATGTTTTGGGAAATGATGGGAGTGGCGGGGGTGACTACTCTAAAATCACTTTGACTCTTAAAAAGCGCACTATGACTTCCAATTTAAAATCAAATGAGACCCATCTGAATTTAATATGATCACCAATTCTATAAAAACCTTATATGTCCCCAAGGCATAACTTAAAGCCCTTGCCCTGGGAGTTGTTTCAACACTGAAGGCATTGTTATATGTTTTGTGGACTATTTTAAACAAAATTGCCATCGCACAATTTCAATCAGATTCGTTTTGTGAAAAGAGGGGTAGTTGGTTTGGGGGGGGGGCTAGTTGACCTCCATCACTTTTAACTCTTAAAAGGGAACTAGAACTTCTAATTTCAACCAAATGAACCATCTCTAAAGTTTATACAACCATCCCTTCCATAAGAACCTTAAATATCCCAGGGACATAACTTTCAACTCTCGCCCTCAGGCTCTGGTGGTTTGTATAAACCCCAAAAGCCTTGTTGCATGATCTTTGGACTACTTGCAAGAAAAGGACTGTCTCAGAATTTTTATTGGATGCATCTCGGGAAAACACGACGTGGGTGTGGGGGGGAGGGGCTAGTTGCGCTCTGATCGCTTTGACTCTTAAAAAGGGCACTAGAACTTCTGATGACTAATCAAATGAGTCCTCTCCGAAGCATATACGACCGCACTTTCTATAGAAACATTACATGTCCCAGGGCATAACTTACAACCCTTGCCCTGAGAGCTGTAGGGGGGAGGGTGTCTTCCTAAAATGCATAATTTCCAGACCCTCAACTACGATGAGCAAAATTGCTATTTCCAAATTTTGATTGGATGTGTTTGGGAAAATGATGGACGAGAGAGGGGCGTTAGTCGCTCTCCAATCCAATGTTTGGGAAATGATGAGCGTGGAGGGGAGGGCCGGGTTGCTCTCAAATCACTTTGACTCTTAGAAAGGGCACAACAGCTTCCAATTTCAAATCAAATGGGCCCCATCTGTAGCTTATAAGGTAAGATAATGTGTATTTCAAGCCAAAATGTGGCCATGTACACAAATAACATACAAGATTAACAAATTACAGCACTCGTCACAATAATAAAGAAAAAAAATAAAAATAAAATAAAAACTACTCTCTTCTTTTTGCAAAATACTCATCAAGATATCTGCCCACTAGACAAATAAATTGTGACGACGTACTTTTCAAGGCATCAGGAAGCAGCACTCCATCATTCCCAAATAAATTTTCCCTTACCCCCAAAAGACCTCGACAACGACTCAGACAATGCTACAAATTCTCCTCCTCTTCTTGGCAAAGAGGGCAAGCAAACCTACTGTCCGGGACATTTTTCCTCCTCTCAAAAACTTTCAATCTCGAAGGAATCGGAAGGCAATTAGATCGTAGCTGCATGCAATATGTAAGGTATCTAGACGGTAAATTTAACTTAAAGTAAAATTCCTGACCATAAATTATCTTAACCTCGTTATAATACCTTAAAGTTTCCGAATTCTTAATCTCCTCACCCCATTTCTGTATCGTCTGGTCCTCCAGCACCCGCTTAATTTCCTTGTCCAACTGTAATTTTTGACTAGTTGGTCCAAGGCCGTCATTCCATGCGAAAGAAAAACCTGTCTTATCCAATACCTCTTTAACTTTAAAAGGCCAAGATCTTTTCCTATGTAGCTGAAGTAACTCATCATATGCAGCCGTCAGTAACCTATCACTGGGTAACTGTACAACCCTTAGCCAAAATTTTATCATTTGGACTGTCCTATAACTTTTAAGAGACCACAGTCCAAGGTCTCCTTTAAGAAACTGGGTATGGGTCATTCTATGCAACCCGTACAATCTCTTAAAATAACCTAGCTGAACGCTTTCTAACTGGGCAGCGTTCTCATGTCCCCAGATCTCTGCCCCGTAAGGGAGAATCGGCATAATCTTAGATAAAAAAACCGTCTTATGCAAAGACAAATTCTTTATTCCACTAATTTTATTTCTGAAAAGTGAAAATGTTGCAGCTCTTCCCCTATTTAACACTTCTTTAATATGAGAACTCCATCCACCATTACTTTGGAAGATATAACCAAGATACTCTGTTTTTTCAACTACTTCTAATTGCTGTCCTCCAAATACAAATATATTATCTTTTTTTTCATTCTTTATACTGAAAACAACCACTTTAGTTTTCATAAAGTTCAGCTGTAACTTTTTCATTTGTAAATATTCCTTAATTAAATCCAGTAACATCTGAAGCTCCCTTGCCGACTTCGCCACCAATGCAGTGTCATCCGCAAGTAATAACACCGAAAAATTAATTTTTCCAAGACACAGCTTTGGAGCCCATTTTCTACCAGAAACTCCACCATATCATTCAAAAACAAACCGAACAGTCTCGGGGACATGGCGCTGCCCTGCTTCACTCCTTTCTTAAGTTCAAATAGCCTGGAAAATCCCGAACTTGCAACCCTGACCATAACTTAGTCCCAGAATACATACCAACAAATAAAAGAATAAAACTTAAAGGTAGACCTACATCTCTTAAACACTTTTCAAGGAGAGTTCTATCTACATTGTCGAATGCCTATCTTAAATCTAGAAACGAACATACAGCTTTTTTCTACCTGATCCATACTTCTCTATCAGTGCACTTAACACAAATGCTCTATCCGACGTACTATACCCTTTCCTGAAACCCCCTGCTCCTCTTTAATTACCCCATAACCCTCAAACCATTCATTCAACCGGGCGATATATAACCGCCCATTCCATAAAAACCTTATATGGCCTCAAGGCATAACTTACAACCCTATCTCCATGGCGCTGGGGGGTTGTGTCAACCCTAGAGGCATTATTTTATGTTCTTTGGACTATTTTGAACAAAACCACTATCTCATAATTTCAATCAGATTTGTTTGGTGAAAAGAGGGATTTTCGGGAGGGGAGGAGGGGCCTATATGCCGTCAATCACTTTTAACTCTTAAAAAGTAACTAGAACTTCTAATTTTCAACCAAATGAGCCTTTTCTAAAGTTAAACAACCATCCATTCCATAAAAACCTTAAATGCCCCTGCGGCAAAACTTACAACCCTCGCCCCCAGGCTCTTTTGGTTTGACAACCCCAAAAGCCTTGTTATATGATCTTTGGACTATTTTGAATAAAAAGACTGTCTTAAAATTTATATTGGATGTGTTTCGGGAAAACACGACGTGTGGGGGAGGGGGGGGGGTTTAGCTGACCTCTGATCACTTTGACTCTTAAAAGGGCACTAGAAATTCGGATTACCAATCCAATGAGTCCCATCTGAAGTATATATGACCACCCTTTCTATAAAAACCTTATATGCCCCCAGGGAATAACTTACAACCGTTGCCGAGAGCTGTGGGGGTGGGGGTTTCTTCCTCAAAGACATAATTTCCGGACCCTTCAACTACAATGAACAAAATTGCTACCTCCGAATTTTGATTGGATGTCTTTGGGGAAATGATGAGCGGTGGGCTGGTTGCTTTCAAATCACTTTTGGCTCTTAAAAAGAACACTATAACTTCCAATTTCAAATCAAATGAGAACCATGTGAAGTTTATACGACCACCCATTCCATACAAACTTTATATATCCCAAGGGCATGAATTACAACCCTATCCAAAGGGCATTGGAAGGTTGTGTCAACCCTAGAGCCGTTGTTATATGTTCTTTGGACTATTTTGAGCAAAATCGCTATCTCAAATTTCAGTCAGATTGGTTTGGGGAAAAGAGGGTTAGTCGGAGGGGGGGGGGGGGCTACCTGTCCTCCATCACTTTTGACTTTTTAATGGGAACTAGAACTTCCAGTTTTCAACCAAGTGAGCCTCCTCTAAAGTTTATAAAACCATCCCTTCCATAAAATCCTTAAACACACCAAGGGTATAACTTACAACCCTTGCGCCCTGGCTCTGGGGGTTTGTTTCAACCCCAAAAGCCTTGTTATACTATATTTGGACTATTTTAAATAAAATGGCAATCTCAAACTTTCTATTGGATGCATTTCGGGAGTACAACGTTTGTGTGTGTGGGGGGGGGGGGGGGGCTGCCCTCCGATAATTTTGACTTTTAAAAAGGGTACTAGAGCTTCTGATTACCAATCCAATGAACCCCCTCCGAAGTTTATATGACCACGCTTTCTATAAAAAACCTTATATGCCCCTAGGGCATAACCTAGAACCCTTGCCCTGGGGGGGGGGGGGTTGTCATCCTCTAAGACGTATTTTCTGGACCTTTCAACTACGTGGAACAAAATCGCTATCTCAAAATTTTGATTGGAAGTGTTTGTGGAAATGATGAGCGTGGGCATTTGCCCTCCGATCACTTTTGACTATTTAAAAGGGCAATTTCCAATCGAATGAGCCCTTTTTAAAGTTTCTACGACAATGCTTTCTATAAAAACCTTGCGTGCCCCCAGGGCATAACTTACAACCCTTGCCCTGAGGGCTGTGGAGGGGCTGCCATCCTCAAACGCATAATCCTTGGACCTTTTAACTACGCTGAACAAAATGGCTATCTCAATATTTTGATTGGATTGTTTGGGGAATTGATGGGCCTGGGAGGGGGTTTGTTGCCTTTCAATCAATTTGGACTATTAAAAAGGGCAGTAGCCCTTTCAATTTCCAGTCGAGTGGGTCATTTTCGAAGTTTCTACGACAACTCTTTCGATTTGAAGTGTCTTGGTTTAAGACCAAAAAAAAAAAAACATAAATAATACATTGTGCCCACATCACTCTGTACTTAGGTAAAGAGTCTTTACTCTTTACTTATGATATCTCACGTTCTAATTTCTTCTTATGTTCAGATGATGTTCTTTGTTGGATTACTGCAATTACTCTTTGATATTTAAATCTATCATTGTTCTTTTAGCTTAGGTTTAGACAACCATGGGGTGATTCAGAAGGTGAAATTCATTTTATGGATTAGAAAATAGACATCCTTAGTCTGGTCTTTAATGTGTGGACATAGATATGCCAGTACGGAAAAAAATCAGTATAATCTGGCTGAAGCATATTTTTAGATCAGAACTCCTTCCTCTCTCGACAAAAAACAATGCAATCTCTTATTCTTCTAAAGAGTTATATACTGTATAATCATGAGACTAAGTTTTCACTTATGTACTTCCTCTGTTATGGCAAATACTTTGTCTAATTCCTAGTACCGGAATATCTGTACTTTTCCTTTTATCTGTCTGATAACTTCCTTTTATCTGTCTGATAACAGTTATAATCTTAGGTACCAAGGTTCCCTCGAAAGTCAGATAATTTCTTCCAAAGGGTTTGGGGGGGGGGTGTGTGTAAAAATTGCCAAAAACAAAGTTTCTACGCCTTGGAGACTCCTAGGACCAATAATAAAGGACGGATAAATAGACTAGTGCTAAATATGCCTTTTAAATAAATTGTGAATGCATACAAGGTTGCCGAAAAGTTAGAAGCCAAAAAGGTGAATAATTCTTTGGTAAAATCAAATCGTCTTAAAAGTCATTGTCGTCTTATCCAGTAGGTTTTTGAAAGTAATAGAATGTATCTATTAGGCTTACCTCTGGAAATCTTTGTGGAACAGAATATGAAATTTCAGATTTGTTCAGTTCATCCCTTGACAAAGAGGGCTTTTTTTTTCGACAAAAAATTTTTGGGGGTCACTAGAATTAGTCTGCAAATCCCTTGAATTAGTTCAATTTCAGTTGCGTGATTGTATGATTACCATTTTTACTGAATGAAGAATAACATGTTCCTTTTGTTTTCTTTCTAGACCTTGTTCCATCAGCTGTGCTTGTAGCTTCCAAGATTATGTGAGAATGCTTATTATTCTTTTTTCCCTTTAAAATCTTTTTCTATTATAATAAAAATTAAATTGGTAATTAATTGGTAAAGTGACAGTCTTGATATTCAAGTGTAGAATTCATTTCTATTTACAATTCAAGCTTAGAAGCTGACATCCTTCAGCAACCGGACTGTATGGCAGGGCTCGTCGGGCTGCTGAATATGATAGAGATGACCATGCAGAAGAATTGGCCTCTAATTGAAGCAGGTGATGAATATTTCCAGTTTTCAAAATTGTAATGCCACGTGCCATTTTTGGGAGTTGTGATTATTGATTCCGAAAGAATCAATTATCTAATCTAGATAGTTTCGTAAACCACATTGGCCTTATAAAGCCCCCACATTCCCTTTCTTTCTTTTTTTTGTTTTGTAATGGCAGGCTAATGTGGTTTACGAGATTATTGTCGTCACGCTTATGGGGAGCTGGCTGTTACTATGGGTTCTACCAAGGCTGTTACTACATTAGTATTTCTTCTTAGGAAAAAAGCGAGTCTCATCAATCAACAACATTTTCTGCATCAGTGTAAAAAGAACCATATTTTACCCAAGTCAATGCAGTTGGGTAAAATACGTACCGAGTACATATAGGTTTTAATATTTTGAATCATGTTACAAATGATTGTAAAACTAAACTTTACTGGTTTAATCAAGACATTTTCAGATTAGAGCTAGAATTGTTATCCACACTTTCTTATGCTGACTTTCACCAAATTAAGGTTTCTGCTGAAAATTATTTCAAATTTATTTTTAAATATTAAAAAAAAGGCTTTCTGGGAAATTCCACCGTCTGAGACTCTTGAAATTCACTAATAACCCAGCTTACACTCCAATAATATATCCTGGTCTAGCAGTGATTAATCTTAGCTCTAAAACGCTAACGACAGAAGATAATCAGACTCTATCAAAAGGACTACTTCCTCTCCATTAACTGAAGCAAAAATGGACTGTTAACTGTTCACTCAACAAGGATCGCTCCAGAATTTTCACAAAAACAGATAAAGACAACATTGTGGTTGTGATGGATTCCGACGACTATGATTGAAAAGTTCCCCCATCTGCTCAAAGAATCCCCCATCCGCATTACCTTAAAGGATGTTTAAGGGGAAAACTGTATAAATTTGTTTGTGAATCTGAATTTTTGGACTTTAAAATGAGGGCTCTTACTAAAATCAGATCGTTATCTGTTCTGTCAAGTTTTTGAATTTGGTTTCGATGGTTGGGGCCCTTGAGAATTTATTCCCTTCTTTTTCCCTTTGTTAGATCAACCATGGATATTTACAACAAGTATAATTTTCTAGTTCGTATCATTTCATATTTTTAGTACCTGGATGATCCGAAGTAGCCCGTCGACGATAACTTGTTTTCTTTTCTTTTATTTATGTTATTGACTATTGTTTTCCTACCATATTGGTTTTATTAGTTAATGGTTATATCGGTACCCTTTCAAAATAGGTGGGGACTCCATCAAATTATCTTCTCCATTGCTTCTTGATTTTCCCTATCACCAGAATTAGAAATCAAAATTCCTGATTTTAGGTACCTTGAAAGTTCTCGGGTACTAAAATTAGCTAGCTGCCGCCGAGACTTTAGATACAAAGGCCCGGCCCAAGAACAAAGAATCGACTGTAGTAAATGACAATATCTTGGAAAATGATTAAGGAAGGTGAATGACAGTTTCAGGAATGGACTTAAAGCTCGGATCAGGTCTAACATATCACAACCGAACCTACATCAAATGAATATTCTTTTTAAGCCTTCACTTATTTAACACTCGGTAACTTTAAGTTTATGCATCAAAAGTGCATGTTGTGCCCTATGAGTCGTCACATGCATTCCTTTTGTCATCCATCGGATCAAAGCCAAATAGTTTCTTTTTTTTCAAATTAAAGTAAAAGCGGTGTTTGAACTAAACACTAACATCAACTATGCTTTGTATAAGGGGGCGGGAGTGAGCTGCCCCTCCGTCAAGCCCTTGCTCTTTACACTGTTTTATATTACTTAACTAAAGCCTTTTTTGAGTGCAGCAAATACAGTCAGTGGATATTTGCCAGTGTTTTATTCACTGATTATCTTTCAAAACATTTGAATTGAGAAAGTTAGCGTTTGAAGCAAATGCCCATCAATAAGCTCTTTCGTTCTTGAGGCATTGCAGAAACCACTCTTTAATCTCAAATCCATTGCCCTTGTTCAAAAGCATCCGTGCTTAAAATGCTAGGAAAATAATTCGTAATTTAGCGTAAAGGGTGAAGGGTTGGGAAGGACAACATTACTACTAAAGGGCGCTTCCATTTATTTCAGATCAATTAAACCGGTCAATTCTTACGGCAGCTATTTTGTATTGGTAGCAGTAATGTGTCCTTTTTTTTCTCCTCTGCTAGTGGACCATTGTAACATAGATGAGAGCAATTTAAAGGCTCATTTGAATGGAAATTGTTATATCTAAGTACTTTTTTAAATACCAAATATAATTTTAAGCACAAAATTAGTTGAAAGTCACGCTTCCATCCATGTCAAATCAACTAGAAAAGTTATGCTAAGGATAGATGCTACAAAAGTGTTAGTTGACAACATATGCAATATGCTACCCATATTTATACCATATGCAGAAGCATAATATAACATTACCTCTGTCTGCTTCTTAAGCCACCTGCATGAAATATATCGATTTCCATGCTGTGACAATAAACCCACCAGTGCCTCAACACGGGCGCCACATCAGCCATGTTTAACTTTGACAAGTTTTTTGAAGAATCTAAATTTGTTTTGATAAAATATCTGTCACCTGTTTGACTCTATTTAAAAATTTTGTTTGGTGATGCAAAAAATCATGTTTGAACTTGTTCAGAAAAACAATATTTCATTTTACTGTATAAAGAGCTCGTATGGAGGTCCCATCATCTCCAAAATTTTCTAGGTTCGAAAATGGATTTTCACATTTCTTTTATCTTTACCTGACGAAGATAGGCTAGGTACAAAGGTCGGAGCTATTCTGGCATTGTGAAATGGTTTTGGATCTCTGTTCCATCAAAAGCTCCTTCCTTCGTCCCAATCGCCAAAAGGGAAATCCTAAATATACAAAAATAGTGACGAAGACCACACTGCCTTTCCATAACAAACAACAAAAGTACGAAGAACAATAGGGAAATCTTTTTGCAAGACAGTGAAGATAATTTGAATGAATATTCCGGCCCTATGTCCAAGGGCCGTCCTCAGCAAGACAAAAATATATGAAAGAAAAAAGACTCACAACAACATGCAACCAATAAAACCAAAAATTAAAAATTTTTCAAAGCAGTCCTAGCATCCTTACTTCAGCGAAGTTCAACCAGGACTGATACAAAGTAAGGTAAAACAAGGCGATTCAATGGGAAGAAAGGAAAATAATTTAAAAACACGTTCTTATTGCTAATCTCTATTACTTTTCGCTAATTACTTTTTATCAGTCCTGGTTGAACTTCGCTGAAGTAAGGATGCTAGGACTGCTTTGAAAAATTTGTAATTTTTGGTTTTATTGGTTGCATGTTGTTGTGAGTCTTTTTTCTTTCATATATTTTTGTCTTGCTGAGGAATATTCCGGCCCTTGGACATAGGGCCGAAATATTCATTCAAATTATCTCCACTGTCTTGCAAAAAGATTTCCCTATTGTTCTTCGTACTTTTGTTGTTTTTTCCTAAATATACAGCCTCATAGTGACGTTACGGTGGACCTTTCACAAGTTTGCCTAATCCGAACCGTGACTGTAAACAGTGATGTAGGGTGAGGGGAGTGACACCCCTCGAGGAAATTATAATCTAGTAAATGACAGCATTTGCACTGGGTTCTGATTGATAGATAACTGTTTTTTTTTTATTTTGGTGAGTTTTTTGGCCTGAAAACCCCCTTCCTAGCTAAATTGTGTAATTATAGGCTGCCTCCCGATAATAGTATATCATTTGCGGGAATGAATCGGAGGTTTGAAAATATCTGTGCACGATTTATACTCTTTTTTATAGAAGAGCATCGCCAAGGGTGGAAAACCAAGTTGGGGGGAGGTTTGCGCAAAGCCTCTATTTGTGCTGGGGGTCCTATTGACTTCTTGCTGTCCGGCTCAAAGCCGGCTTAACTGATTTGTTTAGACTCGTGAAGGTGTATCAGTCCCTGTCCTGCACTGGTTTTGGGACCATGTTTTCCTGAGGCCATAATAATTTCAGTGGTTTAAATAATATGAAAATTACAACTTGGATCGGTACAATGGTAAAAAACTATGGTATTGACATTTTGACTGACGACTTAAGATGTTTCAAATTGGACCTATTAGGAGTTTGAGAGGCATATATCAGGAATAGGAAACGTGAAAATTAGTTGATATAGAATTTATATACTCAGGCAGGAGGGATAGTGTTAATTAGGCAGGGAGTAGTGCTCATGATGAACAAGGAAGCTGCTAAGTCCTGCTTAGGTTCGGAAGGTATTGATAATAGAAAGCCGATTGCTCATTTTATTACTAAAAAGTGCAAGGTATCAGTCATAGTAGTATTCTTACCTGTAGAATCGACTGACTGAGATAATGATGACTCAGACTGATATTACTTACGGCTACAGGAACAAACAGATTATCGGTCGTGTTAATAATAGAGTATCATCTAAAACATTTATTTCGGAGGAGGAAGTAGAGACAGTGCTAAAAGGATTTACAAATAATAAGGCTCCATCTGTTAATAGTGTGGTAATTGAATTTTTTAAATATGATGGTTGTGAAGTTAGACATAAATTACTGAAGATTATGAATATTATTTTTGAAAAGGGGGAAGTATTGATTTTAGGAAAACTTTTATAACCTTCTGTATAAGAAAGAAGATAGGAGTTAGCGTGGTAATTATTGAGACATTAGCTTCGTTTCTGTAGGTAGCAAATTACTTAGTCTGATGATACTTTTTTGACTTGGAAATGCTGCAGATAAAGTTTTAAGAGAAGAATAATGTGGTCTTAGGAAGAGGAAAGGATCCATTGACCCAATTTTCACTCTTAGAATAATAACTGAGAAGTACCTGAGTCTTCAGAACCCTTTAGTCCTCAGTATTATAGATTATGTTGATCGAGATTATGCTGAACATTTGAACGTCTTAGACGAAAAAGTTAGTAAAATAAATGATTTTTTCGAGGTTTAGATAGTTTTGAGAGGCTTTCAAATATGTTTGAAAGATTGAATTTAAGGAGACTAAGTCGCTAAGACCGGGGAAAAATGGTTGGATAACGAGAAGATCGATCGAGTGGACAACCTCACTTACTTAGGTAGTATTATTAGTAAAGACAGTGGTTGCACCGAAGGTTAAAAGTAAAATAGTCAAATCCCAGGGTGTTTTTGTTTTGTATTTACAGTAAAAAAAAAGTTCGGAAGAAGTGGAAGATAATTCTTTGAGCCAAGATTTAAATGTTGGAAGCTATGGTGGTAACAGTGGCCAAGTATGCTTCTGAAACTTGGGCACTTCAAAAGACAGAGGAGGATTTGTTAGATGTTTTCCAGAGAAATTGTCTATGGATTATTGTGGGTACCCCTCAGACTATCTGTATTTCAAAGAGTAAACTGTAGGAATAACGTGGTTCTATCCCCCTTTCTAGGTCTATAATGAAAGAAAGGTCGAGTTGGTTTTTCCACATTTTGCAGATGAAGGATGAAAGATTGTCCTTTCGGTCAACCATCTAGATATTCTTCCTGGAAGTTTTAAATTATTACGGAGTACCTAATAGGCTGGTCAAAATGATACTGGCCCTTTATGAAGATAGTGAGTGCGTACGCACAGATAAAATGGACGCACGTTTCTTCAAGATAAGTTTACATTGATAAACTTCAACCAATTTTACATTGTCATTTTTCCAGTTTTATATTCAGCTGTTCCTGGAAAGTCCCTCTCAAATCCTCATTCTGGAGAATCCCAATGACATAATTGACAACAGCCGTTTTTTACAGCCGCATTTTAGATGTTTAAAAAGCATTACCCGAAAAAGCATACTCCCCCCCCCCAAAAAAAAATACCCAAAAAATGAAAAATATCCGAAACTAATTTTTCAATTTTTGCTTCCTCGCGTAAAATGTTTACTTTTGAAGACAAGGTAAGATACTTATTTAAAAAAAAAATACTATCACAAGCAAGGTCGTATCCAGGATTTTTTTTTGGGGGTGCTTTACACAAGGATTTTTTTCGGAGGGGGGAGGGGGGTGCATAAAAAAATAAAAAAACGGAAAAAAAAATTGTTTATATCAATTTTTGTTATGCTTTTACGAGTCACACAAACTTTTTGGCGTGGGAGGGGGGCTTTCAAGGGTGCACGCAGAAAATTTTCCAGGGAGGCAGACGCCAAAATAGCAGTGGTGGCTGGGTGATAGTTTAGGTGGTTTAGGGCGCCAGAGTACGACTTTACCCCGAAGAGGACGAATTTGCAATCAATTTAAAATTCTGAGATGCTAATTGAATTAAAAGTATTAATAGCTATATTTCAGGCTTCCCAGTTGCAAAAAAAGTAATGCCAAACGGTGGCAGTACTGGA
>CM051262.1:54773347-54908347 GCA_027921565.1 Artemia sinica | reverse complement strand
AATTTAAAAGGCTAGTGCCCTTTTTAATAGTCAAAAGTGATTGGAGGGCAACTAACCCTCCTCTCACGCCCAACTTTTTCCCAAACACCTCCAATTAAAATTTTGATATAGCCATTTTGTTGAACATAGTTGAAAGTCCTGGAAATTAGGTCTTTGAGAATGACAACCCCACCCCCCCCCAGCCCTCAGGGCAAGTGTTGTAAGTTACGCCCTGGGGGCATATATGGTTCTTTATAAAAAGCGTTGTCGTAGAAACTTGAAAAAAGGCCGGGGGCAGGCGCAAGTTATGCCCTGGGGGCATATTTGGTTCTTATGGAAGGGATGCTCGTGTAAACTTCAAAGAGGGCTCATTTG
Source organism: Artemia sinica (assembly GCA_027921565.1). NCBI lineage: Eukaryota > Metazoa > Arthropoda > Branchiopoda > Anostraca > Artemiidae > Artemia > Artemia sinica. Next base: position 54,907,993 of record CM051262.1, on the reverse strand, counting down.
ATTGTAAATTGAAAGTTCTAGTTCACTTTTTAAGAGTCAAAAGAGATTGGTGGGCACATAGCCCCCCCCTCCCCTCCACACCCTTTTTTCTCAAACCCATCTGATAAGAATTTTGAGACAGCCATTTTTTACAAAAATAGTTCAAACACCATTTAACGAAAACTCCGGGGTCGACACAGCCCCCAGTGCCGGAGGCGTTGTAAGTTGTGTCCTGGGGGAATATATGGTTTTCATTGGAGGGATGCTCGTAAAAACTTCAGAGAGGACTCATTGGATTGTAAATTGAAAGTTCTAGTTCTTTTTTGATAGTCAAAAGAGATTTGAGGGCAACTAGCCCTCCCACCCCCCACGCTCCTTCATCCCGAATACATCCGATAAAAATTTGGAGATAGCCATTAAGTTAAAATTGTTCAAAAGTCAGATAACAAAAACTCAGGCGTCAACACAACCCCCCAAGGCCCGGGGCAGGCGTTGTAAGTTACTCCCTGGGGCATATATGGCTCTTATAAAAGAGATGCTCGTATAAACTTCAGAGAGGGCTCATTTGATTGGAAAATTGAAAGTTCAAGCTCACTTTTCATTAGTCAAAAGATATCCAAGGGCAACTAGCCCTCACACACCTTTTTATCCCCAAGCCCATCTGATAAAATTTTTAAAATAGCCATTTCATTAAAAATAGTTCAAAGATCAGATAACAAAACTATAGCCCGAGGGCAACTATCCCCCGCCCCATGCCTTCTTTTTCCAAACCCATCTGATGAAAACTTTGAGATGGATATTTTGTTAAAAATAGTTCAAAGGTCGGATAAGAAAAACTCCGGTGTCAATGCAACCCTCCAGGGCCCGGGGGAAGGCGTTCTAAGTTATGCCCTAAAGGCTTGTATGGTTCTTATGAAAGGGATGCTCATATAAACTTCATAGAAGGCTCATTTGATTGGAAATTGAAATTTCTAGTTCAGAGTCAAGAGTTTTAAGGGCATCTATCCCCCCGCGCCTTTTTTTTCCCAAAACCCATCCGGTACAAATTTTGAGATAGCCAGTTTTTTAAAATTGTTCAAAAATTAGATAACAAAAACTTCGGTTGTCAACACAACTTCCCAAGGCCCGAGGGGTAGGCGTTGTAAGTTTTGTCCGGGTGGCGTATATGGTTCTTATGAAAGGGATGCTCGTAAGAAACTTCAGAGAGTGCTCATTTGATTGGAAATTGAAAGTTCGTGTTCACTTTTTGAGAGTCAAAAGATATCTAATGGCAACTAGACCCCCCCCCCTCACACACCTTTTTATCCCCAAGGCCATCCGATAAAATTTTAAAAATAGCCATTTCATTAAAAATAGTTCAAAGATCAGATAACAAAACTCCAGTGTTGACACAACCCACCAGGGCCCGGGGAGTAGGCCTTGTAAGCTATGTCCTGGGGCTGTGTAGGGTCCTTATGAAAGGGATGTTCGTATAAACTTCAGAGAGGGCTCATTTGAATGGAAATTAAAAGTTCTAGTTCATTTTCTCAGAGTAAAAAAAGATCGGAGGGCAACTAGCCCCTCCCCCCTCCGCGCCTCTGGGTTTATCGGATGGGTAAACACATCCGATAAAATTTGAGGTGACCATTTTGTTAGAAATAGTTCAAACATCAGATATTAAAAATCCGGGGTCGACACAACCCCCCAGGGCCCAGGGACAGGCGTTGTAAGTTATACTATGGGGGTATATATGGTTCTTATAGACGGTATGCTCGTATAAACTCCAGCGAGGGCTCATTTGATTGAAAATAGAAAGTTCTAGTTCACTTTTAAAGAGTCAAAAGAGACCAAAGGATTATTAGCCCCCCCTCCCCACGCCCTTTCCTCCCGAAACCCATCCGATAAAAATTTGAGATAGCCATTTTGTTAAAAATATTCCAAACATCAGATAATAAAAACTCCGAGGTTGACACACACCCATTTTTTCACTTTGCTATTGTTACTATGATACCAGTTTTGATACTTTGACGAACATTTTATTTTGTTTTTTAAAGTTTGATTTTGAAATAAGGAATTTTTAAAAACTTGAAACTTTTTGCAATCAAAAACAAACAAAATTAATTTAAAAAAAACTTTCCGAAAATTAAGTTTTTCAAAGAAAAGTAAGGCCATTTTAAACTTAAGCTCAGCAGATACAGCTACCTGTTAAAATTCAAACTCAAAACGACCAGAAATTACTATTAAAGAATAAATAAAACCCAAAACGAACAGAAATTAATTAAACAATCATAGCAAAAAACATACACAAGTAATAATATAAATGAACAAATAGATCTTAAAGCGAGTAATGCTTAGATTGAATATGAAAATCAAGCTTAAAACGAAAAAAAATATTCTGCTATTGAAGCATAAATGAAACTTAAAACGAACAGAAATTAAATAAACTATCAATGCAAACAAATATACAATAAATATTATTCTAAATGAATAAATAATTTTAAAACGAACGAAACTTAAATTGAATACGCAAATCAAGCTTCAAACGAACACAAATCACTACAAACAAGAGTTTGGGTATAGCCTCCTTCTCTCACTGCAAAAGTCTAAAACCTACAGTGTCATTAGCGCTGTACTGAAAATTATATGCGTCTTGAACATTCTTGGAAAGTATGAACAACATCAAATTGAATATTTGATGTATAATGAAATTAATTGTTGAAAGGTCCGTCAGTTCAAGAATTTATTTCACTGTAATTTAGTTTTTATTTTCAATGCTGTAAGAACTGGAAAAGAAAATATGTGTAATATAATTCATTTTCAGTTAAGCGCCAATGACGCAGTAGGTTTTTGGTTTTTATTTACAGTTAGGAAAGGAGGCAGTATCCAAACGCTTGTTTGTAGAGAAACTATATTCGTCTCTAACAACTTTAAAAAGAGCTAATAAATTAAACTGAATATTTGATGTATAATGATATTAATAGCTGAAAGCTCATCAGTTCAAAATTTTACTGTAATTTTAATGTTTATTTTTAATTTTAAGTACAAAAGAAGATATTTGTAATAAAATTGGTTGTCAGTAAAGCACCAATGACGTAGTAGGTTTTAGACTTTTACAGTGAGAGAAGGAGGCGATACCCAAACTCTTGTTTGTAGTGATTTTGTTCGTCTCAAGCTTGATTTACATGTTCAATTTAAGTTTCACTCGTTTTAAGATTTATTTATTCATTTATATTAAAATCTATTGTATGTTTGTTTGCATTGACTGTTTATTTAATTTTTGTTCATTTGAAGTTTCATTTACACTTCAATAGCAAAATATTTTTTTTCGTTTTAAGCTTGATTTTCATATTCAATCTAAGCATTACTCGCTTTAAGATCTATTTATTCATTTATATTATTACTTGTTGTATGTTTTTTGCTATGATTGTTTTTTTAATTTCTGTTCGTTTTGGGTTTCATTTATTCTTTAATAGTAATTTCTGGTCGTTTTGAGTTTGAATTTTAACAGGTAGCTGTATCTGCTGAGCTTAAGTTTAAAATGGCCTTTACTTTTCTTTGAAAAACTTATTTTTCGGAAAGTTTTTTTAATTAATACTGAATCAATGCCGCCATTTCCGGGTAATTGTATCGAACATATTTGACAAGGGCATTCAACCTGAAAAATGTGTGGCCTTTACAAGCATGCCAAACTTAAACCAAAAATATAAAATTAGATTTTACATGTTCCCCATAAAAATTTGCAATCACAGCATAAAATTTACAATTGAAATTGAATTTTCCTACTATGCTCTGAAAATGTCACCAAGTTTTTTCGCTCCCGAGAATTTTCACCTGCGAAAAAAAAACAAAAAAAAACAAAAAAAAACTCATCACTGTTGGTTTTCAAAATAGGGAATTCTTATTACTCCTAAAACCGTGTTTCTATGCAAATTATGCCTATTATAATAGTACTATACGAACATTATTCCATATACAATTATTCCATAAGTTTTATTCTATCCAAATTAAATGCGTAGTTCGAATTGTGTTTTTTTTCGCACATCGCGCCATGTAGAAATTAAAGGCAATATCGAGAATTTCAAGCAAATAATTTTTTTAAAGTTTGTGTATGATTTGACTCCAGATATAGTGAGGTCCAGATGTGAAATTTGAAGTCACAATGAGAATTTCGCACTAAGGTGCAAAAGCACTACCATCTTTATAAATTTTAATGCGGAAACTGCAATGGCATCAATTGGAGGGAGAGGTTTGCCTCTAGATTTTTATAATTACCCTTGTTAGGTATTTTCATTTAAAAATTTGAAAAAAATAGCCCTCCCTTCTCGATCTGAAAAATAATTTGCCCTCCTCCCTCCCTACCCTTAAGTTTTCGAGGGTTGGCGCCACTGAGAAACTGCAAATTTTTGCTTGTAATTTAAGTGGATTTTTATTTCATCGTACTTGGATGCGGAATGCAAAATTCTTGTCTCTTTTAAAATCATGTCAGAACTCAGAAGTAAAAATCAGAAACCAAAAATGAGAGGTAAAAATATTGCACGGTTTCCATTCTAATTTTCGCTAGTTTTGGCGATGGGGATGGGAGATTAACACAAATGTTTTTATGTAAACATTTTGTGTTTATATAAAATTTTTACATACCCGAATACCTTTTTTGCAAAATAAATTTCTTAAATAAGGAATTTTTTTACCAACATTCTGTAAGATTCTACAATCTAAAAAGAAAAAAAAATATAGCAAGTATGAACTTTAAGAAGTTTCCTTGCAACATACGGGATCGAAACTGTACATGTTCAATTTACAGGCACAGCTCTTTCCTCAGCACTGTCGTAAGTTGACTAAAACCGTGATTCTTCTAATATATAATTGTTTCTTTATTTTCGAAAAAAGAATTTTAGTTGACGTATTATATAAAGAATCTGTACAGTTAAAATTAAATGTTGAATGTGGACATCTGTGTCACGGTTATCGAGTTATATGAAACCTAGTGAAGAACAAACCACGACACATAGTAACTAAAAGTTAATATAATGCAGGCGTCTTTTAAGTGTTAGAACATGATCGGACTCAAACCTTGCGTTGTCGAGATGAGGCAAAAATAATAAAGCACCAAAATCAGGCAGCTAGTGTGCCAGACCAGGCTGAAATTAGTTAGAGCACGTGCTATTCCTCGAAAAGCTTGAGAAATTAGAGCCCAGGTACGCAAAACCCAATGTGGGAATTCTTTTCCTATTTAGTGACAATTTATTAGGTACTGGTGCATTATATCTCACCAACCGCTATAGACTGTATAAGGAAACCAGACATGAGAACCCGTCAGACGGGTATTTGCTATCTAAATTGATTGCAAAGCGTGACTTCTTATTGCGTTTACAATATTTAAACTGTGGTTTTTGGGGTTAAGGGGGGAAGGTACCTAGGTTAGATTACGCATTTAATATATGCTATGCTTTACCCACCACCCCCTAATATGCAAATATATAGCCCAAATTTGTTTCTAAACTATTATATTTTCATCCTATTTTATTTTATTGCATTAGTATTAACCAAACTTGACTTCTTTCGTGTACAGCGGTGGGTGAGATATAATGCACCAGTACGTTTATTTATTTCTTCGACAAAAGTAAAGAAAACGAAAAGAGGAAAAAGGAAAAAGGAATGTGAAATGAAACTACAATTTTAAATTTCATTAAGTTAACAAAAACTAGAGTTCAATTTTAATTTGATGATGATTTGTTTCGTTTGACTGAAAAATGGAGAAAAAGTAGAAGAGAACAAAGAAATGAAAAAGACGCATAACTTGAAAATTCAGTTTGAAATGGCATCTTGATCATATTCTCCTCTGGTTTCTACCTCGGTCCTTGATGGATGAAACTTTTAAATATTCTGAGAGGAGACCATAGATGGTAAGTTGATAGTATGTTATGTTGCGATGATCAGACGAAGAAAGTTCGGATTCTTCGTATTTATTTGGAAGCCGAGGTAAACTGAGAAATGTGCCACTTTGCCAAGCATATGCTGGCCTGAGTTTGGGTTTTGACACAGGAAGATTTACATCATCTACGCAGTCAAGGTCCATTACAAGGGCATTTCTACAGCCACTACATCAAATTCGCAAAGAGCTTGATGTAGGTCATATGATTGCACATAGGCTAGAAGCATCCAATATATATATATATATATATTATATATATATATATATATATATATATATATATATATATATATATATATATATATATATATATATATATCTATATATATATATATATTATATATATATAATATATATATAATATATATATATATATATATATATATATCTATATATATATATATACATATATATATCCGAGTTGCGGTGGTAGCTAGCAACCTAGTAAGAGACGATCACGTCCAGTGTTAAGAAATATTCAAACCCAAAACTCCTAAAAAAAAAAAAAGTCAATTCGAAACAAAAAGTACATCAATATAACCTTGTCCGAAACCCCTATGTAGGAAACTTTCTGTCCCTTGGCTTGAACATCAAGGGAGATCTATTGGCTTGAAAATTAAGAAAAGTGGCATCTACTACAGCATTCTACCTAAAAGGCATCTTTTTTTTTCTTTTTTTCTTCCACAGATATTTTTCTTCCAGAGATAGCTTGGCACTGGAACACCGTAGAGAGTTGTTTTATGTATAGAAGTGACGTCAAGGTTATAAGCGAGCAAGGGCCAAAGGCCTGATTAAGGTTGCCAATGTATTTAAGAAGATACACTAGACTAAATTTCAAACCACAAAAATAAGTCTTCTTAAAGGCATTTTAATTATATATTCAAACACAATTCTGGCCTACTCTTCGGTGCTTAGTACCAAGTAAAGTAAATGTCGTCCAGACATTAGAACAATCGATGAAATGTTGGGCCTATTATAACTGAAAGAAAGGACTCTTACAAAAATGAAGAGGTTTTAAGAAGTGGCAAAATTAAAAATACAAATCCACGCAGTTCTTTTTTCATTGTTATGATTATATTTTCGTCATTTGTTGTTCACATTTATGCAATATCAGGAATAATAAGAAAAGGCCACGCAAAGACAATCAGAAAGATTATTTTTCGGAAGGCTATGTACAACACTCAGGTGTCAATAGGGAAGTAAGCCACGCAGTAAAGAAGGTAGATCAAAGAGCTCTGGCTGACGGTTTGGGAACGAGAAACTTAGAGTTTAGTAGTTGCTGCCTTATGTGCTTCAAGATATGGGGGGGACCATGTCTAAATGAAAAACAAGTTTTTTGTTTTGCACCTTTGCACCCCATTAAACTGAAACATATGTAGCAAGATTTTTTTTATTATTAGGTTTCTTTCTTTTACGGAAAACACCATGACATTAGAAACAAAATTCACAGAAATATGGATTTTTTCCCTAACTTCAGCCACATCTTCTAAAATTAATGAACATCTTAGAAAGGAAACAAGCAGAGTCCAGCTGTCCTCACTCATTTTACTGCTGCAGCTATACTACTCCACGTGAGAGAATTACCTAAAGGCAATATTCTTTCGATTCCCCTTTTGCCAAAAAAAGTCTTAAAAATAAATCAAAAGTTGTTTTCTTGATGCTTTGCTACCTTGCTCATTCGGGAGCTTTGAAAATAAAAACACTTTGTAACACATTTAATGGAACTCTAACTGGCTCCTGCAAAGCTGATAGTTTGTTTACTTTAACTTCTATATATTTTTGTCGCACTAACATAATAAATGTAGATTTATGATTGGTGACACGTAAAATAAATTAGAACTGGCATCCATTTTCTTGCACCTTGTTAAGATTAAGCGAATAGTTCTTTAAAGTGACATTCAGACGAGTGGTATTGAAAAAGGTATACAAGCCCAGAGACATGCCCAAGTCAAATGTTTGGGGGGGGGGGGGGACATGGGTGCCATTAAGGGGAGCATGGGGGACTATAAAGTTATTGTAAGGAAACCAAAGGAAAGAGAGCAGAATAGGGAAAACCATGGAAAAATGTGTGTTGCCCCATTGTTGGCTGCCTGTCAAAAGATTTCGGCCCTTAATGAGGAAAACAAAAGTTATAATTTGTGACTGAGTGACCCCTTCCCAGTTTTCCACAAACATTTTTTCTATGTGATTTTTTGGAGTAACAAAAAAAAATTCAATTCTTCATTGTGATGAATAGTAAGTAAATAACGATCCTTGTCAATAACCAAAGTATAAGAGCTTAACTATTGATAACATTTGATCAAAGAATCAGCTTTTTATGGTGATCCTAAATATATATTTGTTTATTAGTAACTTGTGAAGTTGCTAGTACACAAGAAAGTTCGTATAATTATGGGAAACACAACATTTTAATAAGGGGCAACTTCGTTAAAAATATGCCGTCAACTTTTGCTTGTATTGCAAGAGTACCCATGAGCTGAAGCATGAAGCCACTATAATCAGAAATGCTTCCCCTGGACGGAATGCTGGGAATTTCTATTTTTCCTTCTGAACGGTTACGTTTTTGTGTGTTTTATTACCATTCTTTTTTCAGCAGTTGTCACCTTGAAAAAGATTTAATTTTGTACAGTTACGAAGCATAAAGGTGTCAAATATATGGGTTTTTGGTATTCCAAATTAAATTAAAATATTGAATTAAAAAAAATATTTGATTTTCCTAATCTTAGCTTTAATGTTTTACTTTGAACTAACTACTTTGATAATGCGCTACTTTTTTTAAACACTGAGTCTAAAGGCATTAAATATTTTGTTGTTTGATAACCAAATTCTAAACTGTCGATATTTTTAAAAATATCCGTCCAACGCTTCGGCATTGGTCAACAGAACAGAACGCTGGGAGTTTTTATCTTAGTTTTTTGTAAGTAGTCTATTGTTTTGTGTATTTTTTGTAATTAGTTACTTTTTATTTTGTGTACTTTCACTTTAATTGACATACTTTTTCCATTGCCTTTAGAAAAATGTGTGTCTTTAAGCTTCGTTAGATTGAAAAAAAAAGTTTATTCAACTGAAAGTAAGGAGCAACATTAAAACTTAAAATGAACAGAAATTATTACGTATATGAGGGGGTTTGCCGCTCTCCTCAACACCTCACTCTTCACGCTACAGTTTTTCAGCAAAAAGTTACTCATTGTTCTAATTAAACGACCCTTATGTTTCAGGAACCGTTTTTAAAGAATTGGGACGAAATTTAAACTTTAGCGTCAAGAGCGAGGTGTTGAGGAGGGGGCAACCCCCTCATATTCGTAACAATTTCTGTTCGTTTTGATTTTTAATGTTGCTCCATACTTTCGGTTGAAAAAACTATTGTTTTTTTATTTAATTTCTGATCCTTTTTTAAATAACGCCAGGATATCTGGATCCACCTCCACGGAAAAATCCTCTTCCTCACAGAAATATCTTCTAGACAATTCAATCCTGGCGAAAACTTAACTAGGACAATTACCCTGAACATCTCCACCCGTTAAAATTTGTTCGGCTAAGAGAAAGCAGGACACACCGAAATTTCGTATAAAAACTCTGGCAAATTCACCCAGTGTAGAATTTCCCCTTAAAAGTTCATCCCCTGGAAACTTCCCACTCCACGGAAAATCTCCCCGTGCAAAATCCTCCCTGCAGAGAATTCGCCCTTCTCACCTCCCCACCCAAAAATGTATGCATACTTCCCAATAACCAATAAAAGAATGGGCAAATTTTATAACTTAAAAATCTTTCCCCAGGATTTTGTAGGGGGTCAATTGAAGTTATCAGGTATTTGCAGTAGGTTGCATAGGTTGCATCAAGACATGGCTAATTGTAGACAGAGAAAAGTCAAGACAGATAGTCTCCAAAGACATTATCACCAAAGACATAGTTATTGGGCCTTTCAACTATGCTGAAGAAAAAGCTATCTCAAAATTTTGATCGGACGATTTTGGGAAAAGAGTAGGGTGGGAGGGGGCCTAGTTGCCCTCCAATTATTTTGGTCACTTAAAAAGGGCACTAGAATTTTTCATTCCTGTTAGAATGAGTCCTCTCCTCACGTTCTACGTCCACTGGGTCGATACAATCACCCCTGGAAAAAAAAAACAAATATACATGCATCCGTGATCTTTCCTCTGGCAAAAATTACAAATTCCACATTTTTGTAGCTTTGAGCTTGAAATCTCTTCAATAGGGTTCTTTAATACTCTGAATCTGACGGTGTGATTTTCATTAAATTCAATGTCTTCAAGGGAGTCTTTCCTCCTTTTTTCGTAAATCAGACAAATTTTCTCAGGCTCGTATCTTTTGATGGGTAAGACTAAACTTAATGAAACTTATATATTTAGAATCAGCATAATAAGCCAATTCTTTTGATATGTATCTATTGGTATCAAAATCCTATTTTTTAGAGTTTCAATTACTATTGAGCCGGGTCGCTCCTGACTTACATTTCGTTACCACGAACTGTTTGATTACCCATCAAAATCCGAACAAAGATAACTGAGATATGATCGCTTTTTTCTGCGTTACCAAAAGTATTGTATTTACAAAACATTACAGTTTCATGAAATGTGATTAAAAAAATAGAAAAGGTTTTTCGACAAAATTAAGGACCAAGTCTAAAACTTCAAACAAATATAAATTACTCTGTATATAAGGGAGACTGCCCTTCTCCACACTTTGTTCATTAAAGAAAAGTTTTTAGTGCTTTGAAAAATCTTTTTTTTTTTCAATTGAAATTTTCTTAAAATCTGTAAAAAAAAAGCCAAACTTCACAGTAAAGAGTAAGGAGCCAAGGAGGAGACAGCCCCCTTCATATAAAGAATATTCTGTTCAAATAGGTTTCAAATCTGTTTCTTGCTCTCAGTTGAAAAGCTCTTTTCTTATTTAATTTCTGATTGTTTTCCAAATCACACACAGGTCTAACCAAAATACAATTTGAGGTACCGGTCCCTTAAATCCTTGGTTAATTGCTTTTAAAATGTGTTAATCAATAACTGTGCGTTGATTAGTACCGTCCTACGTTTAAATTTGCAATTTCAATTTTTGGATAAAACTTGAAAATACTTAAAAAATTGGCGATGAATGGTGATTTTGATAAAAAGTCCTTGTTAATATTACTACTAAAGAATTTCGGTTGGATGAGAAGGAGTATTATTGTTTGTATTGCTGCAAATTCTCTGAGACTTTTGATCTTCTACATAACTGAAGCCATCACAACCTTTACAACAGGATTTTCTTATCGATAAATACATTACAAACATTTGCTTAAAGACATTGAAGTGCTTCAAATAAATAGAAAAATAAAAAATGTATTATTTAAAATTGCTGAAAACGAAGTTCCTAGCAGTTTTTGCTACCTCAAAGAAATTTACTGGCGGGCCTGATGATGACCTGCCTTTCCTTTTCCACCTCTGTGCTGGTAGATATGGGAATGTAACATTTTAGCTGTATAGAGAAACATTTTAATTGTTTCCTACTCTCCCCTACCTCTTTCAACATTTACCTGAAACCTTATGAAGAGTAAGCAGTTTGTCAATTAAAATATACTTTTTAAGGAATATACCCTACCCCCGCTTAAACAATGACTCATCCCCCCCCCCTCATTATAGCTGATACGAAATTACAGATCACCAAACGTAGCCTATTTTTATTACAAATTAAATAAAAAAAACAAGTTTTTTAAACTGAAAGTAAGGAGCGACATTAAAACTTAAAACGAACAGAAATTATTCCGTATATGAAAGGGGCTGTCTCCTCCTCAGCGCCTCGCTCTTTACGCTAAAGTTTTTTATTGTTTTAAAAAATAAAGTTGTGAGACAGAGTCAAACTTTGCGTAAAGAGCGAGTCGTTGAGGAGGGGACAGCCCCTTTCATATACGGAATAATTTTTGTTTGTTTAAGTTTTAATGTCGCTCCTTACTTTCAGTTTAAAAAACCTGTTTTTTTATTTAATTTCTGATCGTTTTCTAGTTAATGCAGCTTTTATTTTGGCTCACCGTCATTGAATAAGTAAACAAAATTTGCATAAAAATTTTACTTTTCTTTTGCCAAATGGCTGTCTCTAAATTTGGTTCTGACGTAATTTACAAATTAACTTACGTAACCCTAGTCAATACCTTACTCTTTAAGCTAAAGTTCAAATTTTGTTCCAATTCTTTAAAAATGACCCCTTAATCACAAAGGCCGTTAATTAGAATAAATAGCTCTTATAAAAGTACTAAAAAATCTTTGGCTTAAAGAGCGAGGCATTGACTAGAAGGTGAACCCAATCATATAGCTAGTATTTTTTGTTCGTTTAAGTTTTGATTTTGCTCCTTACTTTCAGTTGAAAAACTGTTTTTTTAGATTTAATTTCTGATTTTTGTTTTAAATAATGATGGGAAATCTGGCGCCCCCTTCATAGCCATGTCCCTTCCCCCATGAAAACTTCCTTCATGGAAAGATTCTCCCACATAACCCCCGACACACCCCCACCCCCCACTACCAGAAAAAATCCCCCTGAAAACCTCTGTATACTTCCCAATAACCAATACTATATGTTAACATTGGGTAACGTTCATAACTTTCAGCCCTCCCCTTGGGGGTTCGAGGGATTAAATCATCCTAAAAGACATAGTTATAATATTTTCGACCATGCTGAACAAAATGGCTATCTCAAAATTTTGATCGGGTGACTTTGGGAAAAACATGAGCGTGGGAGGGAGCCTAGTTGCCCTCCATTTTTTTTGGTCACTTAAAAAGGGTACTAGAACTTTTAATTTCCGTTCCAATGAGCCCTCCCAAGATATTCTAGGACCACTGGGTCGATACGATCACCCCTGGGAAAAAGAAAAAAACAAAAAAAAAAAAAAAAAAACACACACATCCGTGATCTTTCTTCTGGCAAAAAATGGAAAATTCCACATTTTTGTAGATAGGAGCTTGAAACCTCTACAGTAGGGTTCTCTGATATGCTGAATATGATGGTGTGATTTTCATTAAGGTTCTATAACTTTTAGGGGGCTTTCCCCCTTTTTTCGAAAATCAGCCAAATTTTGTCAGGCGCGTAACTTTTGATGGGTAAGATTTGATGAAACTTATATATTTGAAATCAGAATTAAAATCTGATTCTTTTGATGTATCTATTGGTATCAAAATTCCGTTTTTTAGAGTTTCGGTTACCATTGAGCCGGGTCACTCCTTACTTACAGTTTGTTACCACGAACTGTTTGATAAAGCGAATCAACTTGGTTGAATCCAAAGCTACCACGGTGTGGCATTACTTCTTTTGTAACTGGGAAACCTAAATATATTTATTGATACGCGGCATGTTTTATTAAGTAAATACCGTTTTGGAATTAAAAAAATATGTGCAAAGATATCGCAATAATTTTATTTTTACATGAATGCCCGTACGTTAATCTACATAATTTCCATGAATATTGAGGCACTTGTCATAACGTGGCACCAGTTTTTTGAATATCCTCCTCATAAAATTCTGCCGCCTGACTTGTTAAACACTGTACCACAACTGTTTTGACTTCTTTATCGTCTTGAAGACGCTGACCACCCACGTGTTTCTTCAAGTGCAGGAACAAATGGTAGTCGCTGGGCGCCAGATCAGGGCTGTATGGAGGATGATCTAAAGTTTCCCAGTTAAAAGATTTGATGAGATCTTTGGTCCGATTAGCCACATGTGGACGGGGCATTGTCATGCAGCAAAACGATACCCTTACTCAACTTGCCACGTCTTTTGTTCTGGATTGCACGACGCAGATTGTTCTACGTCTCACATACAAGGCGCTGCATTGATTGTCTCATTACGAGGCAGAAACTCCACTAGCAATACTCCTTTTCTGTCCCCCAAAAAATTGTGCACATGATTTTCCGGGCAGAAATTGTTTGCTTAAACTTCACTTTTTTGGGTGATGATGAATCTCACCATTCCATGGATTGTTGTTTTGATTCTGGTGTGACGTAGGCCACCCATGTTTCGTCACCAGTAACAATTTGGTCTAAAAAATCTTCACCTTCATTGTGGTACCTCTCAAAAAAATTCAATGCACTGCCTAAACGTTGGGTTTTGTGCAAATCCGTCAACATTTTTGGAACCCAACAGGAACACAATTTCCGTTAATTCAAGTTCTCAGTCACAATGCGATACAAAGTACTACGAGGATCTTGAGGAAACCAGTCGCACATTGATGAAATTGTAAAGCGTCTGTTTTCTCTCACCTTTTCTTTCACTTTCTGCACCAAATTTTCATTAAGGACCGAGGGACGCCCACTCCGTTCTTCATCATGCACATTTGTTCGGCCATTTTTAAATACTCTCACCCATTTCCTTACCATTCCATCACTCATAATGCTTTGTCCGTAAACTTCACAGATCTCACGATGAATATAGATCGATTTTACGCCTTCAGCACTAAGAAATCATATAACAGCCCGTATTTCACAATCGGTGGGACTCACGATTGTCGGAGGTATCTTAAAAACATAGTAAACAAAGTATACAATGAAGAATCAGGCTGTAATGGTGTCAGTGCGTAGACAAGAGATGTAGGTAACCAGCGCCCATGCACAGAACGCCGACCGTAGCGCTGCGGCGGCTGAATCGTAAAACGGTACTTACTTAAAAACATACCTCGTACTTTTAAATCAATTAGCTTCTCAGAATTTTAAATTAATTGCAAATTCGCCTTTTTGTTCTTTTTTTTAAATAATCTTTCTTTCTTCGAGGTAGAATCTTTGCCCTAAAATGGCAAAGATTCTATTGCGACGGAAATTTTTTTGAACCTGTTCGTTTTATTTAGTTGAATAGGAAAATAAAAGAAAGAGGGTCAATTTGACAACTGAATAGTAAGTTTCAATTTTGTTTTTCTTTCGCTGTTCTATTTTTTTTTAAATATCTGAATATATAAGGTATTTAAGTTCGAGGGGGAACTATCCTGTTATTAAGAGATACATTTTACATGGCTATTATAAAATCAAAACGTGGTATTTATGCAGACAGGAAGTTTTTTTGAGTATCTCTACTCCTTCTGCAAACTATTCTAAAGTTTGGAAGTTGCATAAAAACAAGTCTACATCTGTTATAATCTACAGAAGTAATAAATCTTTCTGTAGTTTTGGTTTGAGCTTGATTTTATTTTAAGATTAAATACACTATAATTAACTATAGTATTGGCTAAGTAAATTGATCTCTTTGCCAAAAACCCTTGTCGTTTAAAATTTACCGTATTTTGTTTCATTTTGCATGCAATTTAATTCCTCTTTTATTTGAGGGTTTTTATTCTAAAAGTAATTAAAAATAAACTTATTCTTACAAAAAAATATCCTGAAATATATTCCCCGTCACCCAACCACCACTACTGCTTTGGCGTCTGCCCCCCCACTGGGAAATTTTCTGCCCGTAAGTATGAGTTTTTTCTATACTTTTTTCATTCGGTTAAAATTTTGGTGTTTTAAGCACACGATCGACAATCAAGAAAAGCTTTTTTCAAATTTCTCAGACGATTTCTAGAAGAAACAGCTTACAAAAGCCAAGAATAGTGCAACAGCGAATTTAAAGTTATTTTGCTTTGAGGTAAAGTAAAAAACAATGTGTTTACAAATTTTTTTCTTATCAAAAGAAAGCACCTCAATAAATCTTAGGGTGAACCTGCGGTAAAGTTCTACGAAATCATATTATTGAGTTAGGACAAAAGTGAATACACCATTCAATGCCTTTTTTATGCTGATTACGAATATAATAAGCATTTCTCTCGGAAATGAGTTTCAGCCTCCCCCCTATATATATATAGGCCAATTCAGGGTTAGGTTAGGTATAGCCTATATAGGGGGGGGGGCTGAAATTCATTTCCAATAGAAATGCTTATTATATTTGTAATCAGCATAAAAAAAGGCATCAAATGGTGTATTCACTTTATTCCTAACTCAATAATATGATTTCATAGAACTTTACCAAACCTGCTGTAGCCTATCATTTCATTTCCCATTTAACAATTGCAGAGTTGGGCATTGAGCTAGGCCTATTGTAAAGAAAACATTATATAGTAAAAAGAGTACTGGCATTAAATTCATTATTCTATGCTTTTTCCAAATGTCACATTTCCTTCTCTGACATTGTCCCCCTCTCCTTGCTCATGTTCAAAAACATTGCTGAGGGCTCTATTCCTTTTTTGTTTTCATTTTTGATGCATTATAGGATAAAGGACAATGTGTATCTGCATTTTCAAATTAAAAACATTTTGTTTTGTTTGGTTACTTAAAATAGTTTTATGAATAAAAATGTTTTAAAAAATATGGACAACAATAGAAGAGAGCATAGGGTAGTAGGTCTAGGCTAATTTGATTAATAGAAACATGATGCACATTACAAAGTATGAATTTTGGTAAATTTCTACAAAATCATATTATTGACTTACACAAAAAGTGAATATACCACTCAATGCCTTTTTTTATGCTAATTACAAATATAGTAATCATTTCTATTGGAAATGAATTTCAGCCCCCCCCCCCTATATATGCCAATTCAGGGTATATATTTCTACAACCTAACCTAACTCTGAATTGGCATATATAGGGGGGGGGGGCTGAAATTCATTTCCAATAGAAATGATTATTATATTTGTAATCAGCATAAAAAAGGCATTGAATGGTGTATTCACTTTATTCCTAACTCAATAATATGATTTGGTAGAAATTTACCTGAATTTCAGTATTGATTTTGTGATCAGCCTCTCCAGAAGAAAATATGTTATAGGCTAAAACAATTCTTACTTCATTGGCTATTATGCAGAATAATAGTAGTCAACAGATATTCCAGGCATTTCTTCTTTCATTTGCTTTTTATCCAATTTCTTTCATGCATTCATCAACCACCAACACCAGCCACATTTTCAGTGATGTTTTAAGAACTCCTGATGAGTTAAAAAAAAAAAAATACTGTCAGTAACATTCTTTTATAGCATGTGATCAGAATGTTGCAGCTTAGTTGAGCATTAGGCCTATTACAAATGCATACTAGCCTATTAAATTAAATGGTCATCAAAACTAGGCTAATTAATTTTCTGGTTTAACAGTTATTACATTTGACCTTATTTCACTCCAAAGTACAAAGAAAGGCAGCAGTTATGCTGTCTCAAGTAAAAAAATAGTGTAGTATAACCACTAAAAACTAAAATTGTCTTTTCTAGTAGAATTCAGATAAATAGCCTGCCATGTGGGTATCTATTCTACCAATTTTGGAAATGTCTGCATGCATTGAGCACCATAGACACTTGATATTTTGAGTGTAAGCACAGGTTTCCAGGTTTAGAAAGTTTTAGAGTGATTCACAATTTGATGTATATATTCTTGATTATTAAGAGTATTCTATGCTTGGCACAGTCTGGGTCCAATCATGTGTAATTTCTAGAAGCATCTCTGTTGATCATCTCAGGACAAGGACTATGAAAAATCAGTTTGATCCTCTTTCTACCCCTCCCCCCCCCAAAAAAAAAATCTACTTTCCTTCAATAAGCCTTACTCTACTGTTCTTCCATTTGCTGATTTTACCCTTGTCAATTTCAACAACTCTTCCTAGACCTCCTAAATGCTCTCTATTTTTTTTGACAATGTCCAAGCAAACCTCTCTGTAATAATTTTGCCAATCTGCAGTAATTGCTGAAGGTATTTGAAGCTTATCCACCATGAGACAAACTTCTGGACACACCCAGATATTTGCACTTAATACTACAAAATCTGTATTTCATCAAGTTTCCTCATTGAAAGCACTGAGTTGTCATGCTTACTCACTTTGCAATAGATTGAAATCATATATATTTTTTGGAATTATTCTGTTTCACATGTAATTATTGTTTTTAGGCATTAAAAGCTGCTTTTGTTTATTAAAAATATCACTCCTTTCCAAAAGTTATCAAATAAATTTTATTTGGTAGGATGTAGTCCAAAAATGTCCAAAAAATACTCTGAAAGACATCATTCTGTTTTCATGCAGTCTATACTAATTCTTTGGCAGCTCTATAATTTATTTAGTTATTCAATAGTAGTTGGTCAAGCAGAGATTTAAAAATGACAAATGGGCCATAGAATATACTTACCATATTTTTCTGAGGTTTTCTGTTTTCACATGTATTTGATGTTTTTTAACATTGGAAGCTTTTTTTGTTTAATCAAAATAGCAGTCCTTACCAAAAGTTATGGAATAAACTTTATTTGGTAGAATGTAGTACAAAAATAATTACAGTGTACCTACTTTAAATGGATAAGATACTCTGAAAGACATCATTCTGTTTTCACACATTCTACACTAATTTTTTGGCAGCTCTATAATTTTTTTAATTATTTAATTGTAGTTGGTCCAGCAGTGATTTTAAAAATGACAAATGGGCCATAGAATATACTTACCATATTTTTTTGAAGTTTTCATATTTATTTGATGTTTTCTGGCAATAAAAGCTATTTTTGTTTAATCAAAATAGCAGTCCTTTCCAAAAGTTATGGAATAAACTTCATTTGGTGTAATGTAATACAAAAATAATTACAGTGTACCTACTTTAGATGGATAAGATACTCTGAATGACATCATTCTGTTTCAAACATTTTATACTAATTCTTTGGTAGCTCTATAATTTATTTAGGTATTCAATAGTATGTGGTCAAGCAGGGATTTACAAATGACAAATAGGCCATGGAATATACTTACCTTTTTTTTGAAGTTTTGTGTTTTCACATGTATTTAATGTTTTTAGGCAATAAAAGCTATTTTTGTTTAATCAAAATAGCAGTCCTTTCCAAAAATTATGGAATAAACTTCATTTAGTGTAATGTAATACAAAAATAATTACAGTGTACCTACTTTAGATGAATAAGATACTCTGAAAGACATCATTCTGTTTTCACACATTTTACACTAACTCTTTGGCAGCTCTATAATTTATTTAGGTATTCAATAGTAGGTGGTCAAGCAGGGATTTACAAATGACAAATAGGCAAGATAATTTCGGAGACCACACTGCCTTTCCATGACGATAAATAAAAGTTCAAATAGGGATAAAATCCTTTTAATAGACAGTGATAGAAATTCACAAAAATACCAGATATTTCGGTCACATATACAGTGACCGTCATCAGTAGTAAAACTGACTACTGATGATGGTCACTGTATATGTGACCGAAATATCTGGTATTTTTGTGAATTTCTATCACTGTCTATTAAAAGGATTTTATCCCTATTTGAACTTTTATTTATCGACAAATAGGCAATGAAATATACTTACCTTTTTTTTGAAGTTTTCTGTTTTTACATGTATTTGATGTTTTTAGGCATTAAAAGCTATTTTTTGTTTAATCAAAATATCAGTCCTTTTCAAAAGTTATCAAATAAACTTTATTTTTCAAGAATGCAGTACAAAAATAATTACAGTGTACCTACTTTAGATGAATAAGATACTCTGAAAGACATCATTCTGTTTTCGCACATTTTACACTAATTCTTTGGCAGCTCTATAATTTATTTAGGTATTCAATAGTAGGTGGTCAAGCAGGGATTTACAAATGACAAATAGGCCATGGAATATACTTACCTTTTTTTTTTAAGTTTTCTGTTTTCACATGTATTTAATGTTTTTAGGCGACAAAAGCTATTTTTGTTTAATCAAAATAGCAGTCCTTTCCAAAAGTTATAGAATAAACTTCATTTAGTGTAATGTAATACAAAAATAATTACAGTGTACCTACTTTAGATGAATAAGATACTCTGAAAGACATCATTCTGTTTTCACACATTTTACACTAATTCTTTGGCAGCTCTATAATTTATTTAGGTATTCAATAGTAGGTGGTCAAGCAGGGATTTACAAATGACAAATAGGCCATGGAATATACTTACCTTTTTTTGAAGTTTTCTGTTTTCACATGTATATGATGTTTTTAGGCATTAAAAGCTATTTTTGTTTAATAAAAATAGCAGTCCTTTCCAAAAGTTATCAAATAAACTTTATTTTTCGAGAATGCAGCACAAAAATAATTACAGTGTACCTACTTTAGATGAATAAGATACTCTGAAAGACATCATTCTGTTTTCACACATTTTACACTAATTCTTTGGCAGCTCTATAATTTATTTAGGTATTCAATAGTAGGTGGTCAAGCAGGGATTTACAAATGACAAATAGGCCATGGAATATACTTACCTTTTTTTTTGAAGTTTTCTGTTTTCACATGTATTTGATGTTTTTAGGCATTAAAAGCTATTTTTGTTTAATAAAAATAGCAGTCCTTTCCAAAAGTTATCAAATAAACTTTATTTTTCGAGAATGCAGCACAAAAATAATTACAATGTACCTACTTTAGGTGAATAAGATACTCTGAAAGATATCATTCTGTTTTCACACATTCTACACTCTATAATTTATTTAGTTATTCAATAGTAGGTGGTCAAGCAGGGATTTACAAATGATAAATAGGCCATGGAATATATTTACCTTTTTTTGAAGTTTTCTGTTTTCACATATATTTGATGTTTTTAGGCATAATAATCTATTTTTGTTTAATCAAAATAGCAGTCCTTTCCAAAAGTTATGGAATCAACCTTATTTGGTTGAATGTAGTACAATAATAATTAAATTGTACCTACTTTAGATAGGTAAGATACTCTGAAAGACATCATTCTGTTTTCATACACTCCACACTAATAATTTTGCAGCTCTATAATTTATCTATTTGATCAATAATAATTGGTGAAGCAGGGATTTACAAATGACAAATGGGCCATGAAATATACTGACAATACGCTTACCACATGCTGTAAAGGAATATTAAAGATAGCATTTTGTTTAAAAGAAAATCATTAGGAATTCTTAAAATGTGACCTTGACAACATGAAAATGTAGACTTAATTTTGTTTACATATGACAATACAGACTCTTATTCTGAATGACATGCACACATGTTTAGTTCAACACAATAACTGTTAAATCAAGACAAAGTATGGCTTGTATCAGGTGATGCAACAAGATATGTTTATATTCAATGGTACCCACATGATGGGAGTCATGAGGACTTCAGCTCCAGAAAAGACAAATAATTTGTAGTTTCAATCTTTATGATTGAAAACCCTCCTCTTCATCTACCCCAATTTTCCTTTAAAAAAAGTAGAGTATAACAAGATAATTGCAACACAAAAATTTCTGAATATTCAAATTTTGCCTAAAGTTCAAAATGCAGGATAGCATTTTATTTCCTAAGCAGAAAAGTTCCAAAAGCTTTAGAAACATTGCTACAATTACAAAATAATAAAGTAATAACAATTGAAAATTAATAGAAATTGATTAAAAAATGAAAATAAAAAATAAAGTATGATATTAAAGCTTAAGACAAGTAGAAATAAAGTGGTATTGCAAGCTCAGGTATAGAACAGAATTACTACAAAGGAATAAATGAAATCTAAAACAGACATAAGCTAAAATGGATAACCTAGTCAATTTTAGAAATAAAAGACATTATGGATTAATAAAAGTAATCTAAAAGAAACAGAAATTAAACTCCATAATCAAGTCCAACTTAAATAAAAGATATATTACTGCAAATGAAAAAGTTGAACATAAAACAAACAGAAATTAAAGTGAATAACCAATTAAAACTCAAAACAAAGAAAAATTACAACAAACAAGAGTGGTGGTACCCTGAAAAGGACACACACTTTGAACAGTTTTTTTTATTTGTCATAAAGTCAGAAAAAATAAATATCAACAAAGTTTAAAGTAAAAAACAACAACAGTTTATTAGAATAAAAATATTGCAGACTTTCAATCTATAAGTGGTTAAATGTTTTTAAAGGATACTTTTTCTTGTCCAAAATTTTCCCTGTGCATCTTTAAGCTATATGTTTAGTTTGCTGAAGCAGTAGCTTTCAATGAGTAACTAAAATACTACAAAAACACGAACATAAATTAAAAGAAATAATCACATCAAACATAAAGACAACAAATACTACTATAGATGAATAAATGAATCCTTAAACAGACATAAATTACAATAAATCATCAAGGCAAACTTAAAATGTACAGTAATTACCACAAATGGGAGTAGATCTACCACTCCTTAAACCCTCTAAGGGCCATAACATTATCTGCACTTTACTGAAAATCATATACATTTTTTAAAATGTAGTTTTGTTTTATCAAAATATAAAGAAAACACAAGAATCAAGATGACTGGATAGCACTGATAAAGTGGACTAACTGTTTAATAAATAGTGATGCTAATCTTGAGAAGTCACATAAATTTCAGATTTTTAATTTCTTAACTATAAAAAAGGAAATGTTAAAATCACATTTTGGCTACAATACAAATGACATTATGGTCTTTTGGAGACTAAGGGGTTGGTAGCCCCACTTCTGTTTGTGTTAATTTCTGTTTGTTTTATGTTTGACTTTCTTATTCATTTTAGGTTGTATTGGTTTTAGGATTAACTTATTTATCTATAGAAGTATTTGTTATTTTTTTTTGAAGATTATCTGTAAAACAATTTTCTTGTATTGGGTTTCAGTTATTCAATGATAGTAATTTTGATTTGTTTTAAGCTCATATTATTATGGAGCTTTATTCCTGCTCATCTTAGGTTTTAATATGGCTCTCCAATTTTCCTTGAAGAATTTTCCTTTTTTGTTTTTCTTTAATTTTGTTTTTTTGGTTTTTTAATTTTTATTAATGGTCAATGTTAAGAATATTTATAAAGTTTTCTGTGTATCTGCTTAAGAATTTAAATATTGTGATAAACATTGGCCAAAATTTTAATGTTCAGTCACATTTTGTGTGCATGGAGAGGGGTATTACTGTTCATGTGTTGTGTAATTTTTGGTCCTTCTTGGGGCTGAAGAACCCCAATCCTGTAGACACCCTTGAATATGCGCATGTCTTAATCTGCCATTTTATTAAAAGTGCTTTTTATGTTGTAACTGTCTGTTTGTTCAAAAGAATCGGTTTCGAAATTGGTCTTTGCATAGGTAGTTTGTGAACACCATTTTAAAGCTGATAGGAGAGTCAATCAACAAGGTTCTGTTTTTGTGTGTCCTAATTCTTTGAGTCAGGGATGAATCAAAACATTGAAATGTCATAACTGGGCTGAACAAAAGTATTACAAGTTTTAGGTGATTGTAGAAAATCAGTTGCGGGCATCTGAGCCTGTTCTGTGGTGAAACAGCTTTTCAAGTTTTTTGTTTGCTCAAGGTTTCCCTTACCCATCTGTTTACAGATTCAGAAGTTTCAGACTTTGAAGAAAAAATGTTGCCCCTTTTTTTAGATGAACCTCTAGGAGACAAAAATGTTTTTGCACCCCTGTTCCCTTTCCCAGAACATAGGCATATTATTTGAGTCTCCTACCCTCCAAAGATGGTCCCTGAAAGCTTTACTTGATTCGCCTTGTATTTTCCAAGAAATTATATATAAACTATTTTGAAAGCCTCTGTGAATATAAAATAAAAAAAAACAAGTTTTTTAAACTGAAAGTAAGGAGCGACATTAAAACTTAAAACGAACAGAAATTATTCCGTATATGAAAGGGGCTGTCCCCTCCTCAACGCCTCGCTCTTTACGCTAAAGTGTTTTATTGTTTTAAAAAATAAAGTTGTGAGACAGAGTCAAACTTTAGCGTAAAGAGCGAGGCGTTGAGGAGGGGACAGCCCCTTTTATATACGGAATAATTTCTGTTCGTTTTAAGTTTTAATGTCGCTCCTTACTTTCAGTTTAAAAAACTTGTTTTTTTTATTTAATTTCTGATCGTTTTTAGTTAATGCAGCTTTTATTTTGGCTCACCGTCATTGAATAAATAAACAAAATTTGCATAAAAATTTTACTTTTCTTTTGCTAAATGGCTGTCTCTAAATTTGGTTCTGACGTAATTTACAAATTAACTTATGTACCGAACTTCTATATTTGTATATTTTTCTTCTGGCAAAAAATACAAAGTTGCAGATTTTTGTAGATATGAGCTTGAAACCTATGTTATTGAGTTTTCTGATACGCTGAATCTGACGGTATGATTTTCATTAAAATTCTTTCACTTTTAGATGTTTCCCCCATCTTTAAAAAATCGGGTAAATTTTCTCAGGCTCGTAGCCTTTGATGAGTAATACTAAACTTAATAAAATTCATATATTTAGAATCAGCATTATCAGCCCATTTATTGACATCAAATTTCCGTTTTTAAAAGTTTCGATTACTATTGAGCCATATCGCTTGTTTTTTTTTATTGTTTTTTTTTTTTTTTTATTACGTATATGTTATTACGTATATGATGGGGTTCTCCCCTTAGTCAATACCACGCTCTTTACATTAAAAGTTAGAAAAAATTTAATTCACAAACCCCTGAATCACAAAGGCCGTTTAATTAGAATAGATAGCACTAAAAAAAAACTGTAGCGTAAAGAGCGAGGTATTGACTTGGGGGAGAACCCCCTCATATACGTAATAATTTCTGCTCATTTTAAGTTCTAATGTTGCTTCTTACTTTCAGTTGAAAAAACTTGTTTTTTTTTAATTTAATTTCTGATCGATTTTTAAATAATGCTTGGAAATCCGGCGCCCCCTTCATAGAAATGTCCCTTTTCCCAAAGAAACATCCTCCACGGAAAGATTCTCCCGAGTAACCCCATCTTTCAGCCCCCCCCCCACTAGAAAAAAATTCTTCCTGAAAATGTCTGTATACTTCCCAATAACCAATACAATATGTAAGCAATGGGCAAAGTTCATAACTTGCAGCCCTTCCCCTGGGAACTGTGGGGGATTAAGTCAGCATAAAAGACATATTTATTAGATTTTCGACTATGCTGAACAAAATCGCTATCTCAAAATTTTAATTGGGTGACTTTGAGAAAAAATGAGCGTGGGAGGGGGCCTAGTTGCCCTCCATTTTTTTGGTCACTTAAAAAGGGCACTAGAACTTTTAATTTCCGTTCCAATGAGCCCTCCTACGATATTCTAGGACCACTGGGTCAATACGATTACCCCTGGGGAAAAAAAACAAACAAACAAATAATCACGCACCCGTGATCTTTCTTCTGGCAAAAAATGCAAAATTCCACATTTTTGTAGATAGGAGCTTGAAACCTCTACATTAGGGTTCTCTGATACGCTGAATATGATGGTGTGAATTTCATTGAGGTTCTAAAACTTTTAGGGGGTCTTTCCCCCTTTTTTCGAAAATCAGCCAAATTTTCTCAGGCGCGTAACTTTTGATGGGTAAGATTAAACTTGATGAAACTTATATATTTGAAATCAGAATTAAAATTTGATTCTTTTGATGTATCTATTGGTACAAAATTCCGTTTTTTAGAGTTTAGGTTACCATTGAGCCGGGTCGCTCCATACTTACAGTTCGTTACCACGAACTGTTTGATTAGCTTTTGAATTGCTTCACTACTTCATCTCAAACAGATTTAAGGTTCCACTTAAACTAACAGTCCGAAAACTTTCAGGGCGATTGGGGAGATATTTTTTTGTCTCAATATCTCTTCTCTCTAAAATCAAAAATTAAGACTCTTGTTTCCTCTCTTCCCCAATACTGAGGTTGATCCTTATATCCTGTTCCTGGGGTATCACAGAGATGTCATTTTGATCATCTGGATACATGACTTTTTTACTTACCTCTGCCCCTCCCTCAATTTAAATTCGAGATCCCCGTGGCTCCCTAACACCTCCTAAAAATTTCCACTTAATCCCTCAAGCTGTTCTGGAAATAATGCAGATACACCATTTTGAAAACTTAGGTTCACATGTTTTTTTTTTTTTTTTGTATCCCTACTTCACCAGGAATAGATTGTAGTCCAACAAGAGCTCATAGTGCCAAAATTTTTAAACAGATTTGGCACCAAATCTCTAAACCATGTCCCTCTGCCCCCTTCCCCATGTCAAGATTTGAGGTTACTCTTGACCCCCCCCCCCACCGAAACACTTCCTGAAGGTGTCAGCTTGATTCCCAGAGCAGTTACCAAGGTTTTTCAGATATACCGTTTTTATCACCTAGAAACACATATTGTCTTTTGAGTTGCCTTACCACTCAATAGAATAATAGATGCCTCCCCTCAACACAATATTTGGAATCGTCTTTCCCCTCAACATTGCCTGAAAGTTTGAATAGATCTCCCAAACTGTTACCAAGATGTTGCAGATATGCTATTTAGATAGCCTGGGTTCTAGTTTGATCCCCCTAGCTGTTTTTGACATGTTGCAGATGCCCTATTATGTTAACTTGAGTAAATGTAATGTCTTTCGATTCTCATCATTACTTCACTGTAAATATATTCTAGTCCCATATACGCTTAGAGTGCCAGAACTTTCAGGAGATGTCACGCAAAATATGTTTAGGCCCTTTTCTGCCTCCTCGTCGAAGTTAAAACTCAAAGTCTAAATGCACCCCTCCCTCCCTAAAAGGAATTCATTGAAAGCTTCAATTCGATGTATAAAGCCATTCCAAAGACAGTGCAGATATTCTATTTTGATGACCTTGCAACTAATATTCATAATTTATTCATGTAATTTGTTTGTTAAATAAAAGTTCTGTCTGTCCTAGTGTATTTTGATTTACCTTGCTACTTAACCTTGAATAGATGCTATATCTTATAGCAGATTATAGTGCAAATACATTGAGGTTGCCTGGAGACATATCATATGCTGGCCATCCCTCCAACGCAAAGTTCGAAGTCCCCCTGCCCCTCCCTACTTCTTTCTTCTATGCTATCTGGAAGTTTCAACTATATCCTCCGAGCCGCTCCTGAGATATTGCGCATTGTATTTTTATATCCTGGATGCACATAATCCCTTTTAGTTTACCTTTAACCTCTCCCTCAAATCATTGTCCAATTCTCAATCCTCCTTAACACTATTGAAAGTTTCAACATAATGCTCCAAGCCATTGCGGACATACTGCAGATGCTTTATTTTGAAAACCTGGGAACACATAGGCTAGTGTCATTTGATTTTCCTTGATGCTTAACTGTGCGTATATTATAAATGTGAAGGAAGCTCCTAGTTCAAAAACATTTTTTGGATCGAAGACAAAAATTATTTAATCCCTTTCCCATCTCTCAAAATTAAATTTAAGACCCCTTGCTCCCCTCCCCCATCTCATCCCCCACACCACCTGAAAGTTTCACCTTTATTTCCCAAGCTGTTCTCGATCTCGACAGATGGCAGAATGCTGTTTAGATGATCTGGATCTACACAGTGTCTTTTGATTTAACTCTGCCCCCTCTCCTAAGTCAAAATTCAAGGTTAATTTGCCCCCCTCCTCAATATTCCCTGAAAGTTTCAACTTGATACCCACGATGTTCCTAAAATATTGCAAATACGCCATTTTGATAACCTGGCAATATATAGTGTCTTGTGATTTCCCTTGCTACTTGCCCATAGGTTGGAAGTCCCATTAAAGCCTATAGTGCTAAAATATTTTGGTGACTAGGAGAAAAAAAAATGTTTAGTTCCTTCTCCCGCATCCAGCATCCCGCATTGACCCCTCTTGTAATTTCTGAAATATTACAGATAATTTGAGAACCATGGTGTACTTAGCATATTTTTATTTACTCAGGTACCTATGTAGTTTCCTGATCATACCCTTGTGAAATTCTAGGAATCATGCCCTAGCGAATAATACCTAAGAACTTTTCTGCTGAAACCTATTTTATACTAACTAATTTACATGATTTAGAGCCATTGCCCTTGGGATAGATGTGGATATGTTGACACAGGAGGTATACTTTTTAGACCTTTAAAAGTTTCTGAGCAAATTGACTGTCCCAAAATTTGGATCACAGGACTTACTAGAAAAGGGTATGGGTGGGAGGCAGGTCTCCCTCTAACCACTTTTGACCCATAAAAGGGGCATTAGAACCTCCCATTTACAATCAAATGAGCCTCTTCCCAAGTTCCTCTGACCATCCTTCCATGAGAAATTACCCTGGGAAAAAGGTTTTTTGCCCCTTTGTCAGCCCTGTTATGGGATAAATCGTTATTTTCTTTTTTCCTTCTTCATCAGAGTAATCTTATCCCAAAGACTTCAGAATATAAGTTTCAAGTATGTGGGGAAAAGTTTTTTTTTTAAGGGGGACTGCCCTGAAGTTTTTTCCTCTCCCCTCCTTCAACAACAAAATGTTTGATCTAACGAGCCCCCCTCTCTTTCATAGTGATAGCTGTTCCTTTTTTGCTACCCAACCGTGTGCACTAATTTAGGAAACTTACAGTCCTCTGGCTTGAGCCATCCTAGCCTAGTGGTTAGCGTGTCAGACTTGAAATCCTCTGTCCGTTTGGACATGGGTTCAAGTCCTGGTGTCACTGGTTATTTGGTTTGGAACGGTGGTCAGTGGCGTGACTATGTAAGCTCAGGCAGAGTCGACCCAGCTCTAAATGGACACCTGGAGAAATCTGGGGAAGGTAAATAGGAAGGGTGTGCGAAAACACTGGATGGCTGGCTTCTACCCCCCCCCCCCCCCCCTATTGCACTTCCTCGCTGAAGGGCCTTGAAACACAGATCAGCACCGCCGGTAGGTAAAGTCCGTCGCGTATTCTTTAGCTATTTACCACTGCTATTGGACCACTGGAGCATCATAGAGAGCTGTTTAAGGCCCCATTTTAATTGAAATTGCAACATCTACGTGCTTGTGTAATTAAAAAAAAACATACTAAATCGATTTTTGGACAAAAAATACCATCTTCGTATACAGATGATGAATGAAGTGCATATAAAACTATGTGTTTAAACAGTTGGTAATATGCTTTATATGCGGCCCTTGCCCCAGGGGCTTTGGGAGTCTTGTCATCCCCAGATGTATATTTTTCTGGACCTTTTGACTATTTAAAAAAAAGACCCAATAATTTTGGTCAAAGATCTTTGGGGGTTACTTGGAGCTGGGTAGCAAAAAAGTGCACACGAGCAGGGGTGTTAATTCACAAAAATTAGGTGGAATTTAAAAATTTTTAATCCTGGGGGAGTGTCTGTTTTTTTTGTTTTTTTATAATTTAACCTAGGAAATACTAAAAATGGGCATTTTAAATGAAAATTCCACAAAACACAGATGTTGGATCGGATGTCGTATATGTTTGAAATTTTGATCGGATACGTTTTGGGGAATGATAAGCTTATTGTGGAGAAACTTGTTGCCCTCATTACTTTTGACTTGTAAAAAGGCACTAGAACTTTCAATTTCCAATTGAATGAGCCACCTTCCGAAGTTTTTACGGTCACCCTTTCCATATGAAAGGGCCTAGAAAAAAAAACACAATAAAGAGTTATGGCTCTTTACTTAGGCAGTGCTACTGCACGGCTTCTGAAATGAAGGAATTCTTGGAAGTTTGAGGAGTTTTACATTTTTCAGTTTTATAGTGAAGAAAAAAAAAGAACTGTTTAGGATATTTCCCGTTTTTATTGAAGCGAAAATTAATCGAGGTTTAAGGTTTCATTTGAAGGGAGGATGACTGCTCTTATCAGGGTTCCCACGCGTCCTGGAAAACATAGAAAATTTAAAGACCAATATTCCAGTCATAGAAAACCCCTTGGAAAGTGTGGGGAAAATGTCCTGGAAACGTTTCAGTTGTCCTGGAAAATAATCTTCGCTCCCTTTGGATGAACACAAACAAGTTAAACATTTAACGCATTTATGTCTGTTTCTTTTGACATCTTTTAACAATAGTAATCTTTTAACATTTTTATTATTTTATCCCAGCTTGTTGCTGTCTGTTTACATGGATCAGTTGTATATCAGCAAATGATTAAATATCAGCTGATATCTAAAGCGCTGTTTTACTACCCTGGTATTATTTATGTTTTTTTTCTCCTTAAATTTTAACCCAAAATAATTAATTAGAAAAATATACCTAAATTCAAAATAATATTCCACTTCGTTTGTTAGCTGAGTTGTCAATGTTGTAAGATGGTAATTTACATTTGTTTTTTGTTTTTGAAATATGAGCCTGAAGTAAACTCAAATCATAAAAATAATATGACCATTTATTTATTTATTTAGGCACTTCTGAGCCTAAGGCTCTCCGTCTACTCCTGAATGGTAAAAAAACTTTGATGGACAAAGGATCAACATGTATAAAGGGCATCTTTATCATTTTTGTGCTGCGGCGGTAGAACGTCAGAATGACCCTCTCTGGCTGACCTCTAGTATTACCTAGATGGTGAATCCTAAAACAAGACAAATTTATAATTTG
Organism: Artemia sinica; assembly: GCA_027921565.1. Classification (NCBI taxonomy): domain Eukaryota; kingdom Metazoa; phylum Arthropoda; class Branchiopoda; order Anostraca; family Artemiidae; genus Artemia; species Artemia sinica. The sequence continues at coordinate 54,877,885 of CM051262.1, read as the reverse complement.
GGAGGGATATATATAACTTGAAAGAATTGTGTTGTTAAATCTGTGAATTAATTATCTAATCCAGAAACAACATTGTTTCTATAATCATTTAATTCTAGATTCTTATTTTATCAAACAAACAAAAATAAGTTTTTTCAACTTAAAGTAAGGAGCAACATTAAAACTCAAAACGAACAGAAATTATTCCGTATATGAAAGGGTTGCCCCCTCCTCAATAACTTGCTCTTCAAGCTAAAGTATTTAGCGCTTTTAAAAAACCTTCCCATTCTTATTAAACACCCCCTGTGTTTCAGGAGTCGTTCTGAAAAAATAGGACAAACAGGCAAACTTTAGCGTAAAGAGCTAGGTATTGAGGAGGGGGGACCCCTTCATATACAGAACAAATTCTGTTTGTTTTGACTTTTAATGTTGCTCCTTACTTTCATTTGAGAAAAACATCTTTTTTTTTACTTAATTTCTGATCGTTTTCAAATAAGGCCGGTAAATCTGGTTCACCCTTTATAAAAATTCCCTCCCCTCACGGAAATCCTCCGTGGAAAATTTATTCCCACAAAAATGCATACACACTTAAAATTCTGCCCGGTCAATTCCATCATTGTCTTACCCATCAAAAGTTACGTGCCTTAGAAAATTTGCTTAATTTTCGAAAAAAGGGGGAACACCCCCTAAAAGTCATATAACCTTAATGGAAATCATACCATTGGATTCAGCGTATCAGAGAACCCTACTGTAGAGGTTTCAAGCTCCTATCTGCAAAATGTGGAATTTTATATTTTTTTTGCCAGAAGAAAGATCACGGACGCGTGTTTATTTGTTTTTTTCCCAGGGGTGGTCGTATTGACGCAGTGGTCCTAGAATATCGCGGGAGGGCTCATTCGAACGGAAATCAAAAGTTCTAGTGCCCTTTTTAAGTGACCAAAAAAATGGACGGCAACTAGCCCCCCTCCCACGCTCATTTTTTTCCCAAAGTCACTCCATCGAAATTTGGAGATAACCATTTTATTCAGCATGGTCGAAAAGTATAATAACTATGTCTTTGAGGATGACTTAACCCCCCCCCCCACAGTCCCCTGGAGAAGGACTGCAAGTTATGAACTTTGCCCAATGTTCAAACAATTCGTGGTAACGAACTGTAAGTAAGGAGCGACCCGGCTCAATGGTAACCGAAACTCTAGAAAACGGTATTTTGATACAAATAGATACATCAAAAGAATTAGATTTTAATGCTGATTTCAAATATATAATTTTCATCAAGTTTAGTCCTACCCATCAAAAGTTACGCGCCTGAGAAAATTTGGCTGATTTTCGAAAAAGGGGGAAAGACCCCCTAAAAGTTATAGAACCTGAATGAAAATCACACCATCATATTCAGCGTATCAGAGAACCATACTGTAGAGGTTTCAAGCTCTTATCTACAAAAATGTGGAATTTTGCATTTTTTGTCAGAAGAAAGATCACGGGTGCGTGTTTATTTGTTTGTTTTTTTTTCTTTTTCCCAGGGGTGATCGTATCGACACAGTGGTCCTAGAATATCGTGGGAGGGTTCATTGGAATGGAAATTAAAATTTCTAGTGCCCTTTTTAAGTGACCAAAAAAAATGGAGGGCAACTAGGCCCCCTCTCACGCTCATTTTTTTCCCAAAGTCACCCGATCAAAATTTTGAGATAGCCGTTTTGTTCAGCATGTTCGAAAATATTATAAGTATGTCTTTTAGGATGACTTAATACCCCGAAGTTCCCAGGGGGAGAGCTGAAAGTTATGAACTTTACCCAATGTTAACATATAGTATTGGTTATTGGGAAGTATACAGACGTTATCAGGGGAGATTTTTTCTGGTAGTGGGGGGGGGGGGGGGGTTGGTCGGGGGTTATGTGGGAGAATCTTTCCATGAAGGAAGTTTTCATGGGGAAGGGACATTGCTATGAAGGGGACGCCGGACTTCCCAGCATTATTTAAAAAAAGATCAGAAATTAAATATAAAAAAACAAGTTTTTTCAGCTGCAGCAGCAGCAAGATCAAAACTTTAAACGAACAGAAAATATTACATATATGATTGGGTTCACCCCCTAGTCAATACCTAGCTCTTTAAGCCAAAGATTTTTTAGTACTTTCATAAGAGCTATTTATTCTAAGTAACGGCCTTTTTGATTAAGAGGTCATTTTTAAAGAATCTGAACAAAATTCGATCTTTAGCTTAAAGAGCAAGGTATTGACTAGGGGGCAAACCCCCTAATATACGTATTAAAAATATATGAATATAGAAGTTCGTTACGTAAGTTAATTCGTAAGTTACGTATATTTATTACTAATAAAAACGTTCGTAAATAAAATTAAACAAGTTTCGAGAAAGCCATTTAACCAAATAAAAGTAAAATTAATTTGCAAATTTTGTTTTAATTATTCATGCACGGTGAGCCAAAATCAAAACCTGCATTAATTCAAAAACGTTCACAAATTAAATAAAAAAAAAACAAGTTTTTTTTAACTGAAAGTAAGGAACGACGTTAAAACTTAAAACGAACAGAAATTATTCCGTATATGAAAGTGGCTGTCCCCTCTTCAACGCTTCGCTCTTTACGCTAAAGTTTGACTTTCTCACAACTCATTTTTTTTTAAACAATAAACTTTTGTTTTAATTGCATTTTTTTTAATTAACTTTAACGAAAATCACACCATCAGATTCAGCTTATCAAAGAACACTATTAAAGAAGTTTCAAACTCCTATCTGCAAAAATGTGGAATTTTGCATTTTAGCTAACTTTAACGAAAATTACACCATCACATTCAGCTTATCAGAGAACCCTATTAAAGAAGTTTCACGCTCCTAGCTGCAAAAAGGTTGAAATTTGCATTTTTTTTTCTCGAAGAGAGATCACGATGCGTGTTTTTTTTTTTTTTTTTTTTTTTTTTCGGGGGTGATCGTTTCGACCCAGTGGTCATAGAATATTGTGAGAGGGCTCATTCGAACGGAAATTAAAAGTTCTAAGTGACCAAAAAACTGGAGGGCAGCTAGACCCCCTCCCACGCTCATTTTTTTTTTACCAAAGTCACTTGATTGAAATTTTGAGATAGCCATTTGTTTCAGCCTACACGAAAAATGTAAAAACTATGTCTCTAAGGATGACTTAACCCCCCACAGTCCCAAGTATTAAAAAACGAGCGACCCGGCTCAATGGTTAGCGAAACTCTAGAAAACGGCATTTGATACAAATAGATACATCAAAAGAATTAGATTTTAATGCTGATTTCAAATATATAATTTTCATCAAGTTTAGTCCTACCCATCAAAAGTTACGCGCCTGAGAAAATTTGGCTGATTTTCGAAAAAAAAGGGGAAAGACCCCCTAAAAGCTATAGAACCTTAATGAAAATCGCACCATCATATTCAGCGTATCAGAGAACCCTACTGTAGAGGTTTCAAGCTCCCTCCCACGGGTCTCTAATCTCTACGATCAGTAAGGAGCGACCCGGCTCAATGGTAACCGAAACTCTAAAAACGGAATTTTGATACCAATAGATACATCAAAAGAAACAGATTTTAATTCTGATTTCAAATATATAAGTTTCATCAAGTTTAATCTTACCCATCAAAAGTTACGCGCCTGAGAAAATTTGGCTGATTTTCGAAAAAGGGGGAAAGACCCCCTAAAAAACTTAGAATTTTAATGAAAATCACATTATCAGGTTCAGTGCATCAGAGAACCCTACTATAGAAGTTTGAAGCTCACACCATCGTATTCATGAAAATTACACCATCGTATTCAGCGTATCATAGAACCCTACTGTAGAGGTTTCAAGCTCCTATCTACAAAAATGTGGAATTCTCCATTTTTTGCCAGAAGAAAGATCACGGATGCGTGTTTATTTGTTTTTTGTTTTTTTGTTTTTTTTTTCTTTTTCCCAGGGGTGATCGTATCGACCCAGCGGTCCTAGAATATCGTGGGAGGGCTCATTGGAACGGAAATCAAAAGTTCTAGTGCACTTTTTAAGTGACCAAAAAATGGAGGGCAACTAGGCCCCCTCCCACGCTCATTTTTTTCCCAAAGTCACCCGATCAAAATTTTGAGATAGCCATTTTGTTCAGCATGGTCGAAAATATTATAACTATGTCTTTTAGGATGACTTAATCCCTCGAAGCCCCCTGGAGGAGGGCTGAAAGTTATGAACTTTACCCAATGTTAACATATAGTATTGGTTATTGGGAAGTATACAGACGTTTTCAGGGGGAATTTTTTCTGGTAGTGGGGGGTGGGGGTGGGTCGGGGGTTATATGTGAGGATTTTTTCATGAAGGAAGTTTTCATGGGGGAAGGGACATTACTATGAAGGGGGCGCCAGATTTCCCATCATTATTTTAAAAAAAATCAGAAATTAAATATAAAAAAAACAAGTTTTTCAACTGAAAGTAAGGAGCAACATCAAAACTTAAAACGAACAAAAAATATTAGCTACATGATTGGGTTCACCTTCTAGTCAATGCCTCGCTCTTTAAGCCAAAGATTTTTTAGTACTTTCATAAGAGCTATTTATTCTAATTAACGGCCTTTGTGATTAAGGGGTCATTTTTAAAGAATTGGAACAAAATTTGAACTTTGGCTTAAAGAGCAAGGTATTGACTAGGGTTACGTAAGTTAATTTGTAAATTACGTCAGAAAAAAATTTAGAGACAGCCATTTAGCAAAAGAAAAGTAAAATTTTTATGCAAATTTTGTTTACTTATTCAATGACGGTGAGCCAAAATAAAAGCTGCATTAACTAAAAAACGATCAGAAATTTAATAAAAAAAAAAAATTTTGATAAAAAACTGAAAGTAAGGAGCGACATTAAAACTTAAAACGAACAGAAATTATTCCGTATATGAAAGGGGCTGTCCCCTCCTCAACGCCTCGCTCTTTACGCTAAAGTTTGACTTTCTCACAACTCATTTTTTTTTTAAACAATAAACTTTTTTTTAATTGCATTTTTTTAAATTAACTTTAACGAAAATCACACCAAATCACACCGCTCTTTACACTAAAGTTTGACTCTGTTTCACAATTTTATTTTTTAAAACAATAAAAAACTTTAGCGTAAAGAGCGAGGCGTTGAGGAAGGAACAGCCCCTTTCATATACGGAATAATTTCTGTTCGTTTTAAGTTTTAATGTCGCTCCTTACTTTCAGTTTAAAAAAATTGTTTTTTTTATTTAATTACATATAGTATTGGTTATTGGGAACTATACAGACGTTTACAGGGGGGATTGTTTCTGGTAGTGGGGTGGGTGAGTCGAGGGTTACGTGGGAGGATCTTTCCACGGAGGAAGTTCTCATGGGGGAAGGGACATTGCTATGAAGGGGGCGCCGGATTTTCCAGCATTATTAAAAAAAGATCAGAAATAAAGTAAAAAAAAAACAAGTTTTCAGCTGAAAAACTTTTTCAAAAGTTAAAACAAAAAGAAGCTCTTACGTACATGATTGGGTTAGCCCCCTAGTCAATACCTCGCTCTTTACGCTAAAGTTTTTTTAGTACTTTCATAAGAGCTATTTATTCTAATTAACCGGCTTTGTGATAAAGGGGTCATTATTAAAGATCAGGAAAAATTCGAACTTTAGCGTTAAGAGCTAGGTATTGACTAGGGGGCGAACCCCCTAATATACGTAATTAAAATATACGAATATAGACGTTCGTTACGTAAGTTAATTCGTAAGTTACGTATATTATTACTAATAAAAACGTTCGTAAATAAAATAAACAACTTTCGAGAAAGCCATCTAGCCAAAAAAAAGTAAAATTTATATGCAAATTTCGTTTTAATTATTCATGTAGGGTGAGCCAAAATCAAAACCTGCATTAATTCAAAAACTTTCAGAAATTAAATAAAAAAAACACGTTTTTTTAACTGTAAGTAAGGAGCGACATTAAAACTTAAAACCAACAGAAATTATTCCGTATATGAAAGGGGCAGTCCCCTCCTCAGAGCCTCGCTCTTTACGCTAAAGTTTGACTCTTTCTCACAGCTCTATTTTTTAAAACAATAAAAAGCTTTTGCGTAAAGAGAAAGGCACTGTGGAGGGGACAGCCCCTTTCATATACGGAATAATTTCTGTTCGTTTTAAGTTTTAATGTCGCTCCTTACTTTCAGTTAAAAAGTTTAGTAGCTTTCAGTTTAGTAGCACGATAAGAATTAAATAAGAAAATAAGTTTTTTACTAGTTGTGTTGCATTGTAAGTACAGGAAAGTTGGTGGGATTGTTAACAACTGCAATACCGATATAATGGTAGGCCTATATATGCAGTATCATATATATATTTCGAAATGTTCTCCGATATGATGATAATATTGGCATTTCGCTTAGCTCTAGAGGTGATAGCTTGACTTGTACTGTGCAGCGGAAAATGTCTTGGAAAAGTTTTGGAAAATCACTTCAAGAAAAGGGTGGGAATCCTGTCTTATTTTTCTTTATGTATATGACCTGATTATTCATTTTTGCTTCTGTCTATTTCAAGTTTCATTTCTTGATTAATAGCATGATCAATAGCTGTTTGCCTTAAGTTTGACTTGGTTTAAGAGTCTATTTCTGCTCTAGATTTGCCTTTTCCTGAAATACTTAGATGCTTGCAAGTTTTGCCATATTTTTTACATGCTCCTTGTCATTTTGGAGATTTCTTTTTTTGTGACTAGCCCTATTATATTGGCTAGTTTTGTGTGTGTGTGTTTATTGACTCAAAAGTTTGAATTCGCCTCATCTAGGCGAATTCAAATATAGATATTTTTCCGAAATAAATTCCATCATACCTCCCTTGTCATAAATGAGGTTTGCAATGTTGGAAGTGTTCCACACTTTGGTACCCTTAAACATAAGCCACCTGCTGTTACGGAAATAAATCTTAGCCTATACGCTAGAACGCATATTGTTCTGTCATTATAAAAACACGCACGGAAATGTTTAGAGTACTTAAGCATGTTCTTAAGCGATGTTTAGAGTACTTAAGCAATTGAATGACTTTTACCGATTAATCCTTTTTTTTTTAAATCCTGGAATTGAAATGCGAGAGAATAATCTTTTCAAAAATGAGAAGAAAATGCTATAAACATTGTGTGGCAGTTGAACTCAAATGCCTTCACTAACAAGATTTACTAGAAGCTTCTACTCCGCAGACCATCTGGTGCACCAGGAGATTTTAAAAATATTTTTAAACAGGTTCATACAGGCTATGCAGGCTTGAATTTAGACCATGGACATAATTTTCTATATTATGATATTCTTTATTCTATAATAATTTTCTGTTTCGGTCCAAAATCCAGATCATTGTTGTTTTTTCCCTTAAAGTTTCCTGGATAGTTTTTGCTTTTTTCCCCACACTACTCACAACAGTTTACCCTTTTTTATTTACAAAATTATGTTTTCTGTAACTTTTTGGAAAAATCGGCTGTTTTGAGGAATTTACTTTCGTTTCTGAAAATGAAATCCTGTGTAGGCCTAAATACCTAATTTTGACAACAATTTTATTTATCTAAAAGAGCTTACGATAATACTTTTTTTTGTATGTGTTATCGTATCGTTTTTTTCCGGAAGTCTTAGAAGCATTGAGTCATCCATTATCAATAGCTGTTCTAATACCGTGTTTGGTTTGGTTTGTTAGTATTATGTTGAGAGGCTGGGTGTACCTTTTACCTTTTAAAGGTACGAGTTGCGAAGCTGTTGATGATTATAGCTCTGGGGGTTCACTATTAATAGCTCATGGATATTACCTTTTTATGCTACACAATTACAATCGTAGGTATTGCGCAGGGGATTGCGGAGCAATATCCGTTTCCAAAAAATTCTTAGGAGAAGGGGGGGGGACTGAGTCCCCATATAAAACGTCTGAAGCGGTTCTCCTTCTAAAAGTGTTCTTTTTCAGTGCACTGGAATTGGACTAAACTGATTATTACGAGTCCTAGCTTCCTTCTAAGGAGGAAACTATGCGCCCTTGGTTCTAATGAAATAAGAAATTGACCACAGAGCCTATAAAAGTATCTCCAGTTTCTAGTCGATAATTGTCGTATATAGCTCAACCATGAAAAAAACTATGATACGCCCCTTTCCTCTAACAATACTTTGAGTCTCTAACCCAAAGGATTTGGTCCAGGGCTTCCATACGTCTAAGTCAAACAGTTCGTGGTAACGAACTGTAAGTAAGGAGCGACCCGGCTCAATAGTAACCGAAACTCCAAAAAACGGAATTTTAATACATCAAAAGAATCAGATTTTTATGCTGATTTCAAATATATAAGTTTCATCAAGTTTAATCTTACCCATCAAAAGTTACGCGCCTGAGAAAATTTGCCTTATTTTCGAAAAAAGGAGAAAACATCCCCTAAAAAACTTAGAATTTTAATGAAAATCACATTATCAGGTTCAGTGCATCAGAGAACCCTACTATAGAAGTTTGAAGCTCCTATCTGCCAAAATGTGGAATTTTGTATTTTTTGCCAGAAGAAAGATCACAGATGCGTGTTGATTTGTTTTTTTTTTGTTTTTTTTTCAGGGGTGATCGTATCGAACCAGTGGTCCTAGAATATCGCGGGAGGGCTCATTTGAACTCCCGTCATTTACCCGTGCCGCAGTCATTTAAACATTTGCCTCTCAATTACTTGGACTATCTGTCTTGGCTTTTCTTTTTCTACAATTAGCCATGTCCTGATGCAACCTACTGCAAAATACTTGACTCTGTCTTGCAACTTTGTTTTTTAAAACAATAAAAAACTTTAGTGTAAAGAGCGAGGCGTTGAGGAGGGGGCAGCCCCTTTCATGTACGGAATAATTTCTGTTCATTTTAAGTTTTAATGTCGCGCATTAATTTCAGTTAAAAAACATGTCTTTTAACATTTAATTTGTAAACGAGGGCCGTCTTTTTGATTTACTCTGCGTATACCGGCTTTCAGCTTACGTCGTTGTTCAGGAGAAATCAATGTTTGATACGTTTTTCCTACAGTTTGTGTCGATCTGAGTTTCAATTTACTTTCTTTTCCATTTTTAGCAGACAAAGAAGAAAAATACAAAGGGAAAACACTTCAGTTTGAACCTCAAATAAACGCGTAATTAATAAAAAAAACTTCAATTGAAACTAAAACCAATATAGAATTCTGGAAAAGTCTAGTAGCCTGCATTTTTATAGACAGGTTAAAGATGTGTATGGGGAGGAGTTTTATTTGATGCTGAACCTACCGTGGAGAACCCTTAAGTATTGGTTGCAGGCGTGGGCAAATTGCATACCACTGCGTAAAGGATACTGGGAGTCTTATGATGAGGATGGCTCGGGAAGTAGGCGTGCCTGCCCCTCTCTGTGGGGAGTTTGGGGATGGGATGGACCATTTTCTGAGTAGATGCCAAATTTTGGCAAATTTTAGGGATAAATTTTTTCATGGGGATGTACCGCTGCTCCCGGGTGTTTTGGGGACTACTTCGAGGGACCTAATTATTGCGTTAGGTTGTTTTCTAGAGAATAGTCTGATGGTGCGGAAAGAAGCTGTAGTTTAAATTTGTTGAGTGCTATTGTTCTTTCCTTATTATTTTTAATTTATTTGTTTTTGTGTATATGACCACTGGTTTTTAAATACACGCATGTATGTATGTATAGATTATGAAAAAAGGCTTTATCTTAAGGCTTCTTTCCTGAATAATTCAAAAAAGAATTCCCAAAAAAGTTTTCAAAGAAAAGTGAGGAGAAACAACAAAAACCAAGTCACGTAATAAAGCAAACTTATAACGGACTTACATCGCTATGAATGAATGACTGAAAACGAAAAGCAGCTTCGATTTCGATTCTAACTATTCTCATACCAATATTCCCTAAAGTTCCTTCTGTTAAGGTCGGATTTCTCCGTAGAAACAAAAAAAAAATATTTTGGCTTGGGCTTAGTGCCCAAGCCTAATAGGCTTGGTGCAACCTAATTTAAGAAGTTATTGTACATTACGGAATTTTACCATACCAATTTGATTGAATATTATGAAAATGGTGTCCAATAGGGAACAATTTTCTCAAATTAGAACATAAAGACCAAATTTATCACTTTACTCAAGGTCGTTAGGTGTGGAAACAATGGTCCCTAGCAGCCTGAGCTTCAGGCAGTGGGTACACCCCTTCTGTAATGTTGATCTTGCATTTTAACGAGATTAACGTAGGTCGCTCTTACTTTGTGACAACATTTATTTTTGGATTGCTTAATCAGGTCTAATTTGAAATTCTTTGCTGTTGAAAATACAGACTGTGTTGCATAGGTTGTTAGGCAGCTGGTGTTGTATTTTGATACTCCTATGTAGCTTTGCTGATGACAGGGCAAAAAGAAGTCACCGGGAGACTGAAAGAATCCTAAGAGCACATATAGTTTACATGCGCCTATTCTACAATTACTGCATAGCCTAACCAATGTTCTTTTATTTCGGCAGTTTACCACAATCAAAGACATTGCTTAAAAATAAAGTAAACTCTAGGCCACCCAAATTAGTAAATCCTAGTGAATGATGATGATGGTTGATTGACCGTCCACGCTTTAGCCCTTTTTTTTTTTTTTAGAAATTTTGCGTTGGTCCGCAACATAAATCAGTGCTGCAGCATAAGATTTTTGAAGAAAGCTGAGCATATGCAATCTACGAGTAGTTTTCAGCCTTCGTTCGAAAAAAAAAAAAATCTCGCTGAATATCCCCAAATCCTTTACCTTGCCATAAATTTCCCAGAATCCGTAGACATAAAAAAAGTGATTCTAAAAGAAGTTTTTTTTTCCTAGAATAGGGAGAAATCTAGAAGTGGAAGCAGGGGCGAATCTCCAGCATTTTTATTGGGGGGGGGGGCAAGAGGGGTCCATATCCGGATAGTCAAAGGGCATGGAGTGTATAATAATTGTTTTCTTCACATTATTGGGGGGGGGGACAACTGCCCCGTCCCCCTTGCCACCCCCAACCCAAATCTCCGGCATTTTTATTGGGGGGGGGGCAAGAGGGGTCCATATCCGGATAGTCAAAGGGCATGGGGTGTATAATAATTGTTTTCTTCATGTTATTGGGGGGGGGCAACTGCCCCCCCCCCCTTGCCACCCCCAAACGACGCCCCTGAGTGGAAGCCCAGCCTCAAACCCTGTAAGAGACCATTGTAATTTGTGCTTTACAGAAAAGACAGTTATTTTTGACTCTGAGTTTTCTATTTGTCAAAACGTCAACGTCGAAAAGAAGAAATCACAATGCTAATCAAGGCTATTGGAAATAGCCAAATATTTCTTAGAATAATTACATTTGTGACTTTCAGTATAGTTGTGATATTATAAGATAACATTTTTTTGGGGTCAAAACTACGATTTTGATTCTATTGAATTCAAAAGTATGAGAAATTAACCCCTAAATAATCTTTTGAAGCGAAAGTTGGCGATTTTGGAAGCCACCTGTTTAGTTTATTGCCTTTTTTAATTGGCTAATCAATAAAGGATTTACCACTGGTTTTTCTATACATTTGAAAAGAATGTATTTAAAAGGAAGAAAATATTGATAAATAATATATTTATATCAGACTAATGAAACTAGATTGATTGTTTGAAATATAATAACATATAAAAGCAAGAATTATATGGTTGAGCAATTTTTTTATTTTTCAATGCTATATTGATAGAAGAAAAGGAAAACTGTTATTTATGGAAGATTTTTTTTTTTTTTTCCCTGTGCATCGGGGCACCTTGGGGTCCCATTTTGGTGTATCCTTGCCCATAATCTGGTTTTCTTAGCAGAAGTTGTTTTGTAGCTTTTGACACATTTTAGGACCCCCTATCACCCATCCTCTCCCGATAATAATGTGTGATCTTTTTGGCCTAGGGATTGATCTCTGAAAGGGTCATGCCTATCAGACAACCAAGATCAGACATGACTTCATTTTTCCAACTACAAAATCTATATGGTAAATAATGGGAGAGTCTTTAACCTAGGACCTTCTCTTCTGAGGCTGCATTAATTTTGCCATCTCTGGAGGCATATCTATTGGATCTTGGACTGCTGAGAAATATGATTATCTAGAGATTTCGATCTGATGACTGGGGGGGGATTACGAGGGGTCCAGGGTAAAAAAGGGCACGGTGGGAATCTAGTTGCCTTCCAATCACTTTCGATTCTTAGAAAAGGCAGTAAAATTTTAAATTTCCATTTGTACATTTAATTTCCATATTGTATTTTGTACACTTTTTGAATTCTACCCCAGCCTTCCCGAAATAAGTTTCTGTTGATAATTGTTGTCTGAATAATTCCTCCTTAATATAACTACAACACTGTAGTCATTTGTTACTAATTACAACCACCGTCATTGAAGTATGTTATTTACTTTGGGTAGGTATAGGATCCGCTTTTAATTAAGTTTTCTAGCTTTTAGATGTACTAAAGAAATTACAGATATAAAGCCGTCTAAGGTGAAAACCTAGGGGATGGGCACTTGGAATACGAGTTCGGTCATACACTTCGCCACCCACACCACACCTTTGTCAATAAAGCCCTCAGATGTACTCTCCGTGAAAATATCTTCTTCTTGTGAGAATTTAAATAAGACGTAACGATAAAGATGAAGGGAGCCGGCGTCCCCCCGGAAAATTCCTCTTGCGGATAATTCCCCCCTCCCCCATGGAAGCTTTCTCCACGCGCAAAATTGAGCAGCCACAGTGAAAGTACAAAATAGCTACCTCAAAATTTTGATCAGATGTCCTAAGGGGTAACAATAGGACCAAATATCAAACATAGTTTTAGGACAGAGGCTGGTTGTTCTCCAGTCACTTTTAAAAAAGGACTAGAACTCGAATGAGCATCTTTTGAAGTTTCTGCGACCACGAGGGGGGGTGGTTATGAGGAAGGGGCAGCCCTCCTCCTATACGGAATCATTTTCGGCTATATTTGGGGCTTAATATTATTCTTTACTTTCATAATAACAGCGCAAACCAGAAATATTTCCAGAAATCAAGAGGGATTAAATATCAATTTCTACCTCCACCCCGCCCCTTTTTGGAACTAATTCTGTATTTACCTGAAGGTTAAAGGAGTATTATGAATTATATGCATTAAAATTCACCCTTTGAGGCATCCGCCCCCTCCAAAGTTTATACGACAACCCTTCCCATAAAAAGCATATATCTTAACAATGGGCAACTTGCATAGCTTACAGCCCTTGCCCCGGGGACTGGAAGGGGAGTTGTCAAACCCGAAGTCATGATTATTTGACCTTCGGACTATTTTGAACAAAGTGGCTATCTCAAAATTTTGATCAGATGCGTCTGGGGAAAATGGGGGGATTTTCTGGAGGGAATTAACCGTGGGAGGAATTTCTGGGGGGAAAAGGCTAGACCCAAAGATGACAGTGAGTATGTGAATAATTTGGCTTCACCTCGGCGATTAGTGCGTAAAATTTTGTTTAGTAAGCTTAGAGTCCTCCCTTATTTCGTACTAGACAAGTGCAGATGCGACCTGAGGAATAAAATGAAATGGTGGAATCTTTAATTTATTTGAGAAGACTTCAAGATACGCCTCTTCGCTTTAGGGACGACGCAATGTTCTCTTCATTACCAAGAGAAATTTTGATTTTGGGTCTACGACAATATACTTTTTAGATCACGCTTATTAGCGAAACTCTCCGCTTTATTAATCCGAAACTTTAGTAATTCAGTGGCGGTTTTCTGAACTGTTTTCCCAATTTTGTCTCGGAGGGATATTTTGCTATTTAAAACAGCTTTTCTATAAGAAATGTATGAATGTGAAGCTTCGAAATTGATGCTGTACATTTTATAAGGAAATGGATTATCCGAAAGCTGAACTTATTTAGCAGAAATTATGTTTTACATTGTGTCTGATCGTGCCCAAAATCGATGTCTAATATTTGACACTGGTGTGTGACATGATTAACATTTACGGCATTGAAAAATTTCAATTATATATATCCACACAAGCTGATTTTGACAAAAAGAAACTAAATGATAGTCAAATATTATGTATAGGATAGTATCATTTATTAACAGAATATTTCCCTTAAATGGGCTCACTTGTCTGTGCTAATGCGCTCATTTTGCTGTTGGTGGTAGATTTTTTTTTATTACTATTATTATTATCTTTTTGTTTTTGTTATTATTGATCACTTAAAATTTTGAGTGCTTTGCCGTCTTAGGCAAGAAATTGGAATTGTCCCAACTTACTTTGAAGTACCCTAGTAACTGCTTGAACCCCTAGTAACAGTCTCTTGAACGCTTTCCTTTCAACTCTGAAAGAAGAGTACACACAAAATTGTCACACAGTGTAGAAAATACAGACCGGTAAACAGCGAGAGGGAAGAGTGACTGCTACGATTAAAACTATGGTCCTGTAAAGCTTTTTATTCGGTTAGTTTTTATCATTTAAGAAAGTGAAACATATCTGTTGATTTTTGGCTGGTATGTAAATTAGTTTAAATATTCTCAAATTAGTCTTATTAATCTTAGTTTCTAATCCCTTGTTTCCAGCTGCTGGAAAATGAATCCTCCCGCTCTAACGACGAGCAAAAGATACATGTCTACGTCTTCAGTTTTATGTCCAACGCGTGTGCATGTGGAAAAGAAAAAGCTATTAATTGGATAATGTAATTTTCATGCATTAGACAATTATATGAAGCAAGTAAGTAGGCTAGCCTATGTAAAATTACAAACCGATATAAATATATGCAGAAGGCGTTTAACCCAGAAAAAAAAACGAGAGGTGGGAAAGATACGTTCTCTCCGAAAATCGGTTTTGTCCCTCCCCCCCCCCCCAACACCCACTAAATAAATAAGCCACATACGCAGAAATCGATTTAAAAGGAGGACACGCCATTTCAGGAGGGCGGCATAAGGAAACACTTGAAAGACTCGGAGTCTTTTTTTTTAGGAGGGGGAATACGGGCCTAAAGGGCCTCCAGTTACATATGAGCCGGCCAACATCTAGCAGCTTTATTACATGTTTCACGTTCAAATGCTCTAATCATAGACGGTTTTGTATAATTTTATGCTGTAATTCATAATTCCTCAATTACAATTGAGGGATTGGCATGTTTTTGATTTTATGTGATTATTGATGTTGAGCCACAAATATCATTGTAACTCGTGTTTGTTCGATGTTGTTTTGCACATGTTGCATGCTTATGAGTTTGAAGCTCCTTTTAGTTCAGGATTTCCATTTCTGTAGAGCATATTCAGCTGTGACATAGGCTATATTTCTATGCTTCTAAGTTTATGTGCGCGCAGGGGGGGGGGGAGAAGCCTCCAAAAATGAAAAATGGCAGCTTAAAAATGCAGGGTTCCGTGGATTCAACACCACCTCCCCCAGCTCCCAAAGAATCATTCTGGTGTCCGCTAATCTTCGGACCTTTGTCCACCTCTTGCTATTATCACATCTTATATTATGGCAGTATATATATATATATATATATATATATATATATATATATATATATATATATATATCTATATATATATATATATATATATATATATATATATATTATATATATATATATATATATATATATATATATATATATATATATATATATATATATATATATATATATATATATATATACCCTTAATCCACTGTATTTGGTTTGTCTTATTTTTTTTTAATCTTTTAAATAAGTCGTACAAACCGAAAATGTCCTAATACTGGGTTGTTCCCGTTACGAAAAAACTTAGACATAAACTTACATTCTCAAACATGAGATGAATGAAGCAGGAGTTATTGATATAGAATACCTAGGATAACATGAAGAATTTCAGTCTGTATTTGGTTTTTATCCTTGTCTACCTTAACATGTCCGTAGGGATGATTGCAATTGGTTGCTCAGCCATGGTAGAAATGTCTCGATGAATTACAAAATGTAATGTCTGTCACAAATCACAATTAAAAAAAGTCCTACATTATGGCGCCAAGAGAACGTGGGAGCCAATAGAATCAATTTGTCGTATTCGATGTCTGAAAAATTCAACCTCCTGACCCATCTAGATATGCGATTTTCTTAAACTCCTGCTTAATACTGCTTACAGCTACATTAGCTTCTACAACACCTACATTAGAATACACTAGCTTCTATCTTGGAGGATGCTTGCTACCGCCTTCACGTTTCAGTTGGGCCAATCCCAGCATATGATGACAGAACATTAGCTGGAATATGTACCCTCCAGCCATATGACCTTTGACCATGATACTTTAGGGACTTTTCGTATAAATCAAACAGTTTGTGGTAACGAACTGTAAGCAAGGAGCGACCCGGCTCAATAGTAACCGAAACTCTAAAAAATGGGATTTTGACACCAATGGATACATCAAAAGAATCAGAATTTAATATTGATTTCAAATATATAAGTTTCATCAAGTTTAGTCTTACCCATCAAAAAGTTACGCGCCTGAGAAAATTTCGCTGATTTTTATAAAAGGGGGAAAGACCCCCTAAAAGCTATATAACCTTAATGAAAATCATACCATCAGATCCAGCGTACCAGAGAACCCTACTGTAGAGGTTTCAAGCTCCTATCTGCAAAAGTGTGGAATTTTGTATTTTTTGCCAGAAGAAAGATCACGGATGCGTGTTTATTTGTTTTTTTTTGTTTTGTTTTTTCCAGGGGTGATCGTATCGACCCAGTGGTCCTAGAACCACCGTGGGAGGGCTCATTCAAACGGAAATTAAAAGTTCTAGTGCCCTTTTTAAGTGAAAAAAAAATGAAGGGCAACTAGGCCCCTCCCACGCTCATTTTTTCACAAAGTCACCCGATCAAATTTTGAGATAGCCATTTTGTTCAGCATGGTCGAAAATATAATAAATATGTATTTTAGGATGACTTAATCCCCCAAAGTCCCCGGGGGGATGGCTGAAAGTTATGAACTTTACCCAATGTTTACATATAGTATTGGTTATTGGGAAGTATACAGACGTTTTCAAGGGGGATTTTTTCTGGTGGCGGGGGGAGGGGTCAGGGGTTATATGGGAGGATCTTTCGATGCAGCAAGTTTTCATGGGGGAAGGCACATTGCTATGAAGGGGGTGCCGGATTTCCCAGCGCAATTTAAAAAACGATCAGAAATTAAATAAAAAATAAATAAATTTTTCAATTGAAAGTAAGGAGCAAAATCAAAGCTCAAAACGAACAGAAATTATTAAGTATATGATTGGGTTCGCCCCCCTAGTCAATACCTCGCTCTTTAAACCAAAGATTTTTTAGTACTTTCATAAGAACTATTTATTCTTATTAACGGCCTTTGTGATTAAGGGGTCATTTTTAAAGAATTGGAACAAAATTTGAACTTCAGCTTAAAGAGCGAGGTATTGACTAGGGGGCGAACCCCCTAATGTACGTATTAAAAATATATGGATATAGAAGTTCGTTACGTAAGTTAATTCGTAAGTAACGTATATTTATCACTAATAAAAATGTTCGTAAATAAAATTAATATGCAATTTTTTTTTAATTATTCATGTACGGTGAGCCAAAGTCAAAACCTCCATTAATTCAAAAATTAAATAAGAAAAAGCAAGTTTTTTTTTAACTGAAAGTAAGGAGCAACATCAAACTTAAAACGAACAGAAGTTATTCCGTATATGAAAGGGGCTGTCCCCTCCTCAACGCCTCGCTCTTTACACTAAAGTTTGACTCTGTTTCACAATTTTATTTCTAAAACAATAAAAAACTAGCGTAAAGAGCAAGGCGTTGAGGAGGGAACAGCCCCTTTCATATACAGAATAATTTCTGTTCGTTTTAAGTTTTAATGTTGCTCCTTACTTTCAGTTAAAAAAATTTGATTTTTTAAATTTAATCCTCAAAAGTGGCTTTAAAGCTAGGTTCGACAGGAGATGGTAAATTGGTCCCCCTCTAACTGTGTGATCGGTCGCTTCACATTGAACTTAAATTTTAGTTTGAATTCGATTTAACTAGAAGCTTCTTGAGACAATGCGGTGTCAAAATTGGCTCTTTAAGATTCAAAATTGTCAAATAAAGCAAAAGCACCCTAAGAGTACGGTACTCATTTTTCAAAATATATTGTCAAATAACTATTTTGGATAAAAGGTTCTTAATATACCACCACTGCAACTCTTAAACGTGTCTTTAGTATACTAGAAAAGATGTCATTTTGTAGGGGGGGGGATGTCAAAGGGTCATGTGTCCCCTAGAGATTTGAAGACTACCTTTTTGGGGCACTATAATTGAAGAATGGCTCCCTTGGTATTTTCATTGAAACAATTAAAAAAACAACGAAATTGCCCCCCCCCCTCCCCTAAATTTTGAGAAGGACATCCCACCCCCTAAATTTCTGTGAATTGACGTCACTGCTTGGAAGCATAACATTCCAGTGTTATGGTGGTAGACTTGGTGCAATAGTCCCTGGAAGCTTCATCTTTGCCTCATGACGGCCGCTGAGGCTGGAAAAGGTGTGTGGTTCAGCCTCCAGTTTTTTAGTAGCTGGCCTATTGTAAAAATTCCGGGAATTGTATTTTGATGATTTGAGTCTTTTTTTTGTATTGACGTGACCACAGTTTATAGAATTATCCAGTAAGTTTATCGCAGATCATTTCTGGTCTTCATTCTCGGTACGAACAAAAAGCTCCTCCCACTTCTTTCTGCATTAGCGGGTTAGTCTGTTTCCAATTGTTTCCAACAAAGTGCATTATTCGTAATAGTGGGTTTCCACTTGTTTCCGATTAGATCACAGTCTGACTTGTCTACCCGTGAAAAGATCTGATGTCGCCTATGTTTCTATCTGCAAAAACGTTCCCTGGAGCACTCGCACCTTGGTCCGGGTTTTTTATAATGGGTGAGATAGGGAAAGATCATACTGGATAATTATATAAACTGTGGACGTGACGTTCAATCAACCTAATTTAGTTTTTCATTTTTCCTCGGGAAGGCCAAGTTTCATTTCAGAAATACAATCGATAACTCCAAGCCCTCCCGAACAATCCTCGATTTAGAAGGTTTCGTTTGATGTTACAAAAATTGTGCTGGGAACCTGAGTGCAATTAATAATTATAGACAAATGGAATGCGTTTATTAGATTTTCTCAAGTGTTTCCATTTATTATCTCTGCCTTGCTATTAAGGGAAGTGCTATTTATGACCGTACATTTTGTTGATTAGATTAGATAAAACTGTCGAATAACAATTGTACTTATTTTATTGGAGCTTTAGTTGATTACTTGTCGAAAAAACAAAAAAACTTGTGACTGTACAACGGTTTAGCGATTTTGCTATGATAGTCAGTGCAACTTTTAAGTTTTCTGTTGGTAGCTGGTGATAAAAATGCTAAATAGTTTTTACAGTAACATAGTTTGTTGTTAATCCACCAGTTTTGAACTGATTCTCTACTGTATAAACTTGCATTGGGAGATTGCAGGAAGATTATTTTTATGGAAGGCACCGGGGAAAATTTTCATTAAATGGAACAAAATATGTATACCAAGTGGGTTTTTATGGGAAGAAGTGTAGAATGAAGCTCTTGAATGTGTGATTGGAAGTGAGGCATGAGCAGCTGTATTGGTCTCATGAGGCCTGGTGCTGGGATGAGTTGTCTGTAAGAGTAGTAACATTTCCAAATTTAGGTACAGACAATTCTTGTCATTTATTTGCTAATGCCCAAATATGCTTTAAATGCGCTGCCAAAGTAAAGAACGAAGTGGGCCCAATGTATTATTTTTTTTTCTTTTTTACCAAGGCACTTCGTATAGAAGGAGTTTTCGTATAAACTTCGAAAGGAGCTCATTTGATTTGAAATGGAAAGTTCTATTGCCCTTTTTAAGAGTCAAAAGTGATTGGAGGGTAGCCAGCCCCCCTCCCACGCCCAAACTTCCCAAATGCATCCAATCTAAATTTTGAGATATCCATTTTGTTCAGTATAGTTGAAAGGTCTAGTAGCTATGTCGTTTGAGATGCCCCCCCCCACAGCCCTCGGGGAAGGGCTGTAGGTTGTGCAATTCATTGTTTACATATATTGTTATTGAGATAGGTGGGAATGTTTGACCTTTAGTGTCCAAAAGATGAAGGACATTCAAATGAACCTTTCTACGAACATTGGGGGGAGTGTTGAACTAAATCAAAACAAGTTATGTGTATACGGGTTATCAAAAGGGCGTATTAATTTAAAACTTAAAGGAAACGATAAGGGGAACGGTCAAATGACCAAAAAGGCAATGTTCATGCGCTATTACTGTTGCTTCTACTGCTACTGCTTCTGTTACTGCTACTGCTAGTACTACTACTTCTATTACAGCTACTACCACAACAACTACTGCTTCTCTAGCGAGTACTACCAAGGCTGAGGGTATGCATGTGAGTGTATGTACACACAGATAGTCAAAATTGTGTATCACCAATATCTTTGTCACAGCTTACCGTATCGAGATGAAACTTCTAGGGGATCATGAAGGGATATTTAACCGGTCAAAAGGCAATATTTACATACTACTACTACAAATACAACACTACTGCTTCTACTGCTACGTATAAAAGGACTTGTAAACGCTAAGAGTATTAAGAGGAAAATTTCAGGATGTGGAGGAGGAAGTTGAACTAAATTAAAACACATTTTGGATATACAGGCTATCAAAAGGGCATATTGGCAGTATCATAGCAACGGTTAATTGTATAAACTTGAAACGTTCAGGCATTGATGAGGGGGATGTTCAACTGACAAAAAGGCAATATGTTAATGCTACTGCTGCTACTAGTATTTGTGTTATTTCTGTTAATACTACAACTAGTCTTAAACCTACTACTACTATTAGTACTCCCACTACTACTGCTGTGACAACTATTAAAACTATGGCTAAGGGTATGAAGGTGAAAGTTTCAGGGAATATTGAGGGGGGAAGTTGAACTGAATCACAGCACGCCGTCTGTATGCTGGTTGCAAGAAGGGCGTATCAGCAATATCTTAGGAATGGTTTGGAATGTCAAGTTGAAACTTACAGGGCTTGGTGTACGGATGTTGAACTAACCAAAAGGTAATGTTTGTATCCTACTATTTCTCCTACTACTGCTGCTCCTACTATCGCTGCTACTAAAGCTGAAGCTACTACTACTATTGCTACTGGTACCACTACTACTAAAGCTAAAGGTATTCTGGCGAAAATTTTGGGGAATGTTGAAACAGTGTTCAGCTAAATCAAAGCACACTTTGCGCATACAGGTTATCAAGAGAACGGATTAGCAATGCCTCAGGAACTGTGTATGGCATTGAGTTGAAAACTTTCAGCGTGTGTTGAGGGGAATGTTGAAAACACTTAAAGATGTTGTGTATATACTACTAATAATGCTGCTACTACTGCTACAACTATTGCTACTTCTGAAGCTAATGATATTAAGATGAAGCTTTCAAGAAATGTTTTGGTGGATATTGAACTAAATCGAAACGAACTATGAGCATGTAATTTGTCAAAAGGGTATAACGGCAATATATCAGGAACAGCTTACGCTATTAAGTTGGAACTTTCAAAGTATGTTGTGGCGGATTTTGAACTAATCAAAATGCATTATGTATATACTGCTGATACTATTATTACGATTGCTGTAACTAATGAGGTTAAGGAGATTAAGGTTAAACTTTTAAGGAAGGATTTGAAGGAGTTTCAATTAAACGAAAAAAAATATATGCATGCAGGTTTTCAAAAGGTCTTATAAGCAATATCATAGACAGTGCAGTGCTATCATAGAAACTTTTAAAGGAGCTCAGTCCATTGGAAATTAAAAATTCTGGTTCACTTTTTTAGATTCAAAAGGGATTGGAGGGCAAGCAGTCCCCTCCCAAGCCCGTTACTTCTCCAAACACATCCAATCAAAATTTTTAGATAGCCATTTTTTTAGTATAGTTGAAAGGTCAAGTAACTATATCTCTGGGGATTTCGGGGATATCAACCTTCCACAACCCTCAGAGCAAGGGCTGTAGACTATGCAATTTGACCATTCTTTACAATGGGCAAACTAAGTGTAGCTTTATTATTGGGAAAGAGGACATGTTTGACCTTTGGTGTTCAGAAAGACCGCATGTATTCAAGTGAAGCTTTCAGAAAAGGTTGAAGGGAGTATTGAACTAAATCAAAGCGTATTATGGGCTTACATGTTTTCAAAAGCGGAAACTCAAGAACGACTGATGGTATTAAGTTGGAACTTTTAAGGGCATATTGAGGGGATGTTGGACTAACCAAAAGGAACTATGTGCATATTACCACTATTGCTGCCATTACGACTGCTAGACTACTACTTCTACAGCGGTTAGGGGTATTAAGTTCAAACTTCCGTAGAACATTTAGTGGGGTGTTGAAGTAAAGCAAGACATACCGTGTGCATTCTGGTTTGCAAAAGGATGTATGAGTAATTTCTCAGGAGTA
The DNA here is from genome assembly GCA_027921565.1 of Artemia sinica. Classification (NCBI taxonomy): domain Eukaryota; kingdom Metazoa; phylum Arthropoda; class Branchiopoda; order Anostraca; family Artemiidae; genus Artemia; species Artemia sinica. The sequence continues at coordinate 54,855,532 of CM051262.1, read as the reverse complement.
GCTTAGAGTATTAAGTTGAAACTTTCAGGACATGTTTAGAGGGACGTTGAACAAACCTAAAGGTACTCTATGCATACTGTCACTACTACTACTAGTGCTGCTGCTTCTGCTACTATTACTGTTATTGCTACGATTACTGCTAATAAGGCTATTGGTAGGAAGATGTAACTTTTAGGGAATGTTTGGGGGTATGTTGAACCAAATAAAAACACACTCTGTACAAACAGGTTGTCAAAAGGGCATATCAGCAGTATCCCAGAAATAGTCTAGTGTTTTAAGTTGAAACTTTCAGCACATGTTAAAGGGGATCATACAGTAGGCAAAATAAAAAATGTGCCTACTACTACAGCTGCTGCTACGACGACTACTATTAGTAGGCTACTACTGAAGCATATGGTATTACAGTGAAACTTTCAGGGATAAATTATTTCTGAGGCTACACTGGCTAGGCATGACAATACGAAAATTTAACTGAAAATGAAAGGGTAACTAAAAGTATTACCCTTTCGTCATTACTTGGAAAGAGTCAGTTATAGTGCTACAGTTGTTATTACTAATATTACTAAGGCTAATAGTATTAATGTGGAACTTTCAGGGACTGTTGGGGGGGGGAGGGTTCAGGGTTACATCAAAGCACATTATGTGCATGCAGGTTATCAAGAATACGTATCAGAAACATCTCAGAAACGGCTTAATGTATTAAGTTGAAACTATCAGGGCACGAGGACGGGATGTTTTACTAGAAAAAAAGGCACAAAGTAAATACCATTACTGCGTACTACTAATACTACTACTACTGCTATGACTAATACTATCTTGTTGCTCCTTTTGTTACTTCTGCTAAGATGTAGATAGGGTATACCCTAGAATAGGGGATAAAATAGAAACTTTTATAAGAAGCTTATGTTTCTTTGAAACTAAATCGAAAGACACTATGTGGATCCAACCTCTTGAAGAACTGTATTTTTTACCAACCACCCCTCCATTTATATATGTTACCATTTATATATTTATATAGGTTACCATTTATATATGGATATATCAAACAGTTCGTTACCACGAACTGTTTGATATATCCATATATAAAACGCTCACAGCTCATACTGAGCAAGTTCATAAAGGAAATAGCGGGGGGAGGAAAATGTTCATTGCCGGTTTATACTTTAATGCACCAACAAGAACTGTAAATAAGGATCGTCTCAGTCAAACAGTAGCCGAATAATTACCGAGTAACCGAGTAACCAGCATAATTATATAGCCGTCCTGGCTAAATGGACGTGCGCTGGGTTGAGAATTCTTTGTCCAAGGGGCACGGGTTCGATCCCTGGCGTGGCCAGTTATTTGGGTTTGGGACGCGGGTCAGTGGTGTGACTCTGTAAGCTTAGCCAGAGTCGACCCAGCTCTAAATGGGTACCTGGAGAAATCTGGGGAAGGTAAGCAGGAAGGGTGTGCTAAAGCACAGGATGGCTGGCCCCCAGCCCCCCATTGAACTTCCTGGCTGAAGGGCCACGAAACGGAGATAAGCACCGCCGGTTTGGACCTTAAGGTTCTAGTGCCGTCATACTTACTTACTTAAGCCAGCATAATTCCATCATTTTAGGTCTTAATTTTGCTCCGTACTTTCTGTTGAAAAAGCTTGTTTTTATTTAATTCGTTCAAAACTGCCAAACATAGCCACTATACTTAAGAATGTCACCTTTTTTCCTTACTATTTTATGCAAAATTGTTCGATAATAAGTTGTAATAAAATTTAATATTCTGTCATGCTAGTAGGCGTACCTAGGCTTCTTCTTAGCCTTTAAATAAATTATTTAGTTATAAACTAAATTTATTGTCTTTTTTTATCGTGGAACATTTCCCCCGAGGCTTATCCAAGCATTTTGGAATTCCATGCATTTACAGCGGATACTCTTCGTGATCTTGGATACGATGTCGGAATTTCCTCCGCAAAAAAGAAGTCCTCACTTATTTGTTTGTGTATCACTTGCGAAAACAATTTTCCCATCAGATAATTGGGAATATTCTCTTAGCGAAATCTTGATTCATCTTCAAATTTTTAGAGTTAAGCCAAAAAGAGATCATTCTGTTATACTTTAGTTTCGAAAAGCGTGCTTAAATTCCATTGGTTTATTTTGTGAAGTTTATCTGCGACGTTTATTTGTGACGTTATTTTGTTTAGGGATCTCTAAGAAAGAGATCCCTAACCATATGTTATCAAAAAGGGAAGCCGAATGATGTCGCCTTTTTAGCAGTAGTAGCATCTACCTGTTGCTAATTTTGAGTCATTAAAAAGAACACAAAATTGATCAGTTAATGATTCATTTTTGTATTTATAGTCTTTAATAAGAAGTCCTTTATATAAAATTTCAAGCAAATAATGAATAATGATTCTCCTTTTCTCGTGGAGCATTTCCCCCGAAGCTTGTCTCAGTACTTTTAGAATTTCGTGGATTTACAGCGGATACTCTTCATGACCTTGGATGCGACGTCGGAAGTACAGAGGGGTTTCTATTTCTAAAAGGGTGAAGTTTCTAGAGGGGTGGTGGGTAAAAAATACAGTCCTTCAAGAGGTTGGATCCACATAGTGTCTTTCGATTTAGTTTCAAAGAAACATAAACTTCTTATGAAAGTTTCAATTTTATCCCCTATTCTAGGGTATACCGTATCTACATCTTAGCAGAAGTAACAAAAGGAGCAACAAGATAGTATTAGTCATAGCAGTAGTAGTATTAGTAGTACACAGTAATGGTATTTACTTTGTGCCTTTTTTGTCTAGTAAAACATCCCCTCCTCGTGCCCTGATAGTTTCAACTTAACACATTAAGCCGTTTCTGAGATGTTTCTGATACGTCCTCTTGATAACCTGCATGCACATAATGTGCTTTGATGTAACCCTAACCCCCCCCCCCCCCCCAACAGTCCCTGAAAGTTCCACATTAATACTATTAGCCTTAGTAATATGTTTGGGGAAAGGATGGGCGTTGGGGGGGGGCTAGTTGCCCTCCGATCACTTTCGACTATTAAAAGGGGCACTAGCCATTTGAATTTCTATCGAATGAGCCTGTTTTGAAGTTTCTACGACAACGCCTTCTATAAAAACCTTATATGCCCCCAGGGCATAACTTAAAACCCTTGCCCTGAGGGTTGTGGGGGAGTGTCCTCCTCAAAAATATATTTTCTATCTGGAAATCAACTACGCTGAACAAAATTGCTATCTCAAAATTTTGATTGGATATGTTTGGGGGAATGATGGGCGTGGGGCTAGTTGCCCTCCAATCACTTTCGACTATTAAAAAGGGCACCAGAACTCTCGATTTCCAATCGAATGAGCCCCCTTTGAAGTTTCTGCAACGACCCCTTCCATATGAAGTGCCCCTGGGAAAATAATAATAATAATAATAAAACATTGGAGCCGTATGGCCTTTACTATAGGCAACGCTATAGCGTTGCCTCTGATTTTGGTTTAATGGAGTTCTTTACTTTTCTTTTTAAAACTTATTTTATGGAAAAAGTGTTTTTAATTAATAGAAGCAAACGGACATTTCCGTTATTATGATTTATTTGATAACCTATTCTGAGTTTATTAGTAATTACGGCGAAGGTAGTGCCTTGGGTCCTTGCTCTCCCCTGAAATCTCACTGCCTCTTCATTGCCTCTATTCTTCATATACGATGCTCGTGGTTTTTGGAGTGTAGTTTTTTTTGCAATCTTCATCTGCTTTGTTAAGCGCAGTTTTTTGCCTGTTTGTCTTTTTTTAAATGAAGCTCTTTTTAGTTTGTATCTAATTTTAATTTTCATGTTTTTTGAAAGTAATTCTCATACTACATTCTTAAATAGGATTTTAAATGTTTATGCCCACAGTATAAAGATAATAGCAGTAAGTTTACCGCAGATAATTTCTGGCTCTTCATTCTCATTGTGAACAAACAGTTTCTCCCACTTCTTCTTGCATTAGCGCGTGCAAACAGCTCATCTCATTTGATCTGCCATCAGCGGTCCAATTACCCTGGAACACGTATTTTGGTAGAAACTTTCTCAAAATGCCTTTGAAACCAACTTGAGACTTCGAAACCTACTTTTAATTCCTAAAAACATCTAATAATAACATTGCACTACTAATTACCGATTTTCAAATATGTATTGGAATAAATTAATTCAAAATTAGTTTCTTCAAAATTTAGTGTTCCAACCTTGAAGCCACGTTTCGCGTTCAAGGGAAATCCGACTTGTCTACCCGTGAAAAGATCTAATGTCGCTTATGTTTCTATGTTCTCTGGAGCACTCGCACCTCGGTCCGGGTTTTTATAATGGGTGAGATAGGGTAAGATCATACTGCCTATAATTTATATACTGTGGTTTATGCCTGACTTAGTGTGAAAATCTCATGATGAAAAAATATTTAAAATTTACTTTTTGTGACTGACATCTTTAAAAAATAATTTCCTCAGATAAGGTTTGATGTGGGCTGAGTACTTTCTGCGCAAAAATCTATAATTTATGTTTAATATGTTCTTTCTTTTTATAGCAGAAAAACGGAAACCATACGCCAGTCTAAGACTGTAAAAATTGTGTTTAATGCTTAACATGTGTTGATCCCCTTAGGTGTAATTGAAGTGCTGAAAAGCTAAGGGAAACTACTACAATATTTCAGAAGCCGTATTTAAATGACTCTTCCTGTAATAGAGATGCATCTCCAGCGTTACCGATTGGGGGGGGGGGGGTCAATGGTCGTCCTGCCCCTGAAGTGTTTTGGTATATAATCATGGAAAACGTAATAATCTGTGGCTAAATAAATGCAGCTTTTGGGGTAGTTGACACCGGTTGACACCTTCAACGCTTGTTCAAGACCTCAGTTTATATAATTATATAATTATATAAACTGTGTTCAAGACATTCAGGGTTTCTATATAGCAGGAAACTGTAGGCAATGAAAGTTGGTTTTCGACGCTTACTTCCGCTTATGTCACGTTGAAGTTTTACCCCCTCTTAGAAAGTCGTGGTAGAACAGTTTCTTCTGGGTCACTAGTTGCTCTAAAGTGTGTTCTATGGTTTACCTATTATATACTGGATTTGTGTATTTTCGTTTTCTGGAATTATTAGAGAGCAAAGAAATTTTAAGACCTAAGATTAACAATCTAATTTTATCATTAAGTTTTTAGTTTAATACTTTATTACCTAAAACTATGCATAGTTTGAAATCATGCGATTTCGGATTTGATATTTCCAGGTTATATTGAGGAATGTGCTTATTTGAAAACGATGCTACACACGGACGGAAAATTTTCACCAAAAAGCTTAACAATTTCGTGATTTTTTTTTTTTTTATTAAGAGTTAAAAAGATAAGCACATAAATATTTCCTTGAATGGTATCTTATTGTGATAAGATCCGAAGTGCCTTCAGTGAATCTTTAGGAAGCTATATTCCACCGGCACCAATTTACTTTTTGTTTTGGTGGGGGGGGGGGAGTTTGAAAAACCCAAGCCAGAAGATTATTTCTAAAACGATATAGAAATTATGGGGACAAGTGTTGGAGCTTTGTTCCCCGGGGAGAAGAGAAGAGACGTGGGTTCGAAGACCCCCCCCCCTTATGTGCGTGCTTGGTCTTCCGAACGTGTTTCACAGCTAGAGTGTATAGCATGGTAGCTATACAATTTTATAAATGCTCTTTTTCCCCAAGCGAAGCTCCATTTTAGTGTTCATTAACACGCGATCTTAACTTGTACAATTACTTTACGAATCTTACTTACGAAAGTAATAAAACATGCTTGGGCCAAGTCATTGTATGAAACGTAAAATTGAGGCATTGTACCGAACTTATACTTAGATATTCCATATTTAGTCCAAAGATCTCTAGGTCATGACAGACTTGATCTTAAAGTATAAACGAATCATAGGGGAGGTCACTTCCCTCTACGGTATATCCAAACAACTTTCCAAGAAAATTGGAGATTCTATCTCCTGAAAAATTCACGCGCTAGGCGCACCAACCGTCGGGTGTTTTGAATTTTTTCAACCAGAGTCAATTAGGCATGCTTACAAGGGGAGGGGGCAAATCTGCAGTTAAAACCAAAGTTTAACTCAAATGGGAATGAAATTGTGTTGGCTGTGTGCTCCAATCAGTGTTTTGTACTGTAGCAATTTTGAAAAAAACGCGATTTGTATTGCAAGAGGTGTGTAAACACTTGCTGCTTAAAATCCGTATTACAAACACTTATTTACACTTATTAGAAGCGAACATCAATCCCAAGATATGAACTTATGACCTGTCGAAATTTGATTGATTAAACTTTGCAGAAGTAATAAACTTATTTTTTTTAGAGGCCCCTTCAAAGTTGATTGAAACCAGTCAGGATTATCCACCTTGTCGGAACGCGCGTTTGTAGAAATTTGATACGTTGGCAAAACAGGACTTCCATAATTCCATATTGGTTTCTTACAAAAAGGTCGTGAGAAATGAAAACAAGATGAGTGCCATGAGGTAATATTAGCAGTGTGGATGAAAAAGTGTTCGATATAATCAAAAGGTAATTCAAAGTACTGATTAAAAATTGTTGATACAGCGTGAAAGTTCCATATTGGCTTACACTCATTTCACCAGCTTTTTTCTTGATTTACCAAGTAACTACAGAGCTTCCAGTGACTGTACATGCATCCAAAAACGGATAATAAAATTAGCTTTTACTCAGTTGATCAATACATACATAAGCATAAACAGCTTACAGATACTAGGTCATTCTACAGGTTTGCTAGAAATGTGAAAACAAAGAAAATCCTTCTGTCATATGTAAGTCAATTTTTTCTAACAAATCTTAAGAATAACCGAGTAGACTTTGCCTATGCTAAGTTAAACTTCATTTATTAACAAAACCTAATTAAACAATGCACGTACATATTTGGTAAAAAGGGAAAGTTGCCATACATAAGAGGACCGATAATGGTGATTCTAATTGAGGGATTCTGATAATACACCACTCTTTAAAGTACCAATGACATGAGAATGAAAACTTTTATGTCCCTTGTACTCATTTTAGGTGCATTACATATCTGAATATTTCGATTTCAGAAGTTTTTTCGTATGGTTATTTCAAAATTATGAAGCTTTTAGGGCAGTACCGCATTCCGTCAGTGTTGCCTGGGTAAACTGTCAAAAAAAAAAGAAAAACTAATTAGTCAACTTTGACAACGCTTTTCGTCCGTAGAAATTCAAACGTTAACAATCTGGTGATCCCCAAAGATAACTGTACCTTCAATAGGAAGCTACGCCTTCTTAAGCTGGTGTCAAATGTTTTTAGCTTATATTTTGCTAATTTTTCACCTACGTTTCTTTTTTTGGAAGATTGGTGCCTACTACAGCCAAAAATTATAACTGCAAATGGAAGTCTTTTAGGTATTCATCGGTTCGCTGGAACACACGCGAGAAGTTAAGTTTGGTTAATGCTAATGAAATAAAACAAAATACGATGAAAATTTAATAGTTTAGAAACAAGTTTGGGCTGTATATATGCACATTAGGGGGGGGGGGGGGGGTAAAGCATAGCATATATTAAATACGGGACCTAACCTAACCTAGGTACCTCTTTTTGCCCCTTCAACCACAAAAAACTAAAGTTTAAATATTTTTCACGGAGTGAGCAATACTTCACTAGGCAGAGGAAACCTGTTTTTCATCAGGATCTTTGAGATTCTATATGCGGTTCTTGTCGCGTGTGTTCCAGCTAACCGATAAGCACCGTCCTTTTCATTAAAAATTGAATTTTCGGTTTTTCCACTTAGCCAATTAAACAGTCAGGTTTCACTTTTACTGTCCTTGGTCCTTTCAGTTACCGTCTGGTTTCGGGAATTATACCGTCATACGAATAGTATTTTGCTTAATGCTAGAAGACGCTAGATATCGTAAATCCTTATAAAAGGAGACGATCAAACGAGGGACAAAAGACACATGGTTAAACCGATATTTTAAATGAAAACCTTGTAACAGGGGTAGTGTCCGAACAAATAGAACGTAACAAGATATATAACAGACACTTTAAGTGGGCAAACCGAGTGTCAGTCTCAGCGGAAAAACTGCTGTTTTTCCTCCCCTCTTTGACGATGTCTCTACCTACAAGGATTTATGGTACCAATTTTCTTCCTTTCTTGTGCTGTTTCAGCTTCGTCGTCAAGAGTGCCTATTGTAATAGCTTACAATTACCGCAATACTGTAATTATTCTGATTTTAATTTTAGGGGGGGGGGGTGGAAAGTAATTGAGCTTGTTTTAAATATTTTGTGCTTTATTATAGTTTCTAGGTAAGACTGTATGCTATGTCGTTATATATATTTGTCAACAACAATATTTCGTCCTTTTTCTTTTCAAATCCTTCTATATCTTTTTCTCTTATGGTATTTATGGTTCCATTTTAAAGTTTGTATTTTCAAGTCAAAAAGTAATCAATAAGATATTGAACATCATTTTGATTAAATACTTCATAGCTTCAAGGAATTTAGTGGTTCTTTGAGTTTTCATTGTTGTATTATGGGACACTTTAAACAAGAGAAAACTTGTGTATTGATGTGATAGTAGGAATGACAGTGCTGTACTTAAAACTTGTAAGTTACTAATTTAAAAATTTCATACAAAATTTTCTTTATTTCTAAAAGCATGTTTAGTTAGACTTGTTTGTCTAGAAAAGTGTTTTCCAAGGAATTTAGTGGTTCTTTGAGTTTTCATTGTTGTATTATGGGACACTTTAAACAAGAGAAAACTTGTGTATTGATGTGATAGTAGGAATGACAGTGCTGTACTTAAAACTTGTAAGTTACTAATTTAAAAATTTCATACAAAATTTTCTTTATTTCTAAAAGCATGTTTAGTTAGACTTGTTTGTCTAGAAAAGTGTTTTCCAAGGCTTGGCACGCGTATCCTTAGATACGAGAAAAGTCTTGTGGGGTATGCGTGCAGACATGTACCTGCACCGTACAGGAAACAGACCTGGGAATGCATTTCAGGTTAAAATCAACAACCAAGGAACCAAATTCTGCTATATATCATCTCAGCACAAACAATTTCATCCTTTTCATTGATACAAATAAATATTATTAACATTTTAGCATTTTTCAGTATTTTGTTATTAATGATTTTAGTTCCCCTTTGTTATTTTTTTGTGCATAAAAAAAGTTTTAATTATTATTAAAATTTATTTGTTTTTTCACATGGGGTATTCGGCTTTACGAAAATTATAAAAAGAGTTGCAGATATATCAAAAGTTTATGAAATACGGCTGTGGAATAACCTTTTATATTATATTATCCCCCGTTTCGGCATTGAAGTCATATCCAGCTAATTTTCATCACTAATGCTAATTATCATCGTTCGACTAATTTTCTTGGTTAGTGCTTGTTAAATCCAAATTTGGCAGCTGAGTTGAAAAATAGACTTTGCTCAGTGGAAACATTTTGTTTACTTTTAGTCCTTTAAATTAAAAAAATATTGGGTTGCCAAAGCAGAATTTTATAAGCATCGAAACCGCTAAGCGAAAAAAAGATTTTACACATTTATATGTCTTTTTCCGATGTTTAGCCATTCAATTAAAGTGCTTGCTCAGGAAATGGTATGAGTGACAGAAAAGCACTGGTGCTGGATTTGGACCATTAAAGTAATTCTATTATGAAAATCCAGCTCAGTTGAGTATCATTGCTTTTCGGCTATTTAATTTTAGGAAATTTAATATTGATATTACCGTAATTTAATTTTCGTTTTCTGTCATAATCTTTTATGAAAAGTAGCCAAATTTGTTTTCGGGCACTCATGGTATTTCTCAAGCAGACCAGTTTAGTTGAGTGACAATAAATTTGAAAAAATGGAGAATGGTGGGCGATATTTTTATGGATGGAAAAAACTGGTTTCTAGTTACTTTTGACGCTGCTATTCAAAGAATATGGGTAACTTACAAGAATGGGAACTGGCGCTAGTGTCAAAGAAAAAAATCACCATCAAGACGTAGCATTTGACGTTTTCTAGTGTAATAATAGGGCCATTTCTTCTTCATAATTACGCCTTTGACGTTGGGAGTTCATTACTTAATTGTACTTTAATATGCTATGCTGATGATATAGTTCTTCTTTTTCGTGTGTGTTTCGATAGATGTATTTTACATCTGATGGAAAGTGCATGATTTTTTTTTCAAATTTAAGTTCTTCCCTAGGAAATATTTTAAAACTTTATATTATTGAAATCGAACGAGTAAGTCAGTTTTGATACCTTGTCATGATTTTAGGTGAGTCTGAGTCTTGGAAACAGCATGTAAAAGCTTTAAAAGCGCCTTCTTTTGAGGGTCAAAAATTATGTGCTGGATGAATGCCTAAAAACTATTTATTTTCTCTTGGTTTATAGTTATATTAATTATGAACGTCATCTTTTGGCACTTTTGGCAAGGTCATTCAAATATAACGTAAAAAAGTACAGATAATTACAAAGTACATACAATTCAAGGGAGAGTAATTAAAGCTTCTTATTTTTTAATATAAAAATCCCTACATGAGCTGAGAGTTCCCTCTTTTGTTTTTAAGATTGTGAATGATCTTGCACCAAAGGGCTAATTGAATTTTACATCTATTCCTCGGCTCTACGGATTAAGTTTGAAATGAGTTTGAACTTTAAGTTTGAAATGTATTAGATTCCCCATTTCAAACTTAAGGGACGAAAATGAAACAGATTCTTTAATTTCGTCTTGTATTTTATTCCAAATCTGAGCACCTCTGTGTTTTAACGAAAAAGAACCCCTTGTTATATGGCGATCTTCAACCACCAGCGAATTGCTAAGTCCAGAAGAAGTCAAATAACGATGATAATCCGTAGAGCCGAGGAATAGATGTGGCTCATGTAGGTTTTTACGTTATATTTTCCCGTTCTTTAAGTTTTGTACCCATTTATCTGTACCCGTCCTTTAGGTTTTGTCAGGGGAATCTTCAGTAGTTGAGTTTTCATTGTTTTTTGTTTTTTTTATCGTTGTTGCTGTTGTTATGTTGTTTTTGTGAATGCTGTTCACCAATTGTAAATTTCTAGGTTAAAGTTGTGTAATGCTCAGGACTGCGTCTTGGCCAAACGGCATGGTTGTTAAGTCCTGGGCTATTTCGTAATTTGTATTTTGTAAAATTACAAAGTTTGAAGTCTAATAATAGCGCAAAATTATTTTGACTTGTGTAATTGGAAGCAATAGTGTAGTAATAAGCGTCTGATATCAGTTTCGAAAAAAAAAACACAATCGTGAAGTTTGAAAAAAAAATGTCATAAGTCCCACACTAGATGGCGCTAGTGACTTCTTTTACACTGGCAACAGTTTCCACTCTTATAAGTTACGTGTATTCTTTGACTGCTAATATTAGGCCTAATTTGTAAAAATTTTGCTTCTGATACTTACTGACTCCCTTCTGTTGGGACCGCCTCTTGATTCTTATGCCTGACGTTTTTTGTTCTTAGTGAATGTATTTCATTTATTGATGATACTATTGAAATGAGTTATCTTTTGCAGAACCCGATTCACATTACAATGCTGAGAATTTTCTTGCAGGAAAAAGTCCTATAAGTCTTTTATCTGGATGATGAAGTGATAATAGGGAACAGATCTAACTGGACACGATCGCCTGTGTTACATTTTTGTTGTTTACAAAAATAGGTTAATTGAAACACTATAAGGGGTCGTAATTAAAACTATAGGTTAGGTTTCGATAATTGTTTATTCATAAAAGAAAAGAAGACAGATACAAGAATAATGAGCAACATTAAAGCGTACCTTTTGCTGATGAGGCAAACCGCTCTAACAAAGATTTTAATTGGGGGTCTATTGCTTTCATACTTACTTATACTTACTTATAAATCAACAATGAAAATTCTGTATAGTAATGAAGTAGTGTGCAATTAGCCTAGAACCTCGATACAATTAGTAGTATAAAAATGATGTAAGTTTTTGCTATATTTCATCGGTGTTCATTTATTTTTCTTGTTTTCTTTGTTTGCATGTCCTCTATATTTTCCAATTTTCCCTCCTTTTTTACTATCTTAAAATTAACATTCATATGAGACAAATGTCGCACCAGCCATTCCTTTGCTAGATTAGACTCGACTTTAGTGTTTGTTTGTTTTTTGGTTGCGAAGAACTCACTGGCTCCGAAAAACACATTTTTTTTGTAGTTTGAGAACTCCAGTTGACGTTCAAAGACAGCAGACACTAATTAAAGTTCTAATTAGATTCTTGCTAAGAGTGAGACAGGAAAGAACAACTTCTTATCAACTGCAGTTGGTCTACTGAGAAAATAAGAAACTAATAATATTCTTCTTCTTCGTTTATATGAGACCCTACTTTTTAGCACCGTATTTCGAATTTAAAAGTTACGCGTTTTGGCCATCGATCTGAGGCTAAACGAAAAGCAAGTCGTCTCGAATGGGTTGGGAAAGGATCATAAGGAAGAATTTAAAGGAAGTTGTTATTCTATAGGAGTGGGAATAGAATGAAGCTTAGGACGGATTGGGGTGGAAGAAGGGTATGCACAGCTGTATTGGGCTCAATCGACCTTGTGCCCCAATGTTTCGTAAAAGGGAGTAGTAGTATCTATAATTTTTCACGTCTATACTTAGAGCTTAAACTTTTATAAACTTCGTGGATAAATTTTCCATTATTCATGCTTGATGACATTTTTTTTCATTTGTTTTCGCTTTATTTTTTTTTTACTAGTGAATACTTGTTATTTTTTAAGGATTATTTTTTACTACGAGTATTCTTTTCTCCCAATTTTCTCAGTTTTGATTTCGCACAGGGAGGGGTCAGGACCTTTTCCTGTTGCAACGGGGAGCAAAATAATGGAAATGCAAGTAAAAACGAAAGAAAAGAAAAGAAACTATTAAAATGTGGATAAATCTGCATAAAAGTTGAAACTCTGCAGGGATTTGACCAGTGGGACCCCTCCCCCTCCTATCCCATCCCTGGGTTCGAAGCGGATTAAAAATATAGAATAGGAGAAAAAATAAAAAAAGCGGGAAAATCATAGATACACATGAAAAAAGGCGCACAATCAGGCTGGTTTTGTCTAAAAAATCCTTTTCAGTAGAAATAACACTAGGTAGCACAATATTTGGACCTCTTGAATTGTGTTTCCACGAAGCAAAGAGCTTTCTTTCATATTTGCTCCCCTGTTTGGGTTCCTGCTGGATACTCTATGGTATTTAATTAAACATAAACAATCTGCTGCTAAATGATAGGAAACGATTAGAATATACCTTTTATATGTAGAAATTATACAAGGGGACTGTCGCCATTGAAGACCCCCTCCTGTTTGCACTAATGAATCCGTTTCTTCGAAAAGTATCTTAAAATATCAAATCACAACTGGTTGATAATCACTTTGGTTACTGTGGACCAAGATTTGATATTTACTAGGTTGCAGCTACCGCTGCAATCATTGAAGTCTGCTCTAAAAAAATACAAGCTTATTAATAAAGAAGAAAACACATCAAAAGAAAAAAAAATGCAAAGAACAAAAATCTACGCATTCATTTCTAAAGGCATAGAAAATGATTGCTGACTCTGCCCAATTGGTGTCGTGGAATTATAAAACATAATCTATCCAGTCGTTATAGATTACTCCTGATTAAGTTATATAAATCCCTTGCTTTGTCTAGAAAGACAATCGGCTAAAAATGAGAAGGAAGGTTCGATATATTTAAGCCAATGCCAACGTTTTGTGTATCTGAACTAGTTGTAGAAAGTCCAGTAAGGTGAAAATGACATATTTTTTTTCTATCTGTATAGCTGGCACATTTCGTCTTAGATTGGTTTTACTTTCAATTTTACCTTGGTTTTTGTTTCGGAAAAATCTTTGGGTAGGTGAAATTCCTTTATCCTCCTGCATGTGGGTATGAAGTCTGGTAGTTCTTGAGTAATAGTCAAAACTAGTTAATGTGATGTTGGTCTACTGCTGCAAATGCTTATAGTCTGTATAACTTCCATTATCCTTGGAAAGGTTCTTAGTATATCTCATGCTTCAACTAGACACTATCTTCAAATAGTATTTTGGAAATGTAACTTTCAAAAACGTCTTTTTGTGAAAGATGAAATTCCGACAAATTATATTCCATCTCAGGAAAAGAGGCATGTATTGCTTCTTAAAAAAAAAAAAAATATATATATATGTGCTAGATTAATCACCCTTTAAAAAAAAGAAAAAAACAGATTCCAGCGCACAAAGGTACAGGTGAATTGTTATGTATTTTTTTTGTCAACGTCTACGTTGCAGAATTCTGTCTTGTGTTTCATCACTGATGCTGATGATTTGAGTATTCTGGATGAAAAATGTCAGCAAAACCAATGAGGTTTTGGATGTGAGTGCAAAAATAGATTTGAAAATTAATGTTAGGAAGACTAAGTCGCTTACAATGCGATAAAATGAAGGTGAAGAGGCGGTGTTGGACAACGAGAAAATCGAATAAATGGATAGCTTCACTTACCTGGCTAATATTATTATTAAAGATGGTGGATGCAGTGAAGATGTTAAAAGTAGAATAGCCAAGGTTCAAGGTGTTTCTCACAGTTGAAAAAGTTCGGAATAATAGGAAGATAAATCTGCGAACCAAGATTAGAATGTTTTAAGCCGCAGTGAAAGCAGTCGTCAAGTATGGTGTGCGTTTTTAAGCGCTTCGGAAGACGGAGGAGGATTTGTTAGATGTTTCCCAGAGGAATTGTCTACAGATTGTTTTGGGCACCTGTTTGACTAACCGTATTTCAAATAGTAAGCTTACAAAAAATGGGGTTCTATCCGACTTTTTATGGCCATAATGAGGTTGATATGGTTGATAAGGTTGATATGGCTAGGATACATTTTGCGAATGAAGGACGACAAATTGCCAAAGATCGTCCTTGTCGGCTGATCATCTAGGGCCAAAGGAAAAGCAAGTCGTCCCCGAATGGGACGAGAAGAATTTATAAGAAAAGATTTTAAGGAAGTTGAAACCTCTTGGAAGGGCGTAAAGTGGGAAGCTTTGAATAGTTTGTGCTGGAGGAGGAGCGTACGCAGTTGTGTTGGCCTCAAGTGACTTAGTGCTGTAGTGAGTTGTTAGCAGCAACAGAAGCATTCTTGTAAAAGGGGAAAAAACTGTTTCCCATCCAAGCTCTCTCTCTTTTCCCTTCACTGGGTGTGAATTCCTTTTTTTCCTTTTCTTTTTTTTATTATTGACATTCATTGCTAGAGTATATCTCTGATGACAGACTTCCTCTTGTCTCTGATCATTTATCCTCGTCATAAATTTTTACTCTACGCATGTATAGACCTACTATATACAAGAGATAGTAGTTAAGAATCCGGATTTTTACTGTTGGAATTACTTTGTTAAAATTTTTGGAAATTCACTTCAACATAGTAAATCCTTTATCAAATACTGTGCCTTAAATTATAATTTAAATCAGAATTTAAGTAATTATGTAATTATTACTTTAAATTCCTTTAAAATAATTAATTTAAGTAATAATTATAATATAAGTTATATTTTAAGGGAGATTACTTGATAAAGCATCAGGAATTTTCCATCACTTTAACATAGTAATTTGAACATTAAATAAATCCGATTTATACTTACTTTAAAGTTATTTATGTGACCAAAATCAGTCATAGAATTGATTGTATTGAATATCGTCTAAGCCCCCAGCCAAAGCGGATTTATCTTAGACATCTCCATCCTCAATTTGATAGTAAAGACCTGAACAAGCAGTAAGAATCTCTATCAGAGGAACGCTCTTTCCCTGCTCAAAACCCTTCCCATTTTTTATGCTTCATTATTTATCCCTTTTTTTTAAAAAAAAGAAGCTCATGAAAACATGCAATATTATTTCAAATTACATATTTGCGAATTTCCGCTTCATATGGCAGCATTGTTGCAAATATGATTTATCTAGATTATATAATTCATCTGTGCTGCAGCATACTCTGTATGTTGCATCTTTCTGGATAATGCTCCGGAAATCTGGTACTAAGCAAATACGTTCCTACTAATTCCTTTATGCAAATTATTTATTGAGACTACCATTGTTGATGCCTAATTCATGTATTAGCCTTCGTTATGGAGTTACCGAACCATATCAGGTCGTTCGAAAAAGGAATCGATGATTTTAACGCAAGGTCCCTCCTGCGGCGATAGTGTCGTTTCTATCTCTGAGTAGTTTTGCTCTGTTGCATTAAGTGACCTTGAGGCAAAGGCATTGGTGCTCCCATTTTGGGGAAGAGTTGCTCCCAGACCATACTTTGAGGCGTCTACCTGTATCTCCACTTCATTGTTTTCTGGATCAAAAAATGACAATGACCGGCAAAGCGAGTTCCTGATAGTGTAAAGGGCCTTCTGATGTTCAGGATTCCATACAATGGTCTTTTATTTCGTAACTTCCCTCAGTGGGTGATTTACTGCTGATAAGCTATTGATGTATCTTGACAGGCAATTCATCATGCCAAGTAAGGTCTGAAGTTCTTTTTTGTTTACTGAGGGGTGTCATTTGTTTTAAGGCTTTTACTTTTTCCGGATCGGGATGTAGTGCTGCTCGTACGTTATGATTATGTTCTTTACGGGTTTTGCCTGAAATGAATATGTCATCAACAATAACAGAGAAGCCATTGAGGCCTGAGAGTGCTTCCTCCATTTTGCGTTGAAATTCATCTTGGCTTTCTCTTAATTTGTCCAAAGGGCATTCTCTTAAATTTGTAGCGCCCAAATGGCGTATTGAATATTGTTAAATCAGATGACTCATCAGCTAGTACAAGAGAACAATAGCCATGGCATGCATCTAGTTTGTGAAATACTTTGCACTTGAGTGTTTTAGAATGGCTTCTTCAAATTCTGCGGTAATGGGTAATGCGGTCTCTTTATTGATTTATTCGGGTCGTGGGAGTCGAATAAATCAATTTGGTACTTGGTACCTCGAATATGGTGGGAGCAGATCCGGTTGCATGTGCCCGTAACCGGAATCTTCTGCCCACAGAAGCTTGTTAGGATTTGGGCTGTGGGGTGCCCCTCTGGGATTAGTCGTAGTTATATGAGCAGATTTACGGGCAGGATATTGGCTTGAGCCCCAGTATCAACCTTGAATTCAATCTGCTGTTGATTGTTGATAGTTATCTTTGTGAATGGCTGTTTCCTTGATGGAGCTGCATTTACTGAATTGAATAGAATTTATTTATAACCCGTTGAAATACAATGATGAACGGAGTATAAAAAAAAAGAAAAAAGAAGAAGAAAAGAAAAAGCAAAAGAAAAAGACGGATAATGACAAATAAAACGAAATTAAAACTCATAGAACAATCGCACAAGCATAGTAATAAACCAGAAAATGACAACACAAGCCAAAGTAACAAGCACATAGACAAGCACGAATAAAACAAAGATAAAGCTTATGGAACAAGCACACAAGCATAATAATAAACCAAACAGTCATACAGTATATATAACAAACACAAAAACAGTAGACGTAAAAGACCTATTGTTTTAAAATAGAACACCATGGGTGTCCATTTATTCCCCTATTGTAAGCTGCAATGCATCTGCCGATGGCAGCATTGGGGTCAATTATGCTGAAATGTCAAAGGTTTGAATGTCGGGAATGGTAGATGTTATTAACTGTTTTCTTTGCACTTTTGCATATCCTAGCGAAAGAATTGTTTTTTTTTGCAGTTGCTGCATATTTTCCGTTTTGCAGGACATTTGTGTGATGGTGAAAATTCTCCTGCACAAAAATAGCATTCTTTGTTTCTTTTTTTTTTTTGCTGAGAATGATGTGTTTGATTTTTTTGGTTTTTGGATTAAATCAGTCTCTTGCTTTAAGGTTATATCTTGGCATGATCATTGTCTTTAGCTGAACCTGGGTTTCCCCATGTTTTCGAGCTATAGCAAATGCTTTGGAAGGTTAAGGTCGGACCCCAGTTGGAGAAGCCTAACACGTATCATCTCATCCCTAGTAGTACTGTCATATTCACATCTCGAACAAGAACCTTGAGCTTTGTAATGTATTGGTCAGTTGGCTCCCCTTCTCTTTTTTCTCTTTTATGGAAGAGATATCTTGAGAACATTGTGTTGGCTCTTGGATTGAAATAGCCACTAAATTTCTCCACATAGGCCTCTATATTATCTTTTTCACTGTCACTAAGAGTGAATATGCTGAATATGTCTCTACCCTTTTCGCCCATCCATATGAGCAAGTATGTATATTTCAGAGTTGCAGCTTTTCCACTACATGGTCCTTGGAATATTAGATTAGACAGGTTCTTGAAACGGGTCCATGCTTCTTTTTGATTAGGACTTCACCAGTCCGTTTCAGGGTGCGGTACCTCAGTTTCCATCTGAATATTTATGACACCATGTAACAATTCAAGATTTAAATTGGAAACCCAAGTTAACAGCCCCTAGAAAACATAAGAAGATTATCACAGTAGTATCAAACAGTTCGTGGTAACGAATTGTAAGTAAGGAGCGACCCGGCTCAATATTGCTTCTTTAAAAAAAAATAGAAAAATATATATATGCTAGATTAATCACCCTTTAAAAAAAAGAAAAAACAGATTCCAGCGCTCAAAGGTACAGGTGAATTGTTATGTAATTTTTTTGTCAACGTCTACGTTGTAGAATTCTGTCTTGTGTTTCATCACTGATGCTGATGATTTGAGTATTCTGGATGAAAAATGTTAGCAAAACCAATGATGTTTTGGATGTGAGTGCAAAAATAGATTTGAAAATTAATGTTAGGAAGACTAAGTCGCTTACAATGCGATAAAATGAAGGTGAAGAGGCGGTGTTGGACAACGAGAAAATCGAATAAATGGATAGCTTCACTTACCTGGCTAGTATTATTATTAAAGATGGTGGATGCAGTGAAGATGTTAAAAGTAGAATAGCCAAGGTTCAAGGTGTTTCTCACAGTTGAAAAAGTTTGGAATAATAGGAAGATAAATCTGCGAACCAAGATTAGAATGTTTTAAGCCGCAGTGAAAGCAGTCGTCAAGTATGGTGTGCGTTTTTAAGCGCTTCGGAAGACGGAGGAGGATTTGTTAGATGTTTCCCAGAGGAATTGTCTACAGATTGTTTTGGGCACCTGTTTGACTAACCGTATTTCAAATAGTAAGCTTACAAAAAATGGGGTTCTATCCCACTTTTTATGGCCATAATGAGGTTGATATGGTTGATAAGGTTGATATGGCTAGGATACGTTTTGCGAATGAAGGACGACAAATTGCCAAAGATCGTCCTTGTCGGCTGATCATCTAGGGCCAAAGGAAAAGCAAGTCGTCCCCGAATGGGACGAGAAGAATTCATAAGAAAGGATTTTAAGGAAGTTGAAACCTCTTGGAAGGGCGTAAAGTGGGAAGCTTTGAATAGTTTGTGCTGGAGGAGGAGCGTACGCAGTTGTGTTGGCCTCAAGCGACTTAGTGCTGTAGTGAGTTGTTACTTCTACTGCTCCTACTACGAACTCTGCTACTATTAAACTAGCACTATTAAGGCTACGCATATCAAGTTGAAAATGTGACAGAATGAGGTATTTGAGGTGGAACTTGAACTAAATCAAAAGACACTATGTGCATGCAGATTTTCAAAATGGCACATCTCAAGAAGGGATTTGTTTATTAAGTTGGAACTTTCAGAGTGTGCTTAAAGGGAAAGTCAATTCACTAAAAGGAAATATGTGCAAGCTCAGGCCTGGATTTACCACTAGGTCCCTAGGCCCGGACCTAGAAGCGCATAATGCTAGCGGGAGCAATAAATTATCACTGAGTGATTTTTTCCTGACAAAAACTGGACTGATTTGATTTATCGTCACCAGGTGCACTCTGCCGCCACGCTGCTTATTCACAGAAAAGTGACTTTGAAACAACACAGGAATTCCATGGTCACTTATAAACTGTCAGATGTCTCCCAAGAATGGTAGATGAGAGTTCGGTATTACCCCTCTCCTTCATCACTTTTCGCTCATCAGTTGTGTTCTGTTAACACACAGTTACATGGTTACACACAGTTACAGTTACATGGGGGTTCAGTTACACTGGGGTTTAGTTAAGTGGGGTTGAGTTGCACGGAGGTTGAGTTGCACGAGGGTTGAGTTAAAGGGGGGTTCAGTTACATGAGGGCTCAGCAGCACGAGGGTTCAGTTGCACGGGGGCTCAGTTGCGCGGGGGTTCGGTTGTACGGGGGTTCAGTTGCACGGGGGTTCAGTTACATGGGGGTTCAGTTACACGGGGGTTTAGTTAAATGGGGTTGAGTTGCACGGGGGTTGAGTTGCACGAGGGTTGAGTTGCACGAGGGTTCAGTTAAAGGGGGTTCAGTTGCATGAGGGTTCAGTAGCATGAGGTTTAGTTGCACGGGGGTTCGGTTATACGGGGGTTCAGTTGCACAGGGGTTCAGTTACAATGGAACCGCGGTGACAGTTCTTCTAGATGGTGACGGTTGCTTGATGAAAAAAATACTACTAATTTTGATAATTAACTTTGTTAGCAATACATAGCTATTAGATATTTCAACTAGTATGCAAGGGTTCTAAAATGCCCTAGCCATTTCGTTTCTACCAGATTCCTACTTCTCTTGATGAACAACGACGAAGACCAGCGTCCAGGCAGCGACTTGCAAAGTTTTTAACTCGTGAATAGGCCGAAATCTGATATAAATGAAAGCTGAGATTTGAGAAAGACTGATCAAAACAAAAAGTTCTGTGGTCAAAATTGATCGCGCCAGCGGCGTGCCGCCGCTGCTATTTTTTGCCCCCATTGCCGCCGACCTTCCCTTATTGGCACGGCGCCGGGTCTAGTTGTATAATAGAAATCTGAAAAAAAATATATATATATATATAAGGCAGTGTCATTCAGCCGGGGGGGGGGGTCATTCAGCCCCCTCTGATCCCCTTATGGACGCCCATGGAAGTGTCTTGGTGGGGCATGGCCCGAATTTGGTTGAGAACTGCGGGTCTAGAGGGTCTTTTTGTGGGAAGGGGGATTTTCCCCTGGAGGTGGAGCCGAATTTTTTGCCCCCTCTTCGACACCTCGCTCTTTACGCTAAAGTTTGAATTTTGTCCCAATTCTTTAAGAACGACTCCTGAAACACAAGGGTCGTTTAATTAGAACAATAAGAAGCTTATATAAAAGTACAAAAAAAAAATTTAGCGTGAAGAGCGATGTGTATAAGAGGGGGCAACCCTCTTATACACAATTTTGAGGGGGGCAACCCTCATATACGTAATAATTTCGGTTCGTTTTAGATATGGACGTTGCTCCTTACTTTCAGTCGAAAAAACATGCTTTTTTATTAGTTAATAATGAGAGAAAGGTTGAGATGGCTAGGGCACGTTCCGCAGACAAAGGATGACAGATTGCCAGAGATTTTCCTTTTCGGCCATAAGGTTAAACAGAAAGCAGGTGGTCCTCGGTTCGGGTGGGAGGATACAGTAAGGAAAGATCTGAGAAAAACGGGAACTTCCTGGGAGGTGTAAGGAGGGAGGCTTTGAATAGATTGTGCCGGAGGAGGAGAGTACGTAGCTGTGTTGGACTCAGGTTGGTTGGTGCTGCGGTGATTTGGTATTAGTAGTAGTAGAACAACAGAATAAACATAACAAAATTAAAAGATGCTTCCAAATTGTACCAATGATACGAAACAATCGAAACCTCACAAAAAACACCTCCTTTTAAACCTAGTTTTGCTTTTGTCATAGAGGTAAAAGTAATACAAAGCACGGTGAATAGTTGAATGTTGCTGGCAGTGCGACTACAAAAGAAGAATGAACTCCCACTTGGCAAAATTATGGCTACGTGCCAGAAATTGGTATCCCGACGGTAGAATATTTAATTTTTAATTAAATCCCCGGTGAAAGTGACACATAATGAATCAGCATTAAGCAATTGCAGTTGATCTCCTGTGAAAACAAGAAAATGGTATAATCTATTTGTCACTCATTCGTCTGCATTTTCTCACTGATTATTTGTCATTATTGTGCCTTATTAGATTCGGTCTAGAATCTAGACCAAATCTAACAGATAGGCTTCTTAATTACAATGTTTTAGGCTAGAAGTGTTGAATTGAATTATGCGCAACTGGTCTGTCGTCTAAGAAAAAAAATTGGTTGCCAATTCGAGATCGTCTAATAAGGGTGTTTATGAGGAATTGAGTATCAATAAAAATAATCTCTGGAGCTCTATAGACTTCTAAAAACATGTTTTTCCCTACACTAATGGTGGTTAAATACTTTTTTTCTATTTTCATTTAAGACAACTTTTGCAAAACGAGCAAAATCATTTTAATTTTTAACTTGAAACTGCTAAATTGGAAATTTAGATTGTGTTTAAGTACTAAAGACAGTGAAAAGGAAATTTGATTGCTAGAAATGGTTAACGAAAACTTACACAGCCGTATGAGTAATAAATTAGGATAAAATCAAGAATTCAGCTTTACTGAATAATGTTTCCGTATACAGTTAGGCCTATATAGTGTTTTTTTTATATAGCAGCAGGCGTGAAATCAAGAAAAAAGAAACATGAGTGAAATTCAAAAGAAAATCAGTTAAAAAATGATGCGAAACACCTTGAGAAGGTGTAGCTTCGCTTTGAAGGTCTAGTTGTATTTGACACTCAACAGATTATTAACATTCGAATTTTATGGACGAAAAGGGTTGACAAATTCAACTAATTAGTTCTACTAATTTATCTTTCTGACTCAACGTCATACTGCCATAAAAACTTAATAATTTTGAAATAGCCAAATGGAAAATCCTGCGAAATCCAAGGAAAAATCACGGATGCGTGTTCGTTTTTTTTCTTTGTTGTCCCCAGGGGTGATCTTATCGAACCAGTAGTCCTAGAAGATTGGAAATAGCTCAGTTTAACGGGAATTTGAAGTTTTAGTGCCCTTCTTAAGTGACTAAAAAAATTGGAGGGTAACTATCCCCCCTCCCTTGCTTTTTTTCCTTAAAGTCGTCTGATCAATCATTTGTTCAGTATAGTTGAAAGATCCAATAACTATGTCTTTGGGGACGATATGACCCCCAGATCCTGGGAGGAAGGGTTTTAAGTTATTAAATTTGCCCATTGTTATATATAGTATTTATTATTGGGAAGTATACCGACATTTTTCACGGAGGGGGATTTTCTACAGGAAGAATTTCCCATTGGGATGGAAGTTTCCGGGGGTGAACTTTATGTGGAAAATTTTACACGGTGGGATTTTGTCAGAATTCATATACGAAACTCGTCTTTTTTTTGTCTTACTTTCTCGTTGGCGACTCCATTTTGCATGTGCAGATGCTCTGGGGGAATTGTCGGGGAAATTTTCAGTGGAGTTGGAATTCTCTGGGGGATTTATACATGGTGGGATTTTCCACGGAAGGGGGTGGTTTTCCTGTGATTATTTGAAAAATAATCAGAAACTAAATAAAAAAACTAATTTTTTATTTCTACTCAAAGTAAGGAATAATATTAGACTTAAAACGGAAATTAATTATTCGTTTACGAGAGGGCTGCCCCCTCCCAGCTCTCTGCACGCCAAAGTTGAAACGATCGGAATATTATAAATTTTTCTAAGAGATGCTCTTATGATTTTATTACAAAAAACATAACATTCCATCCGCATAGTTTTCGTTGTGTTCCACTAAATATTTGGTTTTATTTTCTAACGCGATTGGTTTCATCTAAAAAACACTGGCTGAAATCAAAATTGCGTAGAATAGGCTTGTGGATTGTATATATGGGCACCAGGAAAGACGCCAGGGAGAGGCCCTTCCCCTTTGTAAGACAAGAAGAGATTTAAAAATATATCAGAAAAAGAAAATGAGAAACACGCCAGTTTAAATCCTGGTAGAAACATGAGTTTTGTTGTAAGTAGGGAATTGAAGAGGTGCATTTATTTTCCCAAAAGTCAGCTTCATACTCGATCTTCCTACTTCGAGGGAGAACCTCCTATGTACTGGGAAGATGTGGCGTTTTTCAAGCTAAAAACGTACGTATTTATTCATTGCGAGTGCAATTTACGTCAGCTTGTTGCCTAAGATTACTTTCTAGATGAATGCTTATCTAGTGTTTTTGAGGATGACTCATTTAAGTTTGATAGGTTGTCTCAGTATGTTAGAACATTTTTATTACAGGATTTATGGATTTAGTTATTATAAGATTTGAACTCATGGAATCTAACTAACTATGCTAATTGATGGCCTTGCCAGCCGAATGAGTGTCCGTGTTTTGCAGATTCAAAATAATTTTCTAAGAAAACCGGTACCTTTTCTGTGAAAAAAGCCTGCTTATCGTCCACAAGTGTACGCTCTAAAACGCCAGAAGAAAGCGCCTCATCTATTCAGCCTTTTAGCCTCTTGACCGTTGTAACTCATTATATGTTTGTAATAACACATTTTATGCTGGTATTTTTTTCTTTCTTTCTTTTTTTGTAACAAGACTATCATCGTTACGCGTGGATAGTAGAATAGTTACTATGAAGCTTTATACAGATTAAATAAAACAAACAAGTTTTTTCAACTGAAAGTAAGGAGTGACATTAAAATTTAAAACATACAGAAATTATTCTGTATATGAAAGGGGCTGTCCCCTCCTTAACGCCTCGCTCTTTACGCTAAAGTTTTCATTGTTTAAAAAAATAGAGTGGTGAGAAAGTCAAACTTTAGCGAGGCGTTGAGGAGGGGACAGCCCCTTTCATATACAGAATAATTTCTGTTTCGTTTTAAGTTTTAACGTCGCTCCTTACTTTCAGTTAAAAAAACTTGTTTTTTTTATTTAATTTTTGAACGTTTTTGAATAAATGCAGGTTTTGTTCTTGGCTCACCGTACATGAATAATTAAAACAAAATTTTCATATTAATTTACTTTTATTTAGTTAAATGGCTTTCTCGAAACTTGTTTAATTTTATTTATGAACGTTTTTATTAGTAATAAATATACGTAACTTACGAATTAACTTACGTAACGAACTTCTATATTCATATATTTTAATACGTATATTAGGGGGTTCGCCCCCTAGTTAATACCTTGCTCTTTAAGCGAAATTTCGAATTTTGTTCCAATTCTTTAAAAATGACCGCTTAATCACAAAGGCCGTTAATTAGAATAAATAGCTCTTATGAAAGTACTAAAAAATCTTTGGCTTAAAGAGCGAGGTATTGACTAGAGGGTGAACCCAATCATATATGTAACATTTTCTGTTCGTTTAAAGTTTTGATGTTGCTGCTGTTGCAGTTGAAAAACTTGTTTTTTTATATTTAATTTCTGATCTTTTTTTAAATAATGCTGGGAAGTCCGAGGTCCCCTTCATAGCAATGTCCCTTCCCCCATGAAAACTTCCTTCATGGAAAGATCCTCCCACATAACCCCCGACCCCCCCCCCCCACTACCAGGAAAAATCTCCCCTGAAAACGTCTGTATACTTCCCAATAACCAATACTATATGTTAACATTGGGTAAAGTTCATAACTTTCAGCCCTCCTCTCGGAAACTTCGGCGGATTAAGTCATCCTAAAAGACATACTTATAATATTTTCGAACATGCTGAACAAAATGGCTATCTCAAAATTTTGATCAGGTGACTTTGGGGAAAAAAATGAGCGTGGGAGGGGCCTAGTTGCCCTCCATTTTTTTGGTCACTTAAAAAGGGCACTAGAACTTTGAATTTCCATTCCAATGAGGCCTCCCACGATATTCTAGGACCACTGGGTCGATACGCTCAGCCTCTGAAAAAAAAAAACAAAAAAAAACAAACAAACAAATAAACACGCACCCGTGATCTTTCTTCTGGCAAAAAATGCAAAATTCCACATTTTTGTAGATAGGAGCTTGAAACCTCTACAGTAGGGTTATTTGATACGCGGAATATGATGGTGTGATTTTCATTAAGGTTCTATAACTTTTAGGGGGTCTTTCCCCCTTTTTTTCAAAAATCAGCCAAATTTTCTCAGGCGCCTAACTTTTGATGGATAGGATTAAACTTGATGAAACTTATATATTTGAAATCAGCATTAAATCTGATTCTTTTGATGTATCTATTTGTATCAAAATACCGTTTTCTAGAGTTTCGGTTACCATTGAACCGGGTCGCTCCTTACTTACAGTTCGTTACCAAACTGTTTGAAACATGAATTAATGAATTTAATCTTCCACTTTAGGAAACAAAACACCATAAAGTGAACACTAATTGAATTTATTATCAAGTAATTCAAATTAACAACACATTATGTTACAATTTTTAAGCCGAGATGTCCAACTTTATCCCCTAAATTAAACACACCAATCGGTATAATGCATTCTCCAGAGATATTTAATTCTTGACTGGTTTAATGACTCTCGCATTTTACTAAACGTTTTTTTTTTCTTGTCCTTCTTGCAGAAGTAGTTCGATAATATTTTTCTTATTAAAAAGAAGAAAGAAAGAGACGTGTTTAAAATAGATTTTCTTAGTGGGGTTGGCGTTGAGGGACTGGAAACCCTCCTCAGCACATTTTAAGTTTTAATTGCGGTTTTCTTTTATATTTACAAGAAAGCTCGTTCAAATGAAATCAAATCTGAATGTTAAAACTTAAAATGAATAAAAATTAAGTGGAATGTGAGGAGGGCTCCTGCCCTCCTCAACTCTCTGCTCTTTACGCTAGATTTTATTTTATTGTTTGCTGAAAAGTTTTGGAATATAATTGGTGTGATCAGAAAAATTTATTACTGATAAGCGTTGAGCTTCGCCATGGAAGAGTATTTGCCCCAATTTCGGCCGA
This sequence comes from Artemia sinica, assembly GCA_027921565.1. Taxonomy (NCBI): domain Eukaryota; kingdom Metazoa; phylum Arthropoda; class Branchiopoda; order Anostraca; family Artemiidae; genus Artemia; species Artemia sinica. The sequence goes on along the minus strand of CM051262.1, from coordinate 54,828,790 downwards.
TCTCCCCCCCACCTCTTATGAAGTAAATATGCCTCCACAAATGTGACAGATTGATGAAAATTCATTAGACAAGTCTTTCTCATTTAGAAAAACGCGGGATCCACTGTTTCGTTTTGGATGTGACCATGTTACCGTCAATGTCCGAAACTGGTGAAGGTCGACATTCACCGGTGAATGTCCGAAATACCTTTTTTCTCCTTGAATTTAGTCTGCGTCGGAAGTCAACTTTTTCAGTTTTATGCAAGGTTTGATGGTGATTGGTAGGTTAGGTTTTTAAACCCATTTCTGCGAATTATAACGTAATTTAACCCAACCTAGCCTAACCTTTACCATAAAAGCTTGCATAAGACTGAAAAAGCTGATTCGCAAAGCTAATCAAATCCAAGCAGAGAAAAAGGAATTTTGAACATTCACCAGTGACTGTCGACATTGACCAGATTTCGGAGATTCACAGTAACAACAATACATACAAATGGAAAGGAGATAGTTTTGTAATCTAGTTATATATTTGAATGTAGCAGATCTCAGGATTTCCTTTCTAACTGATAACGACTGCTTGTTTTTAGAAAATAGGAGCTTTAAATGGACTGAGACTGCTATGTTAATCCTGATGTAAATAAAAGAGAATATCCTCCTTCACTATCTGTCATCTGTAGCCTTATATAGTTGGTGTACCTAGAAGCTCTTATAATGTTTTTTTTTTATTCTTTTGGTTTCGCTTGTAATTCTAGTCTTTTTAGGAGGGGGTTTGCCGATAAAATTTATATTCATTTTTTATCAAACAAGCAAACAGTGAGTAAAAACTCTTCTCCCAAGTTGCAGTCATAGTCCGTATTATTATCTTTATTCTTTTTTTTTCAGAGTTTAACATTTACATGATGGAGCGTGTCAGACAGAGTTCGTCGAGAAACCACAGTGGGGATTCTATTGCTGAAGGAAGGATTCGTCAGCAGCCAATTCAGGGTAATATGATGGATGTCCGCCTGTCACAACTGTTTGACCCCATCCTTCAGATGAACTCTTCTCGACCAGACTTGTATGCCTATGATTATTCGTCAGCCAATCAAAGCTATGGATACTGTGAACTCCCTGATCCTAGGACTGTTGAATATTACTCAAGGTAAGTTTGACGAAACGTATATTATCAAATAATTTAAAGTCACTATTTAATAATGGAATGCGTTATGTTACATTTTTTTCAAACTGGGATTTCGAACCTCACTCTCTAAAATAAACACACTAGACACTAGAACAGTTCCTATAATTTAGTTTTTCTGAGATAATTAGTCCTTGGCAGATTTTTCCAAAGTGCTTAATTTTTTCTTTTCCTGTTTGCAGAAGTAGTTAAAATTACATTGAACCAAATATTTACCATTATATTTACCATTATATTTACCAAATATCGAAGGCCCAGAAAAAAGAAATATCATTTTTGATAATTTGACATTTGGAATAATAAAGAATTTGGTTTTTCTTTTTCAAACCTTGTTCTTTTGCCGTATTCGTTTCTTCCTTCGTGAATTTTTATTAGTTTGTATATACCATTTATTGGTTGGCGAAGCTAGTGAGTCAGAAGGGGAAGAAACTATTGCGAAATCACTGCGATAACTTCTACTACACCGACAACTGTTACATTGCTAATATTACTACTATTAATACATAATAAAACTATTCCAATTAAACAACCAACAGGAATTAAATTAAAAAAAAAAAATCACATTCTAGGCGTTAGAGGATTTGAGGGAATTAAGTTTGTTTCAGGTTCGACTTCCTTATTTGTTGTAATCTCTGTTAGTTCACATTTGATTTCGTCAATTTTTCTTCGTTTCAAATTTGACATCTAAATTTATTTTTAACTTTGACTTTATGAATTAAAATCTGTTAATTTTAACTTTTAGTGTCTTCTTTACTCTTTACTTAAAACTTTTCTTTTATAAATTTAATCTAAATTACCAACATAATTACTAAAAATAGCTTACAAACATAAATTGTCGGATTTATTGACATATTACAGTGATAATTATTGTTTTTGACTAAACAAAAAAAGTATAATACTGCCTTTGGTGAAATTGGTCAATAAGAAGGCAAAAATGCAAGAAAAAAATTTCAAGCCCCATAGTTTTGGTCGATATTTGTAGATTTTCTTTTTGCAGAATGTGGATTCCTTTAATTGAACAAAAAATTTTGCATTTAATCCAAAACTGCTATCATTTTTTTCTATTCTCAATTGTCTTGAGTAAAGGAGGAAGATACGGCACTAGACCCTTAAAAATACAAACCAGAGGTGCTAATCTCCGTCTCAAGGCCCTTCAGACAGGAAGTGTGAGGGGGGTTAGGGGCCAGCCACACTGTGCTTTCGCACACCTTTCTTGCTTATCTTCCCAATATTTCTCCAGGTACCCATTTAGAGCTGGGTCGACTCTGGCTGAGCTCACCGAGTCACGCCACTGACCCTCGTCTCGTCCGGAACCAAATAACCAGCTACACCAGGATCGAACCCCTGCCCTTCGGACAAAGGATTCCAAATCTAGCGCGCCAACCACTCGGCTTAAGTAATTGTCTTGGCTTTAAATCCTTTTTCGGCTAAAATAACAAAATGTATATCAAAATTGCCGAATTGCGAGTACGTCTCACGAAAACATTGTATGCAAAAACAGAAGCAGCGCGCTTACATTAATGAATTCAGCATAAATTGTCATATTAGGCAATGATTCTTTTCAATAAAATACTATTGTTTTCGTAAAGTCCAAAACCCTCAAATTGTGTAAAAAATAAAACAAAAATTAATCAATTTAAAAAATCTACTCTAGAACTTTTAGAATAGAAACAAACATAATGGTATTTTTGGATGCAGTACGAAAATGTCTGTCAAAATCATCTACAATTGGTTTTCAGAATCTAAGTTCAGTTGTTTTCTATAGCTTCCTAGACTTTAGTCCCTAGATTCCGATGCTTTACTGGTTAAACGATTAGGTTACGTGATACTTTGCAAAACACTATCAAAACCATTCTAGATTGTAATTCTAGTTACTGAGATTTTAAAATATTAGAAGTGAGCCTCAGTGACATTCTAAGGCTTTAGCTTGGAACCTCTAGGTGGTTAGCGTTTAATCAAGACCAGCTGTTGCCAGGCTGTTTCGGCCATAGTGCACCCAAGCATATGTGAAATACCCCCCCCCTCCGTAGTCCTTGACACTTCAACTTCATTCATTAAAAATGTTAACTCATATACGTTAGGAAGTTTGAATTCAACTCTTGTTGAAAAAATGTGATAAGGACAAATAAAGTAATTTTAGAGGCATTAGCTTGATTTCGATAGAAAGCAAATTTCTTAACATGATAATGCTTACTAGACTAAGAGATGCATTTGAAAAAAAGTTTTGAAAAAAGAACAGGTTATTTTAAGAAAAGGGAAAGCCTGTTTCGACCAAACTTGCACGTTGTAGGCTATTAATTCAAAAACATTTGAATTATCAATTATAAGTAGGCGCTTGGCCTACCTGATAGCAAAAAAAGTATGAAGGTCGTATCCTTGTATTTAAACTAGATATTTGTGTTAAAGTGATTAGCTCTATACATGAAAATAATATTGGTGGGGTTAAAGTAGGGAGCGAGATCAAGAGTTCATTCGATCGGGAATCAATACAGAAATAATAGATACTACTATAAGTGAGTAGATGAAGAGTGGAACGGAATACCATCCTCGTTTATACAGGTTATCTTGATAGATCTTATCTGAGGAAACACAACAAAAGCTATTGAAGGGTTGTGTATTAAGTATATATAAATGAAAATGTTCGTGAAATCAATAAGTTTTTGAGGTTTTGAGAGTTATAAATTCTAGAATATGGTTAATAAGAACAGTGACTGAAGACTGATCACTGACTGATTAATGTTAAGGACAATGTTAAGTCGCTTATGTCAGGATTTGATGACGATGAGGTGGTGATGTTAGGTAACGAGGAAACAGACCGACTCCGTGGCTTTACTTACCTAGATAGCATTAATGGTAAGGATGGTGGATGCTTGTAAAGATGTAAAAAGTAGAATAGCGAAAGCACAGGGTGTTTTTTCAGCCCTGAAATTTTTAAAGCTGGCAAACCGTAAGTACATTTGCGATGCAACAAAACTAAATAAATAGCCTAGATAAGCAATTTTAGTGAGTCAATGGTTAATTCTATACATTTAAAGGTAAAAGAAATAGTTTAATAGGACAGATTCCAAATGACAGAAAAACTAAAAAGTAATAGAAGAAGCATTAGCAGTTTTGAACATTCATTGGCCACACCCTTGCTATTTTAAAAGATTAATTAAAAAAACTTTTTCTGCAAAATAAGTTTTTCAACGAAAAGAAAAGAACTCCATTGAACAAAAAATGAGCAAAAATAAAATCAAATAATCTACCAAGCTCGAAACTACCATAAATCAGCATCGATAAATAAATGAAACCCAAAACGAACAGAAATTACAATAAATAACCGAGTCAAACTCAAAACGAGCAGAAATTAACATAAGTTGGGCGCAAAACCCCTATGCCTTCCCAAGGCCAGAACAAAATTTGCACTTTACTGAAAAAATACAAATGAATGTGCATTGTCAGTTTAATATACATATACTGATATTTAGTAATCAAAATGTTAAAATTATTTGATTTATTAAAGTTATAAAAGTAAAAACATTAAAATTTTTTTCAGTAAAGTGCAAATTTTGTTCTGGCCTTGGGAAGGCATAAGGGTTTTGCGCCCAACCTATGTTAATTTCTGCTCGTTTTGAGTTTGACTCGGTTATTTATTGTAATTTCTGTTCAACTTTTTCGGTTATTTTATTGTTATTTCTGTTTCGGAAATCAACTACGCTGAACAAAATAGCTGTCTCAAAATTTTGATTGGATGTGTTTGGGGGAATGATGGGCGGGGGGGGGGCTAATTGCCCTCCAATCACTTTCGACTATTAAAAAGGGCACTAGCCCTTTGAATTTCCAATCGAATGAATCTTTTTTGAAGTTTCTATGACAGCGCCTTCTATAAAAACCTTATATGCCCCCAGGGCATAACTTAAAACCCTTGCCCCGAGGGTTTTGGGGGAGTGTCCTCAAAAAGATATTTTCTATCTGGAAATCAACGACGCTGAACAAAATGGCAATCTCAAAATTTTGATTGGATGTGTTTGGGGGAATGACAGGCGTGGGGGGGGGGCTAGTTGCCCTCCAATCACTTTCGACTATTAAAAAGGGCACTAGCCCTTTGAATTTCCAATCGAATGAGCCTTTTTTGAAGTTTCTACGACAACGCCTTCTATAAAAAACCTTATATGCCCCCAGGGCATAACTTAAAACCCTTGCCCCGAGGGTTGTGGGGGAGTGTCCTCCTCAAAAAGATATTTTCTATCTAGAAATCAACTACGCTGAACAAAATGGCTATCTCAAAATTTTGATTGGATGTGTTTGGGGGAATGATGGGCGTGGGGGGGGGGGCTAATAGCCCTCCAATCACTTTCGATTATTAAAAAGGGCAGTAGCCCTTTGAATTTCCAATCGAATGCATCTTTTTTGAAGTTTCTATGACAACGCCTTCTATAAAAAACCTTATATGCCCCCAGGGCATAACTTAAAACCCTTGCACCGAGGGTTTTGGGGGAGTGTCCTCCTCAAATAGATATTTTCTATCTGGAAATTAACGACGCTGAACAAAATAGCCATCTCAAAATTTTGATTGGATGTGTTTGGGGGAATGTTGGGCGTGGGGGGGCTAGTTGCCCTCCAATCACTTTCGAGTATTAAAAAGGGCACTAGCCCTTTGAATTTCCAATCGAATGAGCCTTTTTTGAAGTTTCTACGACGACGCCTTCTATAAAAACCTTATATGCCCCCAGGGCATAACTTAAAACCCTTGCCCCGAGGGTTGTGGGGGAGTGTCCTCCTCAAAAAGATATTTTCTATCTGGAAATCAACTACGCTGAACAAAATGGCCATCTCAAAATTTTGATTGGATGTGTTTGGGGGAATGATGGGCGTGGGGGGGGGCTAGTTGCCCTCCAATCGCTTTCGACTATTAAAAAGGGCACTAGCCACTCCAATTTGCAATCGAATGAGCCCTTCTCGAACTTTCTACGACAACTCCTTCGATACGAAGTGCCCGGGTATGGAGAAAAAAACAACAAAAAAACAACACATTGTACACACATCGTTCTTTACTTAGGCAGCGCTAGCGCGCTGCCTAAGATAGTCATTTAATACCACCTAAAATAAAGAAAAATAAAACGTAAAACAGCGGAGCAAAATAAAGAAAAAGAAGAATTTATGAATTTTTATCAATCAAAGCACAAACAGATGACTCATTTTAACTTAACTGAGTTAACTTAAGAAAGTGGTAGTTGTAACGTATGCCCATTGCTGCAACCTATGCAACCTATGCCCATTGATGTAGGATTAATCTATTTTGCATGGACTGTCACGGAATGACCTATAACACTTCATTTGAGGTATGATTTGGATTTCATATATTCAATTGTTCTATTGAATAATTATTATTTAGTGATTGACTGATAATTTTTCAATAAAAATAATGGCTTCTGAATTGTTACTCTGTAATAAATCGATTGTTGTACTGAAAATAGAGATGGATGGACATACCCTAACCTATTTATTTTTAATTAAATTATGATTATTATCATCAAGGTGTCAGAGAAACACTAATGAAAAGTAAGTGGAACTAAGAAAAATAGGTAGCGTTGGCGTTGCGGACCAAACTGATGTCACTTGATGTAAGATCTCTGAAGACAAAGTAAAAGAAATTGGACTTTTTAGCCAATAAAATTTGTCTGTGTAATCATAAAAACATCCACAACTCAAGCCAAAAAAAAAAGAAAGAAAGAATGTAAATGCAAAAAAGCTGCAAGAAACGAAAAATTAAAACGACAAAACACAGTTCGGTCTAATCCAGAACATTGAAATATGATCAGTCCTATATTCGGATTATTATAAGTCTGCATTCTTTTTAGTTTTTTGTTTGACTTGCTGCAAATACCAATGGCCTACATTCCTGCTTCTTAGTTTTAATTTTTTTCTTCTTAGTTTTGTCATAATGGATTAGCTTCCGGTCTCCAGCTCTCAGATACCCCCCCCCCCCCTCGTAGATATGCCTTTGTATATAGATTGATTAGTAAAAGTTTATTCAGTAAAAAAAAAAAAAAAAAAAAAAAAAAAAAAAAAAAAAAAAAAAAAAAAAAAAAAAAAAAAAAAAAAAAAAAATGCATCATATGATTCTTATGTCTTCTAGTGAAAAGACAGCTAAGAGTAACAAGCAAAACCTAACAGAACTGAAATAAGTTAGAAGCCACAAATGGACCAAACAAAACATGAACTAGGACCAAGCGAAACACAGTGAAGGAGGAAAAAGTGTAGATACCTCCAAAATTTCGAGCTGCTAGTCTTAAAAATATTCCTGTTTAGATTACGCATGACAAATGTATGTTTTATATATTGAATATTACTCTTAAATGCCCAATGAAAAAGTATGACTGTTGGAAACCATTTTGGGGATTTGATAGGTGAAAAGCCAAGAAAAAGGTTTATAGTGGAGGAAAGATACGGGAAAAAATGGTCAAACCTCGGGGAAGTTGCAATATAATTTTTTTACGCCAAATTTTTTAGAAAAATCCACAAAAATCCCCCTTGCACAAGTGTCCCAAATTTGCCCTTGAATTAGAAAGGGGGGGGGGGGAAATCCATTTTTGTGCTTATAAATATTTTCGAGTTTAAAAAGTCGTTTCCTATCAAATCAAGCATGCTGACTCCTAATCTGAATTCAGGTTTCCATACATTTATGCCCCTTTCCGCCCTAAAAAGGACGGGTAGGGGGGGGGGGGGCGTTAAAACTTGAAATTAAGAGGTTGTCATATTTTTTGATCGTTTCCTATGAAATAAATGGTGGTGAATCAAAAATAAAATAAAAAACTTGATTTTTTGTAGTGAGTTCCTCATCTTACCTAAAACAGTTGTGAAAATTTACCTATATGAACTAGTGATTTGAATCATTTTTGGTCGATTCACCATTTCCTATCAACCTAAGAATGGCGCCTTAGAATATGAGTCTCAAACAGTTTAATTTCAAACCAGTATTCTAGAATCCCATCCCCCTCCAGTTTGCGGTTCCGATTCCTTAGTGCCATTCTTTAGCTGATGTAATCACTGGAGCCATCTACCATAGTGCTTGCTTCCACCAAAGAAACGGAAGAGAAGACCGTGCGATTGTGCAAGGAAAGCCACTCTCGAAGAAGCACTTCAGTCTTATGCCAACAAAGAGCCTGCAGCTCTGACGATCATTTTAACAAAGATGGTTCATATTCTCTCTGAAACTGACAGTGATAGTTCGACCTACAGCTATCGTCAAGGCAAGGTTCTGCTTGTCAGTGAGCACGGCGAACAAGTAGTTGTGTCCGATTCAAACGGGAAAGAGACACTCGTAACATTTAGAGATTCGGTTGTCAGGATATTACGGGAATTTCACCAAGAGGTGAAACAGATAGTTAAAACGGAGACAGGGATCAGCTCATCAGAGTTGTTGGAAGGATAATAAGAAGTGAAATCAGCCACAATCTTTACACGAAGTCTACTTGGCTGTTCGTGTAGTCGATTTTTCAGTTGAGGAAAGACAACCCAGAGCAGTACAGATAGTTACAGGAACACCTGTTCATCCGGAGAACTGACAACTACTGGGCGGCACTTTCACCTGCTTTGGTGATCGAACAAACTTTAATGAGAAGTATGAAAAGGAATCGTAGTCTGAAGAGAGGTAAAGACATGACTGAATTGCAGCAGACAATTTGGACATCTGCTATCCATACTCTGGTTCTCGTTAACGAACGCATGCAGAACCTGACTGGCCTTGCAGAGTTGACTATTGAAAATCACGCTGAAGTGATATCTTCGAGGAAAGCTAGAGATCTGGTGGACATAGAAAAGATAGTTCGATACATTAAGCCCCTAAAACCCTTCAGGCAGGATCCACAGCTGTTGAACATGGTTAGTGTTGACCACGCTTTATCATTTCCAAACGTTGACGATGCCAAATATGTGGGAAAAAAGATTTTGAAGGAGATGGAAGCGAAAGAAATTGACAAATATGTTTCCAAGAGAAAGGAGAAAGCTGTAACTATGGCTGATAAGTCATCTGTGGTGATAGATAGCGAAAGAGAACTTGTCGAACATGCTCTAATCTTCCAAAGTCTAGCCGCAGTGGATAGACCCAGTGGCTCTGACTTGAATAAGGTTCTGTCGTTCGACCTCTGTACTTTTCCACCATCGTTCTTTAGCTCGTTCGAGGTGATGAGGACAGCCAACAAAGCATTTCTGACGAATGCACTGATGAAAATTGAGGGGATCTATAGTTCAGTGACATTGCCAAACTCCCAGAGAGTTTTGGACGGTGGCTGGCTAATCCTCAAAATACCTTGGACTACCGGATCCACACACTCTTAGGTGGCAGTAGATTACGTAGATTATGTCAAGAGATATTTCGGTCAGTCAGTGATAGTTTTTGTCTCTTACACTGATGCACCAACGGCGAAAAATTGCACACAGCTGAAGAGTCCATTCAACATTGTCCGTCATGAGTCAACCCAGAAATCTCGATCATCCCTAAAGTTCTATGACTATCTACCTTAGTTCTGTCCCAAGATGAATGGATGGATGATAGACTGTCTATCAACAAGGGAAAATGACACCATTTTAATACATTCTTGAAAAAGGCTTTTGCCAGCTGTGCCTCTCACTCAGACTATCAATGTCTTGGCTTTTTCTCCAATCAACCATGGATTGATGGCAACTTTTGTCATCATTGATGTCATCATTTTGGCATTTGCGCCATATCTAATACAAAAATTTTTGTTTAAGTGCGACTTAAATTAATTAATTTATGTCACGAAATTTTATGTTTATCATCAAGTGTTTTAAATTCTCTCTGTAAAGTTAAGCTTAAAAAAGTAGATAGACCGTACTTTTTCTAAACAACAAAGACAAAACAAAATCTGCTGGTGATCCTGGACTGTGACTGAGTATTATACTTCCATCACAATTTCTTCTTTGTCGGGAGGATACCTTTCAGAGATCTGTTTTCGTTTTCCTTATACCCACTTATTCGTTTCATTATACCAACTTGTGTTTCGGTTTTTCTAAGCAGCTATTTGGACAGTCTTTATTAAGAATCCCAAAGAAAAAGAAAAATACATTTTTCCCAGGCACTTTCAGGGCTCAGTTATTATTCCATTCGCCCGAATAGGTCGTCTATCGTTTCCCTAAGATACAATTCTCTTTAATAAAAGGACGTTTAAAGCAGAATTGGTGGTTATAAAGAATTTCCAGAGAAAAATTAATGGAGCGTTATTCACACACCATGTGGTTATTCTCTGTATGCTGCACATTAGACATTATCACGTCAGGTTTAGATGTAATGGATCGAAGTTGTGCAAGCCTAAGATCTTTACCCAGCGAAAATACAGACTCAACTAAATTGAAAGGAAGTATATTCTTAAAATGTACGGGACTATTGATTTGGAAGTTTATGAAAGCTTTTAAAGTTTATACTTGTGTTTTTCCCCATTTCTCTCTCATTTCATACGTTTATCTATCCGTATACACCCTTCTATTTACCTATTTGTTTATCTATCTATCTATCTGGAAGCATATTGTGCACTGAGGAACAAGAGGCCTGCCATCTAGTTTAAATACTGAGTTTGATTCCTCCTACTCATCTACACTTTTCGTCATTCTAACGGTATTGCTGCTAACCACTTGGATTTGCCTGCTAACTTGCACGAGAATTTTTGCCGGGCAGGGGCAAAAGAAGGGTGCTCCGTATTTAGGATAAGAAATGTTATTGTCAAGCTCGTACTTCCAGTCCTTTCCTACTTAAATAGCGACGAAGACCACACTGCCTTTCCATAAAAAACAACAAAAACACGAAGAACAACAGTGAAATATTTTTACAAGACAGTGGAGATAATTTGAATGAATATTTCGGCCCTATATCTAAGGGCCGTCCTCAGCAAGACAAAAATATATAAAAGAAAAAAGACTCACAACAATATGCGACCAATAAAACCAAAAATAAAATTTTTTTTCAAAGCAGTCCTAGCATCCTTACTTCAGCGAAGTTCTGAGTCCTGGTTGAACTTCGCTGAAGTAAGGATGCTAGGACTGCTTTGAAATTTTTTTTAATTTTTGGTTTTATTGGTCGCATGTTGTTTTGAGTCTTTTTTCTTTTATATATTTTTGTCTTGCTGAGGACGGCCCTTGGACATAGGGCCGAAATATTCATTCAAATTATCTCCACTGTCTTGCAAAAAGATTTCCCTGTTGTTCTTCGAGCTTTTGTTGTTTCCTTTCCTACTTGTAAGGCTAGAAAGATCCCTCATTTTATGTTGGTCTTTTGTGCCGACTTTCACCCCTTGTCTGCTGGGTCGCGACTCTTTCTCCACACTGGAAAAGCACTGATCTGTATTGCAGGCGACATTCCCACAATTGACCCCCTTAACGGGTTTAGCCTTCATCGTATTGCCTAACCAGTCCAAACAAAGCTGGTTTCCGACCAGGAATGGTATGCGTTCATTAGGTATTTACACTGGCCAAGCAATTCCTTGAATACCGAATGCAACCACTGGCGGATCCAGGGGGACTGCGGGACCCCCTCCCCAAATTTTTTACGGCGCCCTCATTCCGCGTTTTTTCTGTTTTTCACGCCTTTTAAAATAAACTTGTCACTTTGTTAAATTATTGGTGCCCTTGTTGCATTGCCCCACCCCCAGATTTTATTCTAGGTCCTCCCTTGAATACAACACCAATAGTTTGCGATTGTCATATTATTAGGTTTTAAAGGGAATTCAACTCAGTTACGGCATATGTGATGCTACAACTGAAAACGGAGTCTTGGCTAACCGTTAGAATTGAGCACTTGTTCACTTAGTAGTGTGAAAGATGGTTCTAAAAGTTTAGATGATCGGAAAAGGCTTTAACTATATTCTGCATCTTTTCAAATTAATTAAGCGCTAAGATGAGTAATTAATACTTTGCTTTTAACAAGCTACGAAGTTTGTCCTTGCTCCCTTTGAATCCTGACATGTCTTATTTTCTGGCACTAAGTCCAGAATATATGCACATTAGAATTTCAAATTTGTCTTATGTTCAGTACTGTAGAGCAACAGACGAAAGTTAGTATGTCGAGATTTCACGGAAGATATGTCTTTTCGCTTTAGAAAGATTTTTGTTTTTCTACTTTCTTGTGAACTTTTTCCGTGATGACAAGAGGGATAGATGGATCGTGCCTAGAGTTCAATGACGACGAAGTTGAAGGTTTTTTGTTAAAAAACCCCCTTGTCTAACAAAATCGAAAAGCTAAAAGACGAAATGTTTATTACAATATATATATATTGTTCGTGGTATTTAGCCACCAGTGTTATACCGGTATGCCACAACGCCACTGGAAAGGTAATATACGGGTGTCACCACTTATTGGAGGGGAAAGCCCGACCCCAAATTATAATGTGATTCCCGCGTCTACCACACCGGTTCTGCAAATATCGGGATTGGTACTACCCGATTTACAGTATACCCTGTCCCAGGGTATGATAACGCGATCGAGTGGTCAAATGGCCGCTTTCTAAAGCCAAGTGTACCCGCCTTGGCTTACGGCTAGAAAATCTCTAACTCTCTCCTTGGAGGTAACAAACCTCCCTGTCAATATAATTATGACGGTACCTCATAGCTCTATTCCTATCCTGCCTGGGTTACGGAAACTAGTACACAGTTTGTAGAAAATACCTTACTTGTATTCTTCCAAAAGGGTCACAATAATCCCACATAAATATATCTCCCTGAACGGGGTCTAAACACAGACTAAAAAAATATAATAATAATCTTTACAGCACTGTTCATAGGGGTGGACCTTCACGTGGCCCAGCCAATCATCCCAATCCCCATTCAAAACCAATTCTACCTCTTATCTTTATCTTTCAGTCACTTCAAACCAGGAAGTACAAAAATAGAACTTACTTCAAAGCTTACTTATTGCGACGCCTCTAGCTTAGCAACGAGAATTTAACCTGTCTTTTGAAATTATACTATAAGCAAATGTAATTAAGAAAACGAAAACAGGTCATTTATCTGAAAGGAAAAGAAACAGGGGTGGAACCCCAACATATATATTATATATATATATATATATATATATATATATATATAGATATATATATATATATATATATATATATATATATATATATATATATATATATATATGTATATATATATATATATATATATATATATATATATATATATGTATATATATATATATATATATATATATATATATATATATATATATATAGATATATATATATATATATATATATATATATATATATATATATATATATATATATATATATATATATGTATATATTATATATATATATATATATATATATATATATAATATATATATATATATATATATATATATATATATATATATATATATATATATATATATATATATATATATATATATTATATATATATATATATATATATATATATATATATATATATAAAATACAACTGAATCGTTGAATTGTGTACATTTACTGTTGATTCTTAACATGCAGAATAGGTTAAAAAAAGAAAAAAGTGTATTATAGGAAAAAGTGGAAGTGAGGAGATTCTTGAGGAAAATTACATCGTTAAATTTCTTATATTTAGAAATCCTAAAGAGGTGGTTTCTAGCCACTGTCTGCGACAATATTAAGTTTTTGTATTTCTCGGGTAGGAGAGTCACGGACGTGTGAATGAAAAATGCGAAGAAAACATGAAAAAAACAAATTTTTGTTTTCAGGGGTGACTGTATTAAATCAGATGAATATACAGGATTGTTTTACCCATAGCCTCTCTTCATTTGGAGTAATGAAATTGGATTAAGCGTGCAATATCGATGTTGAATTGATTGACCTTAATTGTGGATACATTTTTTTTTTTTTTTTTTTTTTTTTTTTTTTTACGAGAAACTTTAAATAACGAGAAGTCTTTAAATATTGGAGCATTGAGATAAAAAAGTTTGTTTGTTAATGCTTTTTTTGTGATTAGAATAAATGAAATTCAATGAAAGAAATCGAGTCATAAAAAAAATAATTTTCAAATGAAGATAAGCGACATTAAAGCTTAAGTAGTAGTGATGCTATGTATAAGGCAATCGGCCAAGAAAACATTTGCAACTACCGACTTGCTATATTTGTTGCTCTCCAAACGGTTTTCTGGACTTGTCAAACTTTAGAATTTAGTGTCTGGACTTGAATGGGACGGCAGCCACTCCCATATTTGGGGTGAACCTGAATCTAATATAAAAGCAATGACGAAAATAACAAAAAACAAAAAATTATTTGCAAGTGAAATTAAAGAGCAACATTAAAACTTTAAACGAACAGAAATTACCATACATATGAGCGTTATTTTAACCTCCCTCTTTTTAGAACAGAGTTAAACTTTCTCTCTCAATGCTCCGAGGATGGATGCTCTAACCCAAGAGCAAGCGAATAAAAGTTAAACATTTCGTGTTTATTTTTGTATTTAGTCTTTTTTGCTTTAAACCGTAACATTTTCAGTTTAGATCATAGTCCGCGCAATAGCGCTGCCTAAGTAGAGAACGATGTTGGCACAATGTATTATTTATTTATTTATTTGTTTTTTTCTTTAGACCAGGGCACTTCATATCAAAGGAGTTGTCGTAGAAACTTCGAAAAGGGCTCATTCGATTGGAAATTGGAGTGGCTTGTGCCCTTTTTAATAGTCGAAAGTGATTGGAAGGCAACTAACACCCCTTCTACGACCACCATTTCCCCAAACACTTCCAATTAAAATTTTGAGATAGCCATTTTGTTCAGCGTAGTTGATTTCCAGATAGAAATTATGTTTTTTGGAGGACACTCCCCCACAACCCTCAGAACAAGGGTTATAAGTTATGCCCTGGGGGCATAGAAGATTTTTATAAAAAGCGTTGTCGTAGAAACTTCAAAATGGGCTCATTCGATTGGAAATTCAAAAGCTAGTGCCCTTTTTAATAGTCGAAAGTGATTGGAGGGCAACTAACCTCCCTCTCACGCCCACCTTTTCCCCAAACACACCCAATCAAAATTTTGAGATTTGTTCAACGTAGTTGAAAGTTATGAAAATTAGGTCTTTGAGAAGGACAACCCCCCCCCCACAGCCCTCAGAACAAGGGTTATAAGTTATGCCCTGGGGCATAGAAGATTTTTATAAAAAGCGTTGTCGTAGAAACTTCAAAATGGGCTCATTTGACTGGAAATTAAAATGGCTAGTGACCTTTTTAATAGTCGAAAGTGATTGGAGGGTAACTAACACTCCCTTCTGCGCCAACCATTTCCCGAAACACATCCAATCTAAATTTTGAGATAGCCATTTTATTTAATGTAGTTGGAAGTGTTCAGGACAAGGGTTCAGGACAAGGGTTATAAGTAGACCCCGGCGCCACGCCGGCGGATCGACCGAACGCCGCCGACGTGTCGCTACGCCACCAGCGCGCCGCAGGCATAGCCGGTTTAGATTTTTGAAAGATCTAAACCTTTTCAGGGGTGTTTTACAGCCAGCGAGTCAGATGTTCTATTTTTAATTCTTCCTTGTAATCATTTTGAGAACTCCCTTGTGATCGTCTTTGAGAAATGTTCCACCTATTGGTCTCCTATTGTTTTAAAATTACCTATTGCTACAACATGTTTAGGGAAGGGTTGAAATAAGTTTTGCCGTTTTTTTTTTTTTTTTTTTTTTTTTTTTTTTTTTTTTTTTTTTTTTTTTTTTTCTTTATGATGCCTTGAAAATCTTCCTTGTGTAGGCAGCTGTCTGCTGAGGATTATGTTTCCTGTGAAGCATGCGATTTTGCGATAAGTTTTAACTTGCACTGAAAGAACACGATACTTGCATTATTGGAGTCTCTAGTTTCAGATCTATCTATTCGCCGAACAGAATTGTGTGGTATTGCTTAGACTTATTTTTTAAGAAAAATGACCGAAACTTTTCTAAAAAAAGAAAATTCGTCCCATTTATCATGTTTTTCACACCTTCTCGACGAATTTTGTTGAAACAAAGAAAAGGAAAACAAGTTTTAAACATGTAATATGAATGTAATTAGTTATATGAATAAAGCGAATCTCAGCTATCGAATGATGGTAAAATTGTCGTTTTACGTTGAAATATTATAACCATATGACTGCAGGAACCTAACATACGAAAAACTTGCACAGGGAGCATAAACCTTAACAATGGTCGAACACATTTTCAGTTTTTTCTCTGTCAAATTTAAATTGTGTCACGCCTTAGGAGCTATGTCCCTAAGGCAGATATTGTTGCTTTCCATCAGGCACGTACGCAGGAATTTGTTTCGGGGGGGGGGGGCAAATCCTTCAAACCCATTATTCTGTGAGAAAAATCAGAAAATTATGGGAAAATGAAAAAAATCGTGAGATTTCGGGGGGGGGGCCGGGCCCGGAGCCCCCCCCCCCCTGCGTACGTCCCTGCTTTCCATCTGCTTTATGTTTTTCACTTTTTAAGTCGACTTTAAAGAGCGTGATAGAAAAGATGTATACCTCTTGTTCATTTATGAACTTAATGATGTCAATTACCTTGTTTATTGAGTACGCAACTTAACTGACCGCTTATCTTTCCCAGATTTGTATGCACAAATTGAAACCTCAAAAAGGCAAGCCTTTGCTATGCAAACAGAGCTAGACTTAATTCTGATGTATATTTTGGCGTGAGTTCTTTCATTAGCGTTAACAAATGTCTCTTGGAGATTTTATGCAAAATGATTTTGGAACATTTGCTTGTGCCTATTTTCATTCCCACGAGATGTTAATTATCTCCTTTGAGTCTGTCAGTCCAATTTGCCTAGACTTGAATTGTTTTACGTTATTCTATGTATATATTTACGCTACTTGCTGAAAGAATGAGTAGTAAACGATCACAAGGGGCTGCCAGGGTTGAACTGAAGAGATGAATAGACAAATTGTCCAAAATCGCCATACTACAAAAAAGAAGGTGTTTCTTGACTAAGTAACTTAACTGACCGCCTATCTTTCACACATGTGCGTGCCCAAACTGAAATCTGAAAAATGTAAGGTCTTTATTGTATAAACAGAGGTAGACCCTAGTTCGGATGTATGTTTTGGCATGAAGTCTTACGTGAGCGTTAATAAATGTCTCTGAGGGATTTGACGCAACATTATCTTGGAACATTTGCTTATTTTCGTCCCCTCGGTATGTTAATCATCCCCTTCGAATCTGTCATCGTTTTTACTAAAATTGCTTTATAAGGGGATACAGGCAGACGGGGGTTACTTTCAAACCAGGTAAACAAAAAAAAAAGATCTAAAAAAGAAAACAAAAAATAAAAGAAAACTACATTAGTAATATGAAGTTACATTTGCTGCGAGGTGGATAAATAAGCTTGCTGTAATAAGCTTCTCCTAACGTATTTGAAAAGATGGAGAGGCAAGTGATGATGCTAGTGCATTGTGTTGGAGCCCTGAACTATTGCTAGAACAGTTAGTCAGCAGACGATTTATTGAATTTCCTAACGGGACTGGGGGGGAATATACAAGGTGGTTCCCAGCCTTTCCACTCCAGAAATATGGCACTTTATGGCGATATTATCTACACAAATATATAATAGCACATACATACCAAAATTAGCTTCCCAATGAGCCCTTAAGTTTTTTACTAATTTTTTTTAAACTGTTGGTTACTAAGGACCGTCCTTCGTTCTTTACCAGGTTGCAGCCTTCGCTGCAACCATGGTTGATGTGTGTAAATTATTTTCAGTCAAACATTTTTGTTTTGGATGCTGGGAAGAAGGGGAATACTAGCCTTTGGGACGTTAGCAGAAGAATTATTTGTTGATTCGCTTTTCTTTTAAAACATACTGAAAAGTTTATGGATCCAACGAGTGACAGAGATAACTTTCTTTGTCTGTCAACCTAAGGGTACGAAATTTGTAAGGTTTTTGGGAGTGAATCCCCTTTTCTGCTTTTACATAAAGTCAGTGAAAGAGATGAACTGTAAGAAGAAGAAAATGCCTCGCGTTTCGTTCATCAACCGATTTTACTTAATCTGCAACAAGTATTTTTTTTTTTTATCATGATCCACCCAAGGACTGAACCCAAGGAATGATCCACATTTGTCTAATTGTTATTCCTTATGACAAACTTGTCCGTTGTAACGTAAACATTGTAGTGTTTATTCCTGTTGTATTGTACCGAATTATCGTAAGTTTTGCATTCAGTAATTACCAGCAGGTATTAAATTTCTGGGGATTTATTCCTGGATTTTTATAGGTGGCTATTAATTACTAGATTGATTTAACTGTCAGGCGTCGTCTCGTGATGGTTTTTGCTTGCCCCATAATTTATCGTCATCCATTGGGAGTTATTTACATCGATATTAATGGTTTGAATGGAATTTATCTTAATAAATATATGAACCGAGGAAGTGCCTACTTTCAGAAATCACGTACACCATGTGGCAAGTACCAAGTCTGGCCGAAATTTGCCAAGCATGATGGAAACTCTGCCAGGTGTGGCGGGAATTGTTTCTAGCATGGTGGAACTGTGTGTCACACTTGGCGCTCTGACATGTACAGTGGAGGGGGTGGAAAGTGGGCGTCCCCTCGATATGAACTAATTGGAATGACTTCGCTTCCAAAAGAAAGAGTAAAATGAAAATGATTTCAATATATTAAGTATGTTTTAAAAGCATTTATTGCTCAATTTTAATTATCATTTTCTCATTTCTAAGTAAGTGTTATGAAAAAAACGGCCTTGAAACTGGCTAATTTTCACCTCCCCTTTTTGGTATCAAAGTCAATCCGTTCACGACAATGATCGGTAAGTAAACCGCAAAATAGAAACCAAAACTCTGATGAAACTTAAGTAGCAATATACATCAAATACATCAGGTTTTTATGATGATTCCGAATATGTATAATTCATAAGGTTTAGTGACAAATCGCAAGTTATCAGTATAGAAATTATCAGTTGAATCTATCATATCTAAAAATTATCATATCAAGTTTTCGGTGCAAGTTATCCTGTTTGGGAATTGGAAGGTAAAGTTCTAGTACCAGTTTAAGTAATAAAAGAGACCAACCCGCAGTATTCTGCAGTTACAATGCTCATAGTCTTTGGAAAAATAGACGTTATTGACTTTAGAAAACAAGGAATGGTAAATCATCCAGACTGTTCTAAAAGATGAAATTTACGATAAAACTTAAGATTGAAATAGTAAGTTCCGTATTCCCCATGAAAAATGTGAATCACCTTACGACTTGTAGGCTATCCATGTTCCTTGGATAGCTCCACCTGAAATTTTTCATAGTTTGTCGGAATATTTAAAAGAAATTTTTGTCCCATTGAGTATTCTTGGGGGGCTGGTCAAATAATTATTTTAACCCCCCCCCTTTCCTATTTAGAACTCCAGAATGGCTTCAAAATGTGATATCTCTAACACTAATGTTATTTTTGAAAATACACAAGCGACATGGTGATATCTATCCTTTTTTTATTGGTTGCAATCATGAACAAGGTCAAGCTAGATCGTAATGAATGCTGTCCTGAGATGCCTATCTCTTGCTCTTTTATAATGACGGTTCCTTGTTGCTTATAGAAAGATGTACCATGGGAGATTTACTAATGAAACGACTGAGGTCTAATTAGGTTCTTGGTCAGACGCCCTGAAGTCATGCTCTAGCGGATAAGGATCTCTTCCAGTTCCTGGCATTACAGATAATTAGACAAGCTGGGTTAAATAGAATTTGCTCTCCATATGTTTTGAGATTGTTGCTTTTGGGCTAGTTTACACAAGTAGGAAATCCGGAAGAAATTGGTTTGGAAGGCCATAAACAGAAGACGGGATTGGAAGCCTTTTAAAGAAAACTACTATTAAAAATTGACAATTATTTAAATATTTATATCTGTAAATCTCAATAGGGACAGATATTGATTGAAAAACTTGATTCGGAAGTTGGTGATTTAATAATCATTTCTGCTGAAAGCTGAGGGCAATCGCAAAACCCAGGTGTTTTAGCACAGAATCACCATGAAAGGACACATATGGTTTTCAGTAACTAAATTTTTTTGTAAATCCACAAATTTTAACTTAGTTCATCACTGCACTTAAAATTATTGAATTTTCAATAAGTAAAAGCATAAAATTAAGCCATCCTGACGAGGGCAATCAGTGATTCACATATGTCTAGATTACTAGCCCATCTCCTTCACTAGTCCCAAAGTCCAAAATACTAGAATCTTGCAGAAACGAAGAGCTTTTCTGTGAGATAACAACCTAAAAGGTCCTGATGATGGTGAAAGTATATAGTTCCGCTGATTTCTGTGAACTATCACCCATACAAATTTGAGAATATGGCTGTTGTGTATTGCAAAGCTGCTTTCATTGCTCATAAATCTGTGCTAGCTAGTTGGGGTTTTTCCAGATGTTTGGAGAGCGCGAGTTACGAGTGATCCTGAAGGTTGCTAACCAGTGTTGCCGCCGCGAATATCCAATACCCGTGAAAAAAGTGCCCAAAAACCTATGAAATTTGTCAAAATCGTGTGGTTCCTTTTAGAACGGGTTCCCACCTGTTTACTGCAGTTAGTCCAGTTGGTGGCTGGCGTTTAACCCCCGGTAAATATCCCCTGGAAAATAACCACTGCGGAAAATACTCCCCTCCTTTGTGGAAAATACCCCCCCCCCCATCGGAAAGTAGACCATTTATTCTCTAACAATGCCATCAACATACTACCGTTCTTTGTTATTCCGAAATCTGGCCCCAGAGCCTGTCAATGAAGACTGAACTTTTGGTACTCTGAAGTAGCAACACCAGGACATTATTAGTTACTAGAGTAGGTGCAACAAGGCTCGAACAGCTGCAGTAATTAAATATCCATTTTGCTGGATTTTATGAAAGAAATGATGAATGTGATACCAAAGTAAAAACACTGCTGATCTACTGCAGCAAGAAAGAAAGTCACTTAAAAGTACGTGCTATCATCATTTGAGCTTTGTGACTCACAGTTAGTCCGTAGTAAACATAACAAAGTTCGAACGGTCTTAGTTACTATTTAGTTACTATCAGTTACTAAAGTAAGAAGATAAATGTTCCCTTTCCCAATAGCAAATCCTACATATAAACAACGAGAAATTTTTTTGGGTCAAGGGCCGTGGGGGTTATTCCATCCTTATTGGAAATTTAAACTATGCTGAACAAAATCTGTATCTCCAAATTTCAGTCGTATATCTATGGTGAGAGAGGACTAAAAACGAGACATAGATTGGGGCTTTGTTGGCTTCCAATCACTTGTGACTTAGAAAAAGCGACACTAGAACTTTCAATTTCCAACCGAATGAGCCCCTTCCGAAGTTTCTATGACAACTTCTTCCACGCGAAGTTTCTCGATCAAAGTTAATTAAATAAACGAATAATGCGTACAGCCTATTCCACTCTTTATTTAGGCATCGTTATTGTATCACCAGGACCGTGGAAAATCACCTCATAGATGTTATCAAAGTGTCAGTCCCTATGTCCTTACCTACCTTCTTCATCCGAGATGGGACGAAGATTAAGAGTAGGGACGAACAAAAAAAAAATCTACAAAGCAGGCTCAACAGAATCCAACTCATAGCAGAAAATTTGGTGACGTTAGGAGCCTTTCAGGGTTGCCAAAACTTTTTGGAAAAAAGTATTAAAATCGTCAGATAGAACCATCGGAACCATCAGAGGAGTCGTGTACTTTTTGGAAAAGCTGGTGACTTTAACCAACTTTTTGCAAGTGATACTACATAGTAATTTTCTAATAGCCTTTTCATATGCCAGAAGCCTTTCATTGGCTCCTCTAAGGCGAAATATATTTCTGGGTCTCTCCTTATATGCCAGTTCCTTCACACAGCATTTTTAGGCAGCCCTTATGTTCAAAAGGGCCAAAATTTTTCAAAAGTACGAATCCTGAAGCAGTATTTTCAGTCCTTGGGAACTTCAGTCCCTGAGTCCAATAATTATCCAGTGTAGACAGACATATTTTGGTAGAACAGAGGGGTATGTTTGCCTTGGATCTTTTATTTGGGCTGGATCTCTTCAATGTCGTTCCCTAGAGGGTAGCGACCAGGTTTTACCAAGTGTACACTTACGAAATAGCTCGCACCCCTGTGAAAATCAAGAGACCATATGTTCACAGAAATCTTTGAAATAATCTTGGACGAGGGATTTAGATAAAACTTTCCCTAAGTGTGACCTGAGCAAAGGACTTCAAATATTGTATTGGTGCGAAGAAGTAAGGGAGAACAACATAATTTTCTTCCTAAGTCAGAGACACATGAATGAGATTTTCAAAACTCAGAGACAGGTAAAGGGATTTTCCCAAAGTCAGAAACATGCGAACTTTTTTTTCAGAACTTGAAAACATGCAAATAGAATTTTTTTCAAAAGTCAGAGACACATGGACGAATTTTTGAAAAGTCTGAGACAGGTGAACAGGGTTTTTCCAAAGTCAGAAACGTGCGATCTGGATTTTTCTTCAAAAAGTTAAAAACATACCAACAGTTTTTTTTTCAAAATTCCGCGACACTTGAATGGGATTTTCAAGTCACACATATGAATGGGATTTTTCAAAAGTCGGAGACAGGGGGACGGGATTTTCCCAATGTCAAAAACGTGCGAACTGTTTTTTTTAAGTTGGAATAATACAAACCGAAATTTCAGACACACATAATGGGATTATTTAACACACGTAAGACACACAAAAAGTCAGACACACATAAACGGGAATTTTTCCCACAAGTCAGAAACGCTAAGTAAGGTTAGGCTTACCACTTTTAAACTAGGTTAGGTTTACAACTTTTAAGTTAAATTTATTTATATTAAGAAAATTTGACCGCTTTTAATTTAGGTTAGATTTACCGCTTTAAGTTACGTTAGGTTTACTGCTTTTAAATTAGGTGAGGTTTACAGCTTTTAACTTAGGTTAGCTTAGGCTAAGAAATTTCTACTGCTTTTAATTCAGATTAGCTTAGGTTTACCGCTTTTTTTTCAAAACTTGAAAACATGCAAATAGAATTTTTTCAAAAGTCAGAGACACATGGACGAATTTTAAAAAGTCTGAGACAGGTGAACGGAGTTTTTCCAAAGTCAGAAACGTGCGATCTGGATTTTTCTTCAAAAAGTTAAAAACATGCCAACAGTTTTTTTTTCAAAATTCCGCGACAAGCACTCTGCACTCTGTAAGCACTCTGTATTTCCAATGTAATGTATTAGCCGTTGAAAGACAAGGCTAAGGATTTGCCATGAAATGTTATGATTCACATGTTATTCCACTATACGCAGTGATTATTTACCCCCTCTGCCTCCTATTACAGACTCCCCCCGGCTATCCCTCATTGTAAAAAAAAAACGTGTCCGAGTGTCCCAGTGTCAGATTAGTTTATTTTTAAACCGTGTCAAGATAAAAGTGTGTTTAAAACTCGCCATTTTTATCTTTCTGGAAAAGTTTAGAAAAATTTTGAAAAAAAAGTTCTCTCAATTTATCACATTGTTTAATGATATAGATTATCTAGGATACTGAGAATTTACTGAGAATTATCTAGGATACTAGGATACTGAGATCTGAGAATTTTATTTGAGGTTTATTTTTTAATTTCCGTAGGGGGATGGAACTTTGGTACTTGTGTATTATGCGCCACTCACTCAAGTTTACGTTGTGTAAAATCCGAGAACACACCGGTTTTTTGTTAGTTTCTTCGATCTATCTAATATGCAGAATAATTGTACCAAACACATTTTGCATGCAGACCCGCTATGCTTACCCCCCCTCCTAATGTGCAAATCTATAGCGCAAATTTATTTCTAAAGTAACGAAGAAACTAACAAAAAAAACGGTGTGTTCTCGAATTTTACACAGCGTAAACTTGAGTGAGTGGCGCATAATACACAAGTACCAAAATTCCATCCCCCTACGGAAATTAAAAAAATAAACCTCAAATGAAATTCTCAAATTTGGAAAGCCTTATTTTCCATGGGGAGTATTTTTTCTTTTGGGGGGTGGTGGTATTATTCCGCAGGGAGTATTTTACGGGGGGGGGGTATTCACCTAGAACCGTTTATAGTATGTTTAAATGTTCTCTGGAGCACATGCATCTCGGTCCGGCTTTGTATAATAGTTGAAATAGGGAATGATCATACTGTATTATATTTATATACAGTGGCGTAAACAATGGGCAAATTTTTATAACTTTTCCGGGGGGTATTTTCCGCGCGGGGGGGGAGTATTTTCCGGGGGGGTCATCTTCCGCGGGGGGGTATTTTTCGCGGGGGGTATTTTCCAGGGGGTATTCGCCGGGAAGCGAGGGGGGGGGGGTAAACGCTGGCCACCTATTTTTGCATAGGGTATTTTACAGTTCTGACACGTTGGTATGTTGATACTGAACTACCTACCAAAAACGGATTGCAGCTTCTATATAGGATTTGCCGAATAAAAAAGAGAGGGGAGGTTCTGGATAGGATTTGTGATCGGAACTACTCACAAAAAAAGAGAGTGGATGCTCTACGTAGGATTTTCCGTATAAAAAAAAGAGCGGAGCCTCTACATAGGATTTGCGACAGGAACTACCTACCAAAAATAGAGTGGAAGCTCTACATAGGAATTGCTGTCGGAATTACATACCAAAAAGGAGAGTGGAGGCTCTAGATAACGATTTGTGGTCGAAATAAAGAGAGTGGAAGCTCTACATAGGATTTGTGGTCGGAAAAAAAGAGAGTGGAGGCTCTAGATGAGGATTTGTGGTGTAAAAAAAAGAGATGAGGCTCTGCATAGAGCTTGTGGTTGAAAAAAAGGAGAGAAGAGGTTCTAGATAGGGAATGTGGTCAGAAAAAAGAGAGTGGAGGCCAGGGCCGTATCGAGGGAGGTACCCGGTTTGACCCTCCCCCTCCAAAAAAAAATAAATTTGACTCGTAAAAACGTAAGAAAAACGGATATAAACAAATTTTGTATGCGTTTTCCTGGGTACGGCCTTGGTGGGGGCTCTACATAGGATTTGCGGTCGAAAGTACAAAGAGTGGAGGCTCTACATAAGATTCGTGGTCGTAAGTACAGAGAGTGGAGACTCTACATACGATTTATGTTCAGAAAAAAGAAAGTAGAGGCTCTACGTAGGATTTGTGATCAGAAACTTCCAAAGGGATCCTACTTACACTTCTAAAACTTAAAAACAGTGTCTTAGGCTGATGGATGTCTTGGAAAGGGATCAGAAAATAAATGTTACGAATCACATGCTATACACAGCGACAATATCCCTCCTATATCTCCTATTCTTAACCCCCCGCTACCCCACAATATAAAACCCCCGGCAAAGATTCGGTGTCGCTGCACCACGTAGAGGGGACCCCTGAAAATGTGATGTAGTCCCCATTTGGAAATGCAGTATATGTGCACCATTCAAGGAGAGTTTGTGGCCTATCCCTAACCCCCCGCTACCCCATAATATAAAAAACCCCTCCAAATACTTCACATTAGGGCTAGTTTGTAATTGACAAGATATATACTAAGTTGTATCGAGAGCCGTCAATATTGTGTGGTTTGTTTGTGAAATTCGATTAAAAAGACAGTTAATCTTATTTCCCTTGTCGATGAGTTATTCAATCAAAGCGCATGGTACCACAGGGAACTCCCAAAGTGGCCAAACTACTGAAATGTTAATTTCTTTGAACTGATGTTTAGCGTCTTATGAGTAGGTAGGCTAAAAAAAAAAAAAAAAATGAGGACTTCCCTTTCGTGAACTCTAAAAAGAAGATCCTGCCCCGTTTAATCGAAAAAAATAAATCACACTTTCTGATGAACTAATTTTCATTCAAGCAGAATACCCCCTGTCCCCGCCATAAAATGGGGGAAGTTAAATGGTTTTCCTAAGATTTCTGGGAAAGTAAGTGTCGGTTTTAGTTTTCTGTCTTTTATTCTGATTTCTTATTTAAGCTCTACAAGTTATGACAGGACCGCCTAATCCGTTCTAAATAGTTTGCCCACATCAATTAAAAAGTTTATAATGGACGAGATTGGATAATCCTTTAAAGTATCGGCCTTAAAATAGCATTTTACGGCGTCCATAGTATTTATAGTCTTTGAGCTAAACTGACCGAAGGACAAACTGAAAATTTATCTTTTTCTATATAAACCTAATGTTTACCGTAAAATCTAAAAATAGAGTCATGCGTCTCACACTTGTACTCGAGTATCCGTTCATACTTGTTTATTCCTCGTGTTCATCCATTTATGTCAATTAAATTCTTCGAATCTGGATTTTTGTTTGTCAAATTTTGTTCCATTAAAAATCCCAGATTGTTTTTATTGTTATGGTCTCTGATTTTTTCCATTTATCAGATTCTAAAGTTGAATAATATCAGATTGATGAGTTTGCCTATCTTTAAATCCATTTTTGTCCTAGATGATATCCCTTGAATTCTTTTAAGGATTCCTTTTGCTTTAAGCGGTCGAAAGGCTTAGTTTCGTCTTAATATAACGTTCCCTAGCCCTTGACATTTCCATTTATTTCCCCGGAGTCTCTGCGGTTCTTGAAACCGGGACACGAAAATTCGATTAGATTGATGGGTATTTGAATTTGAGCAAGTGGTCCGTTAAATTTTGTTAGAGTTTTTCCCCACTTGAATTTTCGTTTCGCTGATAAATCTTCTTTAGGATGGATTTCTTATTCATTGCTGGTGTAAAATGAAAGATTTATTGCTTTTAGATTAGCCCAATACGAATTCATTTCTAGTAGAATTCCGTTGGTAAAGAAACATTTGGTATTGAGATTGCGCCGAGATAGTCTTCCTAGGTCAGGTTTAATTCTAATCAAGGTTCTAATAAGCTTTATACTTATTTTCTTGATTTATTTTGTAGCTGATGATTTATATTTGACTTTAAAATACTTTTCGTTTTCCTATTATTTCAAATTTGGCAGAAGATCTCAAATTCAGTAACAATCGAGTAATAGGAAATACAC
Organism: Artemia sinica; assembly: GCA_027921565.1. Classification (NCBI taxonomy): domain Eukaryota; kingdom Metazoa; phylum Arthropoda; class Branchiopoda; order Anostraca; family Artemiidae; genus Artemia; species Artemia sinica. The sequence continues at coordinate 54,801,693 of CM051262.1, read as the reverse complement.
TATGAGAAACTGTAGTGACCTTACACTATTCTTGATATTAGTGTGATCGACAATTTTACCATTTAACCGGGCATGACTATAGAAAAGACTGGAACATATTTCTTCAATATTCAATAAAAAAAGTCTCTTGGCTTGGATTGCTTGGGAACGGAATTCTAGGATTTTTAGAATGAATATGAAGAGATGAAAAAAAAAATAAATAAAGACCGAATATTTTATTTATTAGAATTTTTTTTAGTGGGTGTTCTGAGGCGCTGATAAAGTCTTATTATTTTTTTTTTCAAAAATAATATTATTAGTCGTTTGCTTCCTTTAACATGCTCTTTATGCTACTATGCCATACTGTTTTTTACAGAGAAGAAATGTGAGACATTTTTATTGCTATCATATCATTAAGGTTTTTCTTGTTCTTTTTCAGTTCGCCTTATCAAAGCCTTCAAGTTCCTTTACACAAGCCCCTCTCTGTTCACTCGCCTAATTCATCAATCCATTCTGTTCTCTCTGACTTGGGAGGTAAGTTACTTTTTTACGCATTTTCTCCTCGCGTTCTTATTATATCGATTGAATCACGAATAAAACGAGGAACAGATGGATTTTAACCTTATGCCATATCATCAAAATATCTCCGTAAATGGTGGTTGGGGGAGGAAAGAAAGAACCATCCGCTGTCTAACATGTAGTTGAATTAGTCTAAGCTTATGTTGGCAAAGAATGTTTATCCCACAAACTACAACTTGCTCTAGTGTAACTAGGTCTACATTGCCTCGGCAACATGAAGGATCCCAGTAACCTTTGGTCGGCTTCATTAGCAATCAGAGCCGCTCCTATGGGGGGGGGGGGCAACCGGATAAGTTTCTCCGGGGGCCTCAGCTGGAGGGAGGGATGCGGGATTGTCCACTTTGGTCAAATTTCTCTCCTTGATTCATTTTTTTGCTTATATTGGAGTCGGGAGGGGGGCACTGTAATCACTTTTTCCCGGGCACCACCAAACCTTGGAACGGCTCTGCCGACAATAGTGCTGCGGGAGCAACAATTTGATTTTGTTTCTTCGCTATCGATTAAACTTTATACTTACCAACACCTATAAACTCCGAAAATGGTATTTTAAAATAAGAAAGTTTTGCCGTAAAAAAAAAAAAAAAAAAAAAAAAAAAAAAATGGCACTACCGTTAAAGACTGTCTTAAAATATTCTGTTTCTGCTTAATACCAACTTTATTCTCTAAACTATCGATGGTGCTTCTTTTAAAAGTTCAACATGTGTACCAAGTAAGGTTTTTTTTTATTTTGGCCCAAAGCATAAGAACAATCGTTTGTGTCCATATAGCTGATGGTAAAAACCGTTTGATTTCGTAAACAAATTTTTAATATACATTTTACATAAGTATCCTATCTCTCTCTTCTGTTTTGAACGTGCTCCGGGATTATTTTTTTTTGCTCACAAGTCACTCCCTGATAGAGATGAAAACAAAAGTTTCTTGACCAGAAATATATATCAGAAACGAGTAATTAGTATACAGATTAGTAAAAGCATTATTGCGAAGGATCTTCACCGATTTTTCACCGATTATCAGCCCAAAACATAAAATCTATGCAACGCCGATGCTTTAACGATGCTTAGATGAAAAAGGAAACATTGCAAGGTTAAATGTAAATTCTAACGTAGCAGATCATCTTTAATTGCTCTGAAATATTGTTAAAAACTTAGCGTAACACCGGTTACCACGAAAATGAAACTCCAGTGCCTGCCAGTGTCTGGGTCGTTAAAGTCACTTTCCCAAAAGCTCTTAGACAAAGCCTCCTTGGCTATAGCTGTGTGCCTAAAAAAATTATTGAGAATCTTCGTGCTTTTATGCGGAGGTACTTGGGGCTCTAAATTTGACAATGCCTATAAATTTCTGTTGCCCTTGCCCTCTCTGTCCTAGTCACCTGCCTCATAAGTTTTAAGTGGATCTGAGCACTATCGTGAAGAGGCAGGAGGAGTGGTGTCTGTGACTGAAAATTGTCATTCGTGTGTCTCATTTTCATGTCCCAAGGTGCTTGCCCATATGTCTCAAGCCTTGGTGAGAAAACCTTCTCGTACCATGGATGGCGTAAAGTAAGCTTGTAACCCCTCAAATATATCCCTTCCTACCACCAGCATGCCCACTTTTCTGCTTATTAATTGCTTAGAAGAGCAGGAAAAGGAGTTTTGGAGGGGCCAAGGATTCTCTATTTGCCTCCGATCATACTGACTGAATATTCTTGTATGATTTCGGCTAGAACAAGGTATCAGATACCTATATTTCTAATAGTATGTTGGCAATTGGGAGAGGAAGGGGGTGTTGGAGGGGCAAAGGACCCACTCTGATCTTGAATCATACATAATGAAATCCTTGCATGATTCCTGTTCAGATAAGATACAAAATGCCTGTTTTTTGCTAGAAACAGGGCACGGGAGGACAAGGAATGTTGGAAGGACTGTTGCCTCATTTTCTTCTCTATTCTTATAGATTGAAAACCCTTGCGTGATTCTAATTAAAAAAAGATGTAACATGACTACTTTTCTGTTAGATAGATTTTGGGAGGGGAGGGGGATTATATATAAGCCGTAGGCCTGCATTTATACCTCTAATGATACAGATGAAAAATAACTATACAATTTTGCTTCAAATAAGGTGCTACTTGCCTACCTTTTTACCAAAAATTGGTGATGGGAGAGGACTAAGTCCTGCTTAGATGTAGCTCATTTTACACCAAGTCTGGACTCAGTTCGCTTTTACACCGGATCAGGACTTCCGATCCCATCCGATTTCTTCTTTTTCTAATATAGATCTGAATGACAAGGTTGTCAACCCCTCAGAATTCTCAACTCAATTCGTACAAACTGATGTTGTACACTTGTCGGCTCCCCAACGATTGCTGACCAGTGGTAAAAACAAAAAAATGCCATGCGCCAACTTTCAAATATCACTGCTAAGAAAGGAGCAGTGGTAAGCTCTAATCCTGTTACCAAAAGGGAAGTATATTTGATACCATTCCCATGTCTTAATTCCCATGGCTGGGTACACGTAGATGATTTCGGGGACTGATTTCCAAATTAGTGCCGATTTTAAAAGAAATCGGCGTTGATTTGAGCTTGAAAAATTTTCTAGTTTTCAGCGCCGATTTACAAAATCAGCACCGATTTTCATCATGATCATAAAAAAAAAAAAAATAGGGATGCAAATAAATAGTCACCCAGAGATGTCTGTGGTGAAAGACCCTGCTACTGGGCTGAGAAATAAGCTGAGATCAATTATTAATAAACTCCAGTTGACTACTTGTGTCCATGATTTTTTGTTTTGAAAATCTTGCGCAATCCATTTTTCTTTCAACAAATTTTTATTACCGCTATCGTTTGTCCACTGATGCTGAAATTGGTTCCCGAAATCATCTATGTGTGCCGAGCTCTTTAGTCATACATTTGGAAAGTGGAATCACCAACTCAACTAAAAGGGCGAACAGAAATGACAAGTAACCGTAGATGGCAGTACTTTGGTCTCATAGGAAAATGCTCCTTTTTTGGATTTCTAAATTCTTAAATTTATTTTTAGAATAAGATATCTTGGCGATGGGGCCAAGGAACTATCGCGCGTGATAAGCGCTCTAGATTTTAATATAACTTCAATTTTGACACAAGTGCCTCCCTGCTCGCTTGCTTCAACAGAGCTTACCGTTAAAGAACAGAAACATGGCTTGAAGAAACGAAATCCAGTGGAATACCTTCAGATTTCCTTTGAAATTCACAGAATAAAAAACTCCAATTCAACTCTTATACTGTTAGCTTTGACTCACGGAGAAGCGAAAACCATTCTTTTGGTCCCAAGCAAGGAACATACACAGCATTCCAAAATATAATGTCTTGTTTGTTAATCAGGCCTGATGTTCATACTTTCCGAAAAACTGCCGAAATTCGACTTTGCCACTTCGTCACTATAGGAAAAAAGGACAAAAAACGGGGACTCAAAGTATTGCTCCCACGACATTTATGGCAAGTAGCAAAAATGTAATGTGGGGCGAATAACCAAAATGCGTAGCTAGTCATGCATTGGTTGAAACAATATAAGTAGATGTAAAACCTTATACCTTAGCCCCATGATGCCGGTTTTCCAAGGGGATTCTCCTTTTTTGAGAGAAATTAACCCTGGCATTTGTGCCAGTATTGCTAATGGAAAAAAAAATATCATGAGATCAGTTATTCGAAAAACACCAGAACCGTAAACAAGTAATAAAAACGCAAACCCACTAAGGTTTTGTCTTCATTTTCTTTTTTCGTCACAACCGTCAGTCTGGTTTTCACTTTACGAAACATGTTCGCCGGATTTTTTTTTCTTTTCTTTTTTTTTTTGGGGGGGGGGAAGAAACAAATATAAGCTGAAAAATAAAACCAAGTTCTGAAATGCTTTTTCTCAGTAAAAAAAAAACATGATTATAATAAAACGCTACGAGAAAAGACAGCTTAACTTTGTTTGGTGACAGACTAATTGTTAGTTCTGAAAAATGCAAGACAATGCAAAACCTGACAATGCAAGAAACATTACCTATAATGCTCTAGAATTATTTTGTGAAACATTGGTATTTTCTGGGGATTCCAATTTGGATCTCAGATATTTTCAGCTTCTGTAATTTTCTGTACGTCTTAACAGAAAAAAGATTGTTCAAGGAAAAAAAAATGATTCAAATTTTTTTCACAGGAATATCCAATATTTCACAAACTTAGGAAACCGCCATTAGTTCTATGGCAGGTATGGGAAATCCTCTTACCTCTACCTTCTAAGACAGGGTGATTTTTTACTCCGAAACTGCGTCGTGTGCATATTGAGATTTAGAAGTTTGTGGGGGGAATTTAGGGTTCTTCAAATTTATTAGATCAGAATTATGCTTTATTAAGGTTTGTTCTCCTGGTGCAAGATTTTGGTTTGATATTTTCTGCAATGCCTACGGTTCAAATGTTTCAAAGCAAGACTACTTTTTTTCTAATAGGTGAGATTCATCTTAATCTATGTATTTTCTTACGTTTTTGAAATTTACTTAATATTAAATTGAAAAATTCATTAAAAATGCGTATAGATTTTTCAGCTTCAGAAAACTTTCCTATTTTGAAGCAAGTTTACATTATTCTCTAAGAAATTGCCTTAGTAAATTCTAATTTTGGCTCAGTGAATGGATGGATATAAACCTGATAGATCCAATAATACAGGTATCTTGTTGTCTCGTGTAACAGTGACTTGTCGACTCATTTTGGCAAAAATTTCGATATAAAAGCCTTGTCAGTTCGTATATCGAGCCTCTAGTCTTATGGTTTAACTAATTAGCTCAGGCTGGGGGCTTTGGGTTTTAACCCCTTCCCCTTCTATACAAGAATAAAATTTAATGGGATCCTTCAATGTCTCCAATACTGTAATCGTTTTATTACTGCAGATTCTCAGTTTTCCACTGTGGGCAGAGGACCCGTATAGGCGATGTCTACGCCAAGGGACATAGATAGAGAAGAGATTCAAGAACATCGCTCTTATAATACGTAAAACTGTATTAGATTTACTTTTTGAGTAAAAGACGTTTTAATAGAGTTATTTTCCTTAAAAATGACATCTAGGTAACAGTGATTATGTAATATTATGGCATGACGAAAAATATCAAATATACCATCTGTCCATAAAGAACGTCAACTTTAGATAGAAAGTAGAATATTGACCTAAAGAAGACTCGGTAATTGTCTTGGGCACTTTCTGTTGACGATTCTCACCATTCATGTCATTTTTCGGCGAGGATAGTTATTCTAGAAGCAAAAAAAGAAGAAATCATGCATTTTCGAATAAAAGTCTCTATGTATGTGGATATCAAAAGGAATTAATGGAAAATCTAATAGGCTAAACCATCCAATAAACTTAGTTTTGAACAGAGGATATTAACCATAAAAAAAAAAAAAAAAAAAAAAAAAAAAAAAAAAAAAAAAAAAAAAAAAAAAAAAAAAAAAAAAAAAAAAAAAAAAAAAAAAAACACACTTGTTAGATTAACGTGGTAGATTTACCTGTATATTTTTCACGGCGATAATCCTTGCAATCGCCAGCACAATTCTAGCTCTAAGAAGGAGAAGAAAAATTAAACCCACTTATTGGAAGCCCTACGGTGTAGTTTACGCGCTCCTAAAAACAACATGTGATCCCTTAGCGCTGAAGCACAGTTTTGGGTAATGAAAAGGAGTCTGGACAGGAGACAAATCCCAGGACTCAATTAAGCATGCCTTCAAAAGATGTATTATGGGCGAAGTATCAAATATTTGGAGCTTTCATATCAGATATTAATTGATTTTTAAATCTGGCAAATATTGCGGAAATAACGGAGAAATTCAGTAAAATTTCTGGTTAGAAAGTGAGCGTTGAGATTCTTTCATTTTACCCTATTATTTTAAAATCTTCGAGCAATTTCGTAGTTTTCTCCCCAATGGCTTTGAGTGAAATATTTATTCAAACTTTTTATAACCTAAGTTTTCACTAGACAACTAATTTTATCCATTCATTTCTGAAAGCGTGTTTATGTAGCAGGGGAGAAAATGTCAGTTGACACCATTTCGACAATGCCGCTACGGAGTTTACTGTTGCAAGTTTTTTGGGAAAATATCGTAGTGAATAGATACTTATCCCGTTTGATGACCTTAGATGCTGGAGATTAAAAAGTCTGTAACAGCTGGTCCCTACGTGACATTGGAATGTGAAAGACATTGGGGAAAGAATTTTTTTCCCAGTTAAGATTATTTCCATGTTTTTTTATAATATCCTGATGTATATAAGGCTGATTATGACGTGACAACTGTTGAGATTGAGGTTCAGAAAAATGACATTTATAATGAATGTTCCTAAGACAAAAATACGGTTTGGATAGCCGATGAGTAAAAATTCAAGATATATGATCCCAAAACAAACAAAACATGGACTCTCCTACAAGTCATTTGTCCAAGGTCTTTTTCGGTTTATGAAAAATGTTATTTTTTAGGTTTCAGCAAGGGTTAAAAAACCTGCCCAACAAATTAGTTAAATTTAATCATGTCTAAAAAACGTTTGCTAGGGTCAGGTTACAACCGGTAAAATATGCCTAGATTCCGAATACATCATCTTGAGCCATTCGAATGCGCCATCTTTAATCCGTTCGTTCTCATTGACATATTATTTAAGTTTTGATTCAAGAACCATCAGAAGAATAAAGAAAAGAATATACACCCATGACTTTTCACCGTTTTCAAGGGATGTTCCCCGAAATATGCCTAAGTATACATCACAGACCACAATAACAAGCCATTGGAAGGGCTTGACCCCTCTCCCTCCGTTGACGCAAAGAACTGTGTGCAATATCTAGGAGGATTTCAGTGAAAATACCAGATTTTAAGAAAAACATCTTACAAAGTCAAGCGGGAGGGGACAAGTAAATCCAGGGGGACAAATCCACCTGCCCCTACCCCCTAATTGAAGTCATTGCGCAGTGCACCATTATGTGACCTTTACATGCTTACGGCAATATTTTCGTTGTATTTGAAATAAATTAAAGCTGTCGCGTCATTCTGGAGCAAAAATGGTATTTGATCAACGGAGAGTTACAGATGGTCCATTATTTGTCTTATCGAAGGAAAAAGTAAGTTGTCGTTTTCCCGTTGTTGTTTCTAGAAATATCGTTTTTCAGTTTGTTTGATTAAAGAGCAGTATAGAATTCCACGTTTGTTTGTGCGAGTCTAAGATACTGAGTCAATTTCGTCTTCTAGTATTAATTTCCTTAGAGTTAAAATTCTTTCTTCTGGTTTCAGGACATGACATTGCGGAGAACATATGAGACCAAATGTTCGGGGACAAGACTTAACGGCTACTGCTAATAATTCGCTACAATACTATGTTTCATGAAGTCAAGACACTGACGAAAAAGTCTTCTCATTGCCAACTTCTTTTTATCTTCTTTCGGGCTTTCCGCTTTTCTCTTCTCCCTTTATGATGATCCCTTTATGATGCTCCTTCCTCATTATAATGCATAACTTTTGCATTAGATTAATTATATACCTAGAACTTGTCAGTCATGAACTTGTCTTGTCATGTGCTGGAACCCAAAAAAGGGTTCTGAATACTCCTTGTATCTCAAAATACATTGAGAAAAAGACGTCACATGAGGAAGAAATTTTGTTTGCGAGACATCACAAAATAGAAATCCTGCACCTTCTTTCCCCCTTAAGAGTAAGCCCCTTAATAATGCCTCGTAATAGATTTCTTGGTCCGAAAACGTAACCATAAGCTGATAAGCAGTACTTTTTTGTGCTTCAAGAACCCAAAACGAAACGAAATTCATAGCTCGTTTTAGTAAAAAAAATTTATGCACATCTTATAAATTGATCCTTACCAAATAATAGATGTGTAGCGCGTTTATGCCTACGAGGTCAGCCCACATGGCTACGCCTGTTTCACCTAACTATTGTAATTATTAGCCTTTGCATGATTCTGATTCTAACGAGGTGTCACATATTCACTTTAATGCTAAGTGTGCAAATGAAGCTCGTATTTTTTGTGGGTATGATATTTTCTACAAAATTTCCGACATACCACATTGCAACTTGGAATAATCAAATATTAAATGCCTATCAGTGGCGGATGTAGGATTTTTTTACGGGGGGGGGGGGGCGCGCAAAATAGGTTGATCCGACAAACTTGCGTTAGGAGCAAGTTTAATCAAGGCAAACTTGCGTTAATTAAGTAAATTACACTACTTTAGACTATTTTAGGGGGGCGTGCCCCCCCCCCCCCCCCCTCGCCCCTCCCCTGGATCCGCCACTGATGCCTATACGTAGAATATAATTCCTTTTTGTACTATTTTGGCTTCGTGGGGAGGTAAATTCTTAAAATTTCAAAATATATCTTGGAATGATAAAACATGAAATGGGCTGTAATTTTTAATGTAGGGAAATAGTCTCTTAGGTTTTAGTGAAGGGAAAATCTAATTTTGTGGATTAGTTGGCCAATTTGAGACTGGTATTTTTCAAATTTTACATTGTGACAATATGACTATGCATAAAATTAACTATATTTTATGTGGATGGGATGCTTTCTACAAAGCCAACGTTTTATGTTTTGTGGATCGGATGCTTATTGTAAACCAAATATCCCCTGAATATCAATTGTAAATTGGATTCGGTAAACATCAAAATTCTGTAAGTTGTTTATCATTGCGGGTTGACTGCATTCCCTAAAGCCGAAATTCATAAAATCCCACACAAAAAACTGAAAATAACTATGCATTTTTGTACTATAGTCTGTAATTTTGTTTTCTCTAGATTAGATGATTTCTATATATATACTTTTTTTTTGGGGGGGGGGGGAAATATTTTTGTGAAGCTAAATTTTCTGAAAATCTATATTATAACCTAGAATCATTACTATAACTAACTTGTAGCTTTTTTTGTCGGTTCGATATTTCCCGGAAAGCTAATATGTATCAAATTTCACAAGCATACCTAGTAATTATTAAACCTTAAAAAATTGTCTTTTTAGTTTACTGTGTATGAGTTGGGTGTTTTGTGCGAAGCTATAATTTTTTTTTTAGAGTCGAATGCTTTTTACAAATCTAGAATTCCTCAATTCTCACATTTTAACCTAGAATAATTTTATATAAAGGCATTGTAACTAGTAATTATTTTTCCTGGGTTGCATAGTTTCTAAAAGCTGCCATCTATTTTTTTTTTGTGGATCTAGAGGATCCATTCAAGCTAGAATTCCTAGGATATCACACTGTAGCTTGTATGCATAAAACTGTTATAGCTTTTTATTTTATTGTTTGTTGGCCTAACGCCTTTTGTAAAGCTAGATTTCCGCAAATGTCACAATGAAAGATGAAAAGATGATTAAAGATATACATCTTTAATATAAATCTTTTATGATTAAACATAATTGAATTGTATTTAATTTATGACTAAAGATAATGAATGATTAAACATACATCTTTTATGATTAAACATATATATTTTTTATATGATTAAACATAAAAAGATGTATATAAAAATATTTTTGTCAAGGATGATGGATGATATAATGTCAAAGAGTTTGCTGTTTGACCATCCCTCTGGGGCCAATCGAAAAGCAGGCCATACTCAAAGGGGATGGGAAGGGGTCGTAAGAAAAGATTTGAAGGGATTTTAACTTCTTGGGAGGAGGTAAAGAGGGAGGCTTTGGATGGATTGGGATGGAGAGAAGCGTCTGCAGCTGTGTTGATAACGGCATGGCGCATGCTGAATCTACGGGAAGGCAGATTCAGATAGAAGATTCATTGTGCTGCGAAGTTTTGTTTTCGATGTTTTTTTTTTTTTTTTACTGATAAAGTTTCCATGGAGTATATCTACGATTTTTTGGCTTTTAAACTTGACGAACGGAAAAAATTCTGACAATATTCTAACCCTTATGATTTTCTGTACGTCTTATAAAAAAAATCTAAGATTCTTGTTGGTAACGGCATGGTGTATATTGAATCAACGGGAAGGCAGATTCAGGTAAAAGATTCATTGTGTTGCTAAGTTTTGTTTTCGATGTATTTTTTACTGATAAAGTTTTCATGGAGAGTATCTATGATTTCTGGCTTTTAAACTTGACAGACGGAAAAAATCTGACAATATTTTAATCCTTATGGTTTTCTGCACGTAAAAAAAAAAAAAAAAAATCTAAGTATTTTTACATTGAAGAAATAATAACTCCGTCTAGAAACTAACAGCCGGACCATGACCCAATGTCATGGTTAAATGTCCTTTTTTGGCCTCCTCCTTAAATGGTAGCAGCACCTAGTACATGCTGTATCAGTCTAAGTATAGACTGTATCATTGATGGATAGCAAGTAAAGATAACAAACATATCATAGGCTATTCGTTCAAGCAATTTTAATAGCAAACAAATTTTCATTTTCTATGTTGACATGGAAAATAAACTAATAAAGAGGCAGTGGAGGCAAGACCAATTTTGTCTTCTTCAGTTCTGTTTTTGCTGTCAAGTGGCAAGTGGAGGGAAAAAGCTGTCCCCTCATATAAAAATCTTCCTAAGTACCATTCCAGCTTTTTTGGGGAAAAAAACGAAAAAGGAAGAAGAATAAAATCCCAAGGCGCGCTAAATCCTGGAATTCCGCTCAATAGTTTTTTTTTGTGTTTTTTACCTTTAGACTCCACGAGAAAAAAAAGGGTTTTGCCTATTCACCAATGTTTTGGTATTCATTCAAATTGACTACAATGCAAAGAATAAGCTTTATTTAATGACCGTAAAAAAAGAAAAAGGGAGAAAAAGTTTTTTTTCTGTTTTTCTCGGACAACGCAGAATCAAATTTTCTTGAGGAGCGCTTTATTTTTTATAGTAAGGACTCTCTGGGACCCTTATTCTCAATGAATAGAACACTTCCCTCGCTCCAGAAAATACGATTTTTTCCCTACTACAATATACCGATATGTCATTTAATTTTCCGCTGGGGACCTTTTTCCTTGAATTAAGTGTAGTGGGAAATATCCTACCAAAACCTTTCTTTAAATAAGCTCAACAGGCAATATCCTTTTCCGATTAGTCGTAATGCTGAAAATTTTTGATGTATTTAGGATATCAAAGGCACGGGTGAATGTGGTTTAAAAGGATTTTATTTCCCTTAGAGATTGATTTTGGAGAAAGCATTGTGTGGTTGAATGCAGCCATGAAATAGTTCCCAAAGGATATTGGCTTTGGAGTATCAAGTTATTGGCTTACTTGCATGAGGGATTTTAAAATAAAAAAAAAAAAAAAAAATGTGCTGCATTGTATTTTAAAACCTTCATCCGAGTGAGTTTTCCCCACTCTGAAAAAACTGGATATATATCCAGATTTATTCTGAAAGTTGAGGACGATCTAAGAGAAAGTACGAGTTTATTGAAGTACATTTTTTATTCAATTTCTACTGAGGCGTCATGTATGACGGAGTGGGGAAAGGGTGTAGGGCACGTCTTCCCCAATAAAATAGACATCTCCTTAAGAACTGAGATCGTTTTGCGAAATTAAGGTGTGATGTTGCCCCAATTTCATGGATCCCGCTTTACTGACTTTGGTGCAGTTATAAAGATTGTGACACGTTTTATAATATTTTAGTTTATTAGATTTTATCTATATCCACCAATTTTTTACCGACGCTGTAATTTTTATTCGATAAAAATGATCTGTCTGTCGGACATTCTAATTACCTTCCTCGGCTCCAAAGTTTTGGTTTTTCACGCATCTTTGATAAACTAGCAGCGGGTTTATTGTTACTCAATGTAGGGCTTATGTCATAAGTACTTAACATGCTGGATTTTTTTTTGTCATTGATGACCTGTCTATGGACCCTAGTTTACTCCCTAGCCTGATAATTGAATAAATTAATTACCCTTTGTAAAAAACTAGAATTCTTTTTGCAACTTTTTTATTTTTTCGTTTCCATCCTTTATAAGCCACTAATGATAGTGACATCAGTAGCTGCAACCTAGTAAAGAGTAAACCTCCATGAACAACCTCGGAAAAAGTAACAATCTCAATGAAAATTGCATCATCAAAGTCTAGTTTCCTTTTTAAATAACAAAGAGATTGTGCAAATGGAGTGCCGATTCTTTTATTTCCTCCTGCGAAAAAAAAAAATCTTGGCGTGACTAAGGCCAAAGAAGTATCTAAGGAAAATTAGCCAGAAGTGACATAGCCAATCGGTTTTGAACCGTCAAAAAATTTTATATATAGCCTCTCAGTTTTAGTTTCTAATACAGGAAATATCTGATTTCTGCTATTTTATCCTACAAATTAGCAATATTGGGCTAGGGCCAACATGCTATCGAGCGAAAATTCCGCGATAGTGATTCGATTTAGAACCATCGAGTTCCTATGTAAAAAGCGTCCAAAGGGAAAGAAAACATTCTTTTCCTCTCTTGCATAAAAGTAGAAGGGCTAGGGGAGAGAGGGGTATACTCTGCAGGTGCAATATTTGTTAAGTGAATTCCCTACTTGTGAAATTTAAGCACCATGATCAATTATCTTTTTTTCTTCAAATGAAGGTATAGATTAACATTATGGCTAATAGCGAGCAGAAACTTTTATTTCATATGCGGAGGTTGTTGCCTCCATCCGTTCCCCAAATCTTTACGCTAGATTTTGATTTTTGCCTCAAATACTTCAAGATCAAAAGCTTTAATGTTAGGGACGGCGATAGACAACCTTCCCGTGGTGCCTCTGCCATTTACCAATCTTAGTCTGCCAATTGGTTGGTGAAAGGTGTTATTTATATGCTCTACTCCAGATCCGGTGTAGGATAATCTATGCTGTGACACTGTTGAAAACAAGTTTAGTTTTTCTTTAAAGTACAAGACAAGTTGTAGCGTAAAGAGCAGGAGGCTGAAGGAAGCCACAGTCCCTCAAATATACTGTCATTCATGTTTGTCTTAAGTTTTTATCTCGCTCTTTACTTTCTTGTAGGATTTTTTTTTTCTTAATTTTTGCGAAGAACTGGCAAATCTAGAGTACATGGACTGTTCTTAAGATCCTGTTTTAAATGGTAGAATAATTTCAAATAATATTGACGCTTTTTTTAAGGAGAGGCTGAAACCCTTGATGATTCTTATCATTTGGAAAATCAGGAGCATAATAGCTACCGCCTTCTTCATGAAGAAGATGAATCAAACCAAGATTCTTATGCCTGGTATCAGCCGACAATTCACTACTTGGTAAGTAATCTTCTGATTTTTTTTTGTGCTAGAGCTGAAATTGGTTGTTTACTACCAATCGCAACTTTAAAAGGCGTTCTTGAGGAAATCGCCAGAAGTATGCGTTGAATCTGCACGGACAATGTGATGGGTATCTAAAATAATATTTTTTTCCCCCTATAATCTAGTCTTTTTATTGCAGTAGTGAAACCTTTAGAGCTCAAAATGGCAAAGGAAGACACAAAAAAGGAAAACTATAAAAGGAAAATGTCCAAATACGTGCTTTTCTCTCTAATTATTTTTCTCAGAAAGAAAAATGTAAAGACAAACAAAAGCTGCGTCCTTAAAAATAGACACTAGACTCGATGTTTTGGGCTTATGTGACAGTCGGTGAAGCTTAGAGGGCTGATATATAGCTAACATAATTAATTTAGAGTCAATTTGCTTTACATATAAAAGTGGTTATGTCTCATAGTATTGTGGATTTCTACTTTGAAATACGAAACTCCCCTGGTGAGGAGGTGGAGGGGATTTCAGCTCCCTGGCTTATCTGTTCGTGCAGCACCTTGTGGTGTGTATATTATTTGACATTTATGTAGGCAATAAGGGCCAAAATTTTACTTAGACAATTTCAGAGACCACACTGCCTTTACATGACGATAAATAAAAGTTCAATTAGGGATAAAATCCTTTGAATAGACAGTGATGATGATATCAGTGATAGAAATTCACAAAAAATACCAGATATTTCGGTCACATATGCAGTGACCGTCATCAGTCGTAAAAACTAAACTAAAACAATTTAAAACAATTGTTTATATACAAAATCAAATAAAACTACATATTGTTTGATTCTCTAATTCTTTTCATAGCAAAGGCGGAAGCTAGCCTCTTTGACCTTCTTGGATTCGGTTCATTAGCGTTCAATGATATAACACTTGGACAGAGGTCAACTAAATTGGGTGAATTGAAGTTTACTCTGTCAGATTTTAATAAATTATCGTAGATAGAATTTAGCCCAAATTCACCTGTGTCACGATTCGAAGCAATGTTCTTGAATAAGATTTTCTTTATTTCAAGAGTTTCACGAAAATTTTGCTTTAAACCCCGATCCCTAGAAATCAAAGAGACATTATCGAACAAAATAAAATGGTCTGGAAAATTGAAAATATGTTCTGAAAGGGCTGAAGTAAAATCTTCAGACTTAGAATCTTGCTTTAATGCCGAAGAAATAGAATTTTTATGCTATAACAATCTCATTTCTAAATTCTGGTTAGTACGTCCCACATATGAGCTTCCGCAAGTACATGGGATCTGACAGACCCCACTTTGTTGCCCTAATGAAGTTAGATCCTTCCCAGAATTTAGAAAATTTGTTCCTTACCATATGTACCTGGGCTAAGTGAAAAACTTAAAAAAATTTTACAGAGTAATGGTCTAAAGGTAGCTTTAAAGATTAATAATACTTTGGGTAGTTTTCTACAACTACAACTTCTGAACTATAATCTGACCGAGTAAAGTTCAATTCACCCAATGTAGTTGACCTGTGTCCAAGTGTTACATCATTAAAAGCTAATGAACCGAATCCAAGAAGGTCAAAGAGACTAGCTTCCACCTTTGCTTTGAAAAGAATTAAAGAATTAAACAATATGTAGTTTTATTTGATTTTGTATATAAACTTTTGTTTTAAATTGTTTTAGTTTAGTTTTACTACTGATGACGGTAACTGCATATGTGACCGAAATATCTGGTATTTTTTGTGAATTTCTATCACTGTTATCATCATCACTGTCTATTAAAAGTATTGTATCCCCATTTAAACTTTAATTATTTTACTTGAAATTATATTAATATTTGATATTCAGTAAGCGTTTCACTTTTTTTTTAGATTAACGTACGCATAGGTAGAGAAGTTTTTTCTTCCATAGCCTACATCAAGGAGGCACACTTGTGCCTCTATAAAGAGGTGACCCACCACAATGTTAAGCGATTTCAGGTCCTAGAGGTCGCAGAGAGACGGCGGTGATCGCATTTTGTAGCCCAAGCTCAAACTAAGAAACGTGCAAAATTTCATCCTCCTCCGACTTTATCTTCATGGGTAAAAGTGGGCCGGAAGTTTCGACCCTCCGACCACAGCCCCCCTTTAACGTTGTCCGATTGGGTTGAAATTTAGAGGTTAAGCTTTCCTAGGGCCCGGGAGCTTATCCTCGAAATTTCAGCTCAATCCGATCACTCCTTCCCTGTTTTCCAAAAACCAAATATAGCCACTTAAAGTTCAAAATTTTTTTTTTCTTAGCCACGCCTACAGGCCACAGTTGGCAACTGATCCGGGTGAATGAGGACTCATTCGAAGCAGAATTCGACCTGTTAGGGCCTTTTGATATTTTCAGACCGAAAAAATTATCCCCCGAATTTACATTTACGAAAAACCTCGTTTTCCTATAAGAACCCGCTATAAGCGGGCTCTTATCGTTTCCTATAAGAGCCCGCGAAAACGCGGGCTCGTTTTCCTATAAGAGCCCGCAAGCTGTCAAATCAGCTAACAGTTAGTCAAGCAATAATAAGTAATAAACTGTACAAAAACGTGCAGAAATTATTTGAAAAAAACTACGTTTTCTAAAGAGTTAAAGAGGCTGAGTTACAAGGTCGAACCTTAAAACGTACAGGGATTAGGAGGCACAGTTGGGGGGCTGCCGCCCCCAAACCCCCCGCTTTCGCAGCCTTTAAATAAAAAAAAAAATTAAACTGAAAGTAAGGAGCGACATTAAAACTTAAAACGAACAGAAATTATTCCGTATATGAAAGGGGCTGAGCCCTCCTCAACGCCTCGCTCTTTACGCTAAAGTTTGACTTTCTCACAACTCTTTTTTTTAAACAATAAAAACTTTAGCGTAAAGAGCGAGGCGTTGAGGAGGGCTCAGCCCCTTTCATATACGGAATAATTTCTGTTCGTTTTAAGTTTTAATGTCGCTCCTTACTTTCAGTTTAAATTTTTTTTTTATTTAAAGGCTGCGAAAGCGGGGGTTTGGGGGGCGGCAGCCCCCCAACTGTGCCTCCTAATCCCTGTACGTTTTAAGGTTCGACCTTGTAACTCAGCCTCTTTAACTCTTTAGAAAACGTAGTTTTTTTTCAAATAATTGCTTTAGTGACGTATGCTTCTAATTGTTTAATTACGTCAATATTTCTAATTGTCAGAATTTTTCACGTTCAGGTGTAGATCCTCTAAAATTGTTATTTAAAATACTAGAGCCCTTGATAGTGTGAAAAAAAAAATCGTACGAATTTTTACTATCACCAAACATGAGGTAAGCTAAATTGTCTCTAGATCACAGTTTATAGACAGTAAGCTTATCGCAGATAATTTCTGGTCTTGGGTCTCGGTGCGAACAAAAAGCTCCTCCCACTTGTTTCTGCCTTAGCGGATTAGTCTGTTATCGTCAATCACTGAGAAATGGTTACCAAGTGCATTATTCGTAATAGCGGGTTTCCACTTAAATCGTGTCCAAGAGAAATCTGACTTGTCTACCCGCGAAAAGATCTGATAACGCCTATGTTTCTATCTGCAAAAACGTTCTCCGGAGCACTCGGCACCCTGTTCGGGTTTTTATAATGGGAGAGATAGAGAATGATCATACTGCTAATTCTATAACTGTGCTCTAGATATATCCTTTCGTATTTTAATCATCTTCGTCCTATGGATTTATCCTACTTCCTACGGAGATTTATCCTACTTTCCAGTATTCAGAGTATATAGTTTTGGGAAGGTAATACCCTTCTCCAAAACTTTCTTTCATCTTCCTGTATTTTCTTTCTTTCTTTCATCTTCCTGTAATCCCATCCCTATTCTTAGGAGGCACATCTATGCTTTGAATATTGTTAAACAAACAAGTACATCGCTGTCCGCACTGAGACTTCTGACAATTCTGAATATGGGTATCTGGAATGACATGTTTATCATTTCTAGAGAATTAACTGACAAATTTGAGTCTATTCAGAAACGTTCTTTCCTCTTTTATGTCTTATTTCTCACCGCTCTAAAAAGAAGGAAGTGATAGCATATTCTGACCCTTACGGTGAGTTATCGAAGAAGTTTCATCCCTTTGTAATGGAACATCATAGTAAAATAAAACGAAGAAAAATTAACATATTTCCTGAAATAGTATTGTTTTCCTGTAAATAGAAGTCTCAGTGCGGTGTCCGCACTGAGACTTCTGACAATTCTGAATATGGGTATCTGGAATGACATGTTTATCATTTCTAGAGAACTAACTGACAAATTTGAGTCTATTCAGAAACGTTCTTTCCTCTTTTATGTCTTATTTCTCACCGCTCTAAAAAGAAGGAAGTGATAGCATATTCTGACCCTTACGGTGAGTTATTGAAGAAGTTTCATCCCTTTGTAATGGAACATCATAGTAAAATAAAACGAAGAAAAATTAACATATTTCCTGAAATAGTATTGTTACTCAGTCCATTTATTAGTACCATTCTATTGGCCTTTAAATATTTAAGCTATTTTCTGAAGCCTTTAAGTTCTAGTTTTGTGCTTGTTTTTTTTTTCTATATAGAATGTTTCTTTTCTTATCATCTGTGTTTAGTTTGTGTCATTTAATGTTATATTTATTTGAGTCGCTTTGTGCTTGTTTCGTGTTTTGATTTCTGTATTTTTTTTTTGCTAACGAAGGCGAATTTGCCTTCATTTGCTTATGATTCAGTTTTATTCTTCAATTCCCTTTAGTCATAGAACCTCAATTTTCAATTTTATTCAGAAAGCATCTAGTTAGAGAAGAGGTTTGTCTTTCCTGCGAATATTAGCTGACGAATTTTACCCGGAAATAAAATTTTGCATTCGGGAACCAAGCTTCTTCGTTGCGCAGGGATTTAAAACAATTGATAAATGGCAATGCAGCAACAGACTTCTTGAAAATATGCCTGAAGTTGAAATTACAACAAAAATAAAAAAAGAAAACTAATTAAATACACAGAGAGATGTTAGAAATTCGACCGGAAAGGATTATCTCTCATAAAGGCTCCATCAACTCCCACAGATGCAATATAGTTTGCCCTTTACTCGAAAAAAAAGGTCAGGAACACATATGACATTTGTTTGAATCCAAGATTTGAACCTGACATTTTATCTTATTGTTGATTGTCAGTGATATAAAGAGCAAGTTGTGCTATAGTATTTAAATGAGAAAAAGGTTAGTTGTGTTGGGCAGCAGCCCTTCTCTCAAACGAAATATTGACAGCTTAATTTTCTTGAGTCTTTTTTTTTGTTATAGTAGAAAGATATTTTTCTTATTGTCCTTGATAATTTAAAATATGCATTGGAATAGTGTTCGAATATTTTGCATTGGAACAGCTATACATATGATAGCATGCAACAAGCGACTGAAGCATGTTATAAAAAATAACATGCTTCAGTCGCTTGATCAGTGCGATTTCAATGCAACGGTCAAGATTTTGTTCGATACCATCTTGGGTCATTTTAAAGAATAAATTTCGGATTTGAGGACCCGAGAAAGCTTGTCTCGTAGTTCAGTATATTTCTTATCAGAGACTGCATCTAATGTATTAAAAATAGATACTCCCCAACTCGCTGTGTTTGTTAGTTCTACACGATCCCTCGAACTCTCAGTCTTAGAAGCTTTTTTTCGATAGGATGAGTGTTGCTAAGTTTTCTTAACCACGGAATTAAAAATGATTCAAAAATATTTAAAGGACATCTTAATATTTAAAAACATTCACAGACGGACATTGTGTCTCAAACTAGTGTTCGATGTGATCTTCTAGAACTTTATACATTTGCCAGTTAGATACAAATCCCCCCCCCAATTATGAATTTTAAATTTATCTTGTTTTGGGACCAAGGAGGGCAATTGAGATACTACTTATTGAAGAGGATTGACGGGATCGTAAAAATTATATCTGAAATCTAGTATGTAAGTTATTATTTTATAAATTCCTATGTTTGCTTTAGAGTGGTGGACCACCAAATAGCGTTGAAGATGATCGTGTTACAGTGACTGCACGTGATAACTCAGTAAGCCCAACTGGAATTGATTGGCGAAAGAGGTGCGCGGAGCTTGAAGATTCTTTGAGAAACTTTAGAGACCAGGCTGGGTCGATCAGAGAACTTCTCAAAAACAAGGTAAGTAAGGGCTCAGATATCGGTTCTTTTAAGCCAGTAACTTCTTTCTTGACAATTAAGTCACCAAAATTCAAAAGTGCCCTTTCCAGAATTGGGGTGACCAGCGAGAGAGTGTTGGATCTAGCTTCCGGAAACCATAATACTTTGTTGATAGATGGGAAGAGCTGTCGGTAGCTAGTCGGAAACATCATATAAAACTATGGAAGCAAATCTATCGAAATATTGATAAAGATAGACTGAACTTGGCCTGAATATGAATATTGAGATAAATCCTCTCTGATGGTGGTTTTTTATTCCGTTTTTGGCGGTGTCGCTATTTCTCCCTATTCCCCTCTAAAATTTTTCGTGGTAACAAGATTTATTATAGATGCCTGAATTTCAGTTGCGGGATACATCTCATTGAAGAAAAGTAACGAAAGAAATTAGGTATCGGTCGTTATTATGGATACTTAACCAACCTTTACTCAGTGTTTCATGGCAGGATTAATTAAGAGAGTTATTTGAAGATCGTAGGAGAATTCTGCTGGGACTACTAAAAGATAACTTCACGTGTAGAAGAGTTAAGCTCTGAAATGATTCATTTTGCCATATTCCCTCATTAACAGGAAAGAGCAGGGAAAAATCCATTAATAAAACGTGATTATAACAAAATTACAAATTTAATCAATGGAGAGTAAAGCTTGATGTGCCAGCTAATTCACAAATAAATCGAAAATAACGCCAAGTAACATCTAGATCTTTAGACAAACACAAAAGGATCAAACGAGAAAACAAAAGACAAAAGCAAAGAGGAAAAAACTGGATAATTCCTTCATAATGAAATCCAAATTAAAAGTAATCTATCATCATTTAACAATCTATCATAAAGTGATAACTATTGAAACTTCTTATTGTCCAGGTAAGTGCAACACTCTTCTACTTACGGTAGAACATACCGTAGCAGGTCTCCGTGTCAGCTGTGTCAAGCTTGTTGTACTATAGGACAATTATAGCAAGCATGTACTCACTAAACTATTGTTCCCTGGCTGTGCTCCATGCGCTATATATTTTGCCACTTTGGTATTCTTGTCTCAAACGGAGCAGTTGAAGATTCGTTCGGGATTTTGTCCTTACTTGAAGTTTCCTTTTTTTGCAAGAATAGTTTTATTTTGGAAAACATTTCTTTTCTTGACCCATTATATGTCATGAATTATGTAGGGTGCAATGTCTTAAATACGAACGTAAATTATTTATTTCATTTTCTGCCATTTGTCACTATTTACGAGCGTTATTTGGATTAATACTCTATTTTGTGTTGTTTAGAAGTTGATTTTTGTTTCTATTTTTAGGTTCATTTCTTTTCTTTATTTTGTATGTCTGTAAGGGGCAAAAGTAAGCTTATCTTATTTAAATAGCAGTTAAGGAGTTGCCTTTGTTAAATGACGTTTGTGAGAAAAAAAACAGCTGAAGTATCTGGACGCCTGTGGTTTGGCATGACCACCCCACGCTTTCATTTTTAATCTTAAAATATTGTATTTTTTCGGGTAGCATGAAAAAAGTTTTTTTTCTCTTCCGGATAAAAGCATTTGACTAATAAAGCTTTTTTTTCTTACATATGTTTGTGTTAAGTCGAAGGATTGTAATAATAAGTTGAAAATCAGCGGAATGAGCGTGACTTCGATGGGAAAGACAGCTTTTTCAATATTTTTAGAAAATCCTATTTTGTTGTGTAAATGTACTCGTAAATTAACCCTTGTACTCGAGTCATTCTTATAAGGAAGCTATTCTTTAGAACAATCAGCAGGGTACTGAGGGGAGTGGCAGCCCTGATAAGTTCGTAATTTCATTATTCCACATTCACAAACAAATAAATAAATTAAACAACACTTTTGCGCTGGAGAAAACCTATGAGGGATTGCGTTCGCGCGAAAGTCCACGTAACTACTTACCTATTAACTCGACTATTTAATTAAACCTCAACTACTTAATTAAATCTATTACAAATAAACCAAAAATGAATAAAATATAACCTATATATATATATATATATATATATATATATATATATATATATATATATATATATATATATATATATATATATATAATATATATAATATATATATATATATATATATATATAATATATATATATATATATATATATATATATATATATATATATGAGAAAAAGATAAATAAATAAATGACTGAATTCAAAATAACAATAGATAATTAAAATATAAAAGAAAAATAATAATAACAAATTCAGTGTCCATCACTCTTCCATACTCAACTCCTCCTTCCCCACCCTGCCCTCCCAACCCCACCTTAGCTTCTGCCCACCCTTACCGTCCCAGCCCATCCTTACCTCTCCAGTTCCTCTTCCTTCCGTATCCACCCTACCAGTCATAATAAAATTCAACAATTCCCCCCCCCCCCAAAAAAAAAAATCTTTTAAGTTCTTTTTAAACCGAGGTACGTATTCCGCCGCCCAAATGCTCAATTGTAGTTCATTCCATGCAGATGGACCCAGGTGTTTCATTGAAACTGAAGACCTGGTACCATGATGCAAATCAACAACTATTTTATCACTTTGCCTAATGCTATAATTATGCAGGTCACTATTAATTTGGTAAAAACATATAAAAACATCAGTTGTCAAACCGTTCATATACGGAAACACAAATACTGCAGCTTGGTAATCTCTTATCTGACCTACATTAAGGAGCTTCAGGGACCTTTAACTCGAATAACCCTGAAAATGATATTACAAGACAAATGTAAAATTACTACACATTTTTTTAATGTATATAAAGAGCAACAATAAAAGTTAAAAAGAACAAAATTTTCGGATTATATCACGTTAAAACTGACAGAAACCTTGTGTGGAGGCTTCTATCCCCTCAACTCGGGCTCTTCACGATAAAGTTTGAATTTTGTTTCTTGATGTTTCAAGAATGTCCCAAGAATGAAGGAACACAAGAGAAATAATGTTAAAAGTTTTTTTTATGGCAATTCTCCGGAAATAAAATCATTGTTTATTAGCACCTGCTTTAAGCAACAACATTTTTATTTCAAGTTTTTGAAAGGCGATTGGCAAATAAAACCCTTGTAATTACCAAGTGGTTATTTAAAAAAAAAAGACTCAAAACTTTCAGGGAAGCATAAGCCAAACCTGGATTTGAAGAGTGAGGGAGGGGGGAGTGCTCCATCCACATATAGAATCATTTATGCTCGTATTATGTTTTAATGTTGCTCATTATTTTAATGTGGTAAAAGTCTTTTTGATTTACTTAAAGACCACTAATGCCCTTGTGTTTGTGATCAGAAGTATCTACTGGTTTTAAGACAAGGCCAGAAGCACAAAGTGAAGATTTTTAGTTTCAGTAAAAAATAAAAGCCGACTTAAAAAAGATAGGATATATTACACAATTATATTAACATGCAGACCAGAAGTCTGCTTTGGAATTAGAGCTCCAAAAGTCTTCAAGTGGGCTAAATTTAGTTTCATTGAATCCTTCCAAGGAGATGGTTGAAAATATATCAAACAGTTCGTGGTAACGAACTATAAGTAAGGAGTGACCCGGCTCAATAGTAACCGAAACTCTAAAAAACGGGATTTTAATACCAATAGATACATCAAAGGAATCAGATTTTAAGGCTTATTTCAAATATATAAGTTTGATCAAGTTTAGTCCTACCCATCAAAGTTACGCGCCTGAGAAAATTTGGCTGATTTTCGAAAAAAGGGGAAAGACCCCCTAAAAGTTATAGAACCCTAATGAAAATCACAACATCAGAAACAGCGTATCAGAGAACCCTACTGTAGAGTTTTCAAGCTCCTATCTGCAAAAATTGGAATTTTTGTATTTTTTTGCCAGTTGAAAAATCACGGATGTGTGTTTTTTTTTTTTTTTTCAGGGGTGATAGTATCGACCCAGTTGTCCTAGAATATCGTGGGAGGGATCATTGGAACGGAAATTAAAAGTTCTAGTGCCCTTTTTAAGTGACCAAAAATGGAGGGCACCTAGGCCCCTCCCACGCTCATTTTTTCCAAAAGTCACCCGATCAAAATTTTGAGATAGCCATTTTGTTCAACATGGTCGAAAATATGATAACTATGTCTTTTAGGATGACTTAATCCCCCAACGTCCCCGAGGGAAGGGCTGAAAGTTATGAACTTTACCCAATATTAACATAATTATAGTATTGGTTATTGACAAGTATACAGACGTTTTCAGGGGGATTTTTTCTAGTAGTGGGGGATGGGTCGGGGGTTATGTGGGAGGATCTTCACATGGAGGAAGTTTTCATGTGGGAAAGGACATTGCTATTAAGGGGGCGCCGGATTTCCCAGCATTGTTAAAAAAAGATCAGAAATTAAATAAAAAAAACAAGTTTTTCAACTGAAAGTAAGGAGCAACATCAAAACTTAAAACGAACAGAAAATATTACGTATTGGGTTTGCCCCCTAGTCAATACCTCGCTCTTTAAGCCAAAAATTTTTTAGTACTTTCATAAGAGCTATTTATTCTAATTAACGGCCTTTGTGATTAAGGGTCATTTTTAAAGAATTGGAACAAAATTCGAACTTTAGCGTAAAGAGCGAGGTATTGAATAGGGGGCGAACCCCCTAATATACGTATTAAAAATATTTGAATATAGAAATTCGTTACGTAAGTTAATTCGTAAGTTATGTGTATTTATTACTAATAAAAACGTTCGCAAATTAAATTAAACAACGTTCGAGAAAGCCATTTAACTAAATAAAAGTAAAATTAATATGCAAATTTGGTGTTGATTATTCTTGTACGGTGAGCCAAAATCAAAACCTGCATTAATTCAAAAATGTTCAAAAATTAAATAAAAAAACAAGTTTTTTTAGCTGAAAGTAAGGAGCGACGTTAAAACTTAAAACGAAAAGAAATTATTCCGTATATGAAAGGGACTGTCCCCTCCTCAACGCCTCATTCTTTACGCTAAAGTTTGACTTTCCCACAACTCTATTTTTTAAATAATAAAAAACGTTACGCTAAAGTAAAAAACTGTAAGTAAGGAGCGACCCGGCTCAATAGTAACCGAAACTCTAAAAAACGGGATTTTGATACCAATAGATACATCAAAAGAACAAATTTTAATGCTGATTTCAAATATTTAAGTTTCATCAAGTTTAGTCCTACCCATCAAAAATTACGCGCCTGAGAAAATTTGGCTGATTTTCGAAAAAAAGGGGGAAAGATCCCCTAAAAGTTATAGAACCTTCATGAAAATCACACCATCGGATTTAGCATATCAGAAAACCCTACTGTAGAGGTTTCAAGCTCCTATCTGCAAAAATGTGGCATTTTGTATTTTTGCCAGAAGAAAGATCACGTATTTTCCCAGTCGTATTTTCTCCTGTATTATTTGCTTTAAAAGTAAATTATTTGTTCTGGAGAGGGATTTTGATACTATATATTCTTTTGATTTTTATTGTTTTAACAAGAGTTTGAAAACTGATGAGAAACCAATTTCATTTCTAAAAAAAAAGACAAGAAAAAAACCTTTAGCGTTATCCAGCCATTTCATGAAGTGATATGTAAAAAATTAATAAAAATATAATTTTAAATCTCGTTTTACTTTTGCTTTGCGTTCAGCCAACTGTGAAAAACTGCTTTTGCCAAAATGGCGCAATAATTTAATTTCCTTATATAGTATTCCAGTTCTAACTATATTATAATTCATGAAAATTAGTTTTAAGTGATAGATTCCGGACTGGATCCATGTTATCCTTTATTTGAAATCCAAATTTTAGCTGTTTAAAATTTAGCTTGGTTTGAGTTATCTATTTGTGCTACGTAACATTGCGCTGTCAATGACGCTAGTATTTCTTAATCGCTATTAAACCTACTTTCAGTGCCGTGGTTTCTTCTATTTTATGTTTCCCTTGCCCTTTGATTTTAACCATATTATGATGAAGCATGGTTCCAAACGAGAGAGCTAGTATATCTTTCAAGCTAATAATAACTCAAGCATGTGAAAAGGAATGGTTAGGGGTCTTTAAACTTCCCTTTTTCATAAATTTATATCACCCTCCTCGTAAAATTTACTTGGGAAAATAAGAAGGAAAATTAGAGACAAAATGAAAATGCTACTGCTGAAGCCAAGCGTCTTTCGTCGTGTAAAGAACGACAAATCGAGATCAAGGCACTCAATATAAAAGCTTGCACAAAGAAATCTGTTCGTTAAAAGATTTATTGAAGAAAAGAACTGGACAGTGGGATTTATTCCCGCAGTACGGTTTGGTAATGGAATGATGTTAAGCTTCTCAGCAAGGAACTTGAATTGCAATCGAGGAAACTCTTTTAGGAAGAAAAATCACTTAAACAAGCTGTTTTAAAGTGCAAAAAATTTCTTAGACCTACACATGTTCTTTAAAAAAAAAAGTCTCTTTGTCACAAAGAACTGAATATATAATGACGGGCTTTAAAATTTTTCTTATTTCATTTTTTTTACTTTTGTCATGAAATATATTTTGTACTCTTAAAAATGTCTCATGTTCTTGCAACATTACAGGATCCAAAGAATTTGTTCATTTTTTTAACTTTAATAGGTAGTTCGCCTGGATCGACTCAAACGTTTCGAATTTAAGACTCCAGTTTTTCTTATGTATTAAAAAGAAATATTCAAAACAGTTCGTGGTATCAAACAGTTCGTGGTAACGCTAAAGTATTTTATTGTTTAAAAAAATAGAGTTGTGGGAAAGTCAAACTTTAGCGTAAAGAGCGAGGCGTCGAGGAGGGGACAGCCCCTTTCATCTACGGAATAATTTCTGTTCGTTTTAAGTTTTAATGTCGCTCCTTACTTTCAGTTAAAAAAAACTTGTTTTTTTTATTTAATAAACTAATAGGGCTAAACTAATCTGGTTGTATGTTTTTCAATGTACTAGTCTTTACATATGAAATAGTTAAATTTGAAGTCAAATTTTAAAAATAAAATTCAAAATTCTTCCTTGGATAGCTTTCGAAAAGCTTGAAACTAGCTAATTGTTTACATCTGGGTTGTAGTGCTTTTTTCTTCTTGTTTTGTAATTTTTCGTATGTTCATTAGACATTCAGCATTTTCCTTTTTTATTGATTTAACTAGAAGCCTAATTATACTCACAGTACACCTTTCTTTTTATTAATGCAGAAGAATAACATTCTATCTGCTTTTTAAGCCTTAATTTCGTAAAAAGAAATTAAAGCAATTCCCTTTATGATCTACGCATTTTCAAGTTTTCGAATTCACATCTGTAAGATCAATTTTCTCACTTCATATGATCACGTTGCTTTAATGTTTTGTGGATAATTTTGTTGCGTTATGTGCTCTCCTCGGTTTCGGTATTCTAAATATTGCTAGGAAGTATTATGATTAATTCCTCTTTTTTAGTTAGTAATCTAGTATTTAATAAAGCTTAAAATTAATGGAAGGACGGACGATGATATCTCAACAGTTTCTCGAGCCTATTGAAGGCCCAGTCACAATGCTATTTGATGCTGTCACAATGCGCTAGTTTAAGCTAATAAGATTTTTCATAGGATTTTCTGATTGGTTTAATACGGTAAAATTCTGATTGGCTCAAATTAGCGCTAGCTATATCTCTGCATTATTAAAATGTCACTGTGAGTAGGCCTTTAACAATATGAAATTTCTCTTTCTTATCCCATTCTAATTAAAATTATCCCCTAACTTTTTAACAAAATTTGACCTCTAATAAAAGCATTAGCTTGATAAACTTTCCTTTGAAAAAAATAACTAGCGTAAAAGTTCCCCTTCGTTTTAAAACTATTTCAATTTTTAATCCCAGTCCTTATTCCCTTTTAATTAGCATTTTGACGATCTGTTGTGAATTCAGCTTTTCTCCTCTAGTGCTCATGGAGCTGATTGTTTTAATTATTCAGAGTTGCTCATGGATTTTGTATGCTTCTCTTTTGCGCAATCCCCTTTTAGGGAACTATCCCTTTTCACAGAAAATAGTAAAGACTCAATCAGTCTTCCTTTTTGAGATCTTGTGACAATATTTTATGAAAAATGGGTTAGATTATACTTTAATAATTGAATCAGATGAAATGGATGCAAATTTAAAAGGGGAAGATCTAGGAAGGATTCTGTTTAAGGTACAGTTTTCTCTCATAGCCTTTGAAGCTCTTGCAAATTTGAAAGGGATGAAGATTGGAATAATGAGATCCCATCCTCTTCCGGTGATGACCCCCTCCCCCCTCAAAAAAAAAAGGAAAAATATTGTTAGAAATGTGAGAAAATATTAAAATTTAACAAATACTTGCCCTCCCACTTGCATTATATTAATTTTTGAGTTTAAAACGAGATAAAGTAAATTAAAGAATTGAAACATTTACAAATTAAAACATAATTAGAAGTCTTAAGACTTAAGAAATTTTGCTTTGGATACTGCTTTGGATGGTAGGTTTTTGGACCCAATTATTCATATTTTGTACTTTTAATGTTTATTTTGTTTTTATTAAAGT